>JAHLJT010000631.1:30484489-30961521 GCA_031308135.1 Acheta domesticus | reverse complement strand
CACATTTACTTTTCCGTACACGCACGTATATACTTAGTGTAGGGAAAAGTATGTGATGCTGCGCGAAAAAATTGAGAATTTTCGGCGGAAAAAGTGCCCTTGCCGGGTCGCTGATAAAGAAGTAGTTGGTTAACTCAGAACGGCACAGACTTTCCCGTATGCCATTCTTCGTCCATCTATCGCCGCATGCAACTACATTTTTTGACATTTTCTTAATTTTTTTCGGTTTCCTATGTGGTAGGAATGGATACATTCATTTAAAATATTAAGAACATAAAACAGGTTCCTAATGGAATTTTCTTTGAAAATTTGCAGTGTTTAAGCGCTACTAAAAGTGCGGTAATTTTAGCTCTTATTCGCCGAAATTTTTTGGAGTTTTCAAAATGACTTCAATTGAAGTCATTTGAAAGCACTGTACACACAATATAATAATGTTTACAATGTGCTGGTAATGTGCATATTAAAGATGTGATAGATCTTTTCAAAATATTACATTTGAGTAATTTTTGAAAAACAAAAACAAAAAGACCTAAAAACTTTAAGTCAAATCAGAGAGTGCAATTAAACACATTTGATTGCCAAAGTTTGAAGAAATAATGTTTCATTTATGAGAAAATGGCGTGTGAGTGTTTTCTGAAAATGCAGATTTTGAGCTTACTTTTCATCGAGAAAACGGGTTTGGGTTTTTCGAGAAACTTGACTTGACATTATTTAAAGCTCCATGCACTCCTTAATATAATATTGGTCAACAAATCAAGGCTAATGTAAATATTAACGACGTGAGAGGACAAGTTTAAAAAATATTTATTTTGCAATTTTTGAAAAGAACAAAGAATAGAGCAATATGGCGTTTTTTGTCATCCTCATAAAAATACATTAGAGCACAATACCTCCAAAAGTTTAAAAAATTGGAGCCGTTTGTTTAAGAAAACTCTGTTTTTGTAATTTTTAAAATTGCACATATTGTAAGTAATTATTGCGCGAAAACTACTAAACTTTTCAAACTGAAATGTATATACCTTGAACTAAAAAACTCACTTTGGACAACAAATTTTATTGAAAAAAAATCTCTGTCTTCATTTTGTAGTTCCAGAAGAGAGCGCCGAAAAAAATTAAAATTTCGCAATTTTCGAAAATTCAGTTATCTGTGCAGTCAAATCGGACCTATGCCACCTTAATAAGTTTATTTACAAAGGGTGTTCTATTTAAGTATAGACCATATCATATAATTCTATTTTAAAATTCTTAACAAGAATTTTTAAGAAAAAAATGGTTTGTCGTTTTTGAAACAATTTTGAATGTCGGGAGGTCTTCATGGACAGTACCCTCAAATTTTGCAGAATTTTTTCAAATCATCAAAGGTTTGACTAGAACCAGATCGACTGGGGGGATATCCATTTTGAAGAAATCGTACGTGTGGTTTAGGCGCTAGCAGTGTTCACAGACAGACGATGGACGGACGGACAGACGGAACGGACAGTGTTCCAGAGCGACGTTTCCCTTTCCTACTGGTTTTTCGGTATCAAGGACCCACCAAAACAGGGTTTTCTTTCTGGCTACACCACGTGTTAGGGATTTTTTTTTTAATTTAGTAACTGGTTTTATCCACTTTTTCGTTATCACGGCCCGGCAATGAATTTTTTTCCCCGAAATTCGTCATTTTCTCGCGCAGAATTACATAACTTTCCCTATATCAGCTGCGGTGTATACGTCCGTATACGGCAGGGCCCTCAAGCAGAGCAACTCTGCAGCGCGGAGCCGTGTTGTCAGCCGAGAGCGGGACACCGGTGAGCCCGAGCGTTGCGCCGCCTAGCGCTAACTTCTGATACAGTGTCCCGGTAACTCCAGTCGCGAAAACATGGAAGTCCACGCGAGCACTTCACAGACAAGAGCAACTACACCGACAATTTTCAATGCAGTATGGGAAGAAAAAGTATCTTTTCGCCGACTACGGCAGCTATGCCAAATGTTAATTGACATAAAGGGGTTTCACGTAAAGAAGTTTAATTTCAACGACATATACATTAAATCATGCTGATGAAAATGACAAGTACTCTGAAGAAGAACAAAAGGAAATTTTCAGTGTTCTGAAAAACAAGCCTCACTAGAAGTAAGTTTTGGATGTATTTTGATGTTCTTATGTTGTTTTGGCAGTAAATAACACAATACAAAAGAATTAATTTCATTGCATACCGATACTACAACGTAAGCATTTAGGAAAGAACTTCCTACAAAACCGTTTTCCAAAATTGCATCCGAATACTCCTCGATTGTTAGTACGTTTGGATCAACATACAACTGTGAGCAATTTTTTGCTTCTTTGAAAAATCTGTAAATCTCAAATGAGAAGTACAATTACAGATCACAATCGGAAATGCATGTTATGGCTCAATAGCACCATGCCATCTCTTCCAAATATAGAAAGTATATTGCGAAAAAAATATTTAAAAGATGTAATTAGAGTATTTGATTTTGCAGGCAACTTCATTTTTTATGTTAATTTCCTTTACTTTTAGTATTTTTTATGACTAGTTTATTTAATAACATTTTTTGTGCAACCTTTATAATACTTTTTCATATTCAGCAGCATGATAAACTGTGTAATGTCACCGCTATTAAATTTCTTTATGTTATTGAGCACTTTTTTGCAACTAAACAATTGGCATTGCCGGCGCAATCTGCAAAAAGACATTTTTCTTCCCATGCTGCATTGCAAATTGCCGTGTTTTTAATTTCCAAATCCCACTAATATGTTTATATCTAGTAACTGTTCCAATAAATGTTACAAAAGTATTTTACTGTTTTTTTCTGTCGTAATATCCTTTCCCAGAGCAGTGAGACTTTTTCATTCCGAACAAAGTAAAATACCCCGTAGAAATATGACGCGACCCACTGTGCCAGACGCCACCGATCGATATTTGATGACGTCATTTGCTCTTTCTGCGACGGAAGAGAAAAGAGCAACTGACTGCTCCTCCTCGGAGCAAATGGTTAAGCGGCCCTGGTATACGGGAAAGTAAAAAGTAGATAAAACCAGTTTCTATATTTAGAAAAAAACTACTGGTTGCTACAGAATGGCACAGACTTTCCGTATTAGTTTTCTATTTCCTTGGGTCTTCGCTAGCTATTTGGAATTGCCAACATACTCTTTCTTGCCAGCTGCCATCTGTCACCGCCGAAAGTACATTTTTTGTCATTTTCTTAATTTTTCGGTTTCCTATTGGTAGGACTGAAATATTAAATTTTAGAATATTAAATGTCAAAAAAATGTAGTTTATGCGGCGATAGGTGGCAGCTCGAAAGAGTACGTGGCAATTCCGAATAGCTAGCGGAGACTCAATGAAATAGAACGGGAAAGTCTGTGCCGTTCTGTAGCAAAACTAGTTTTGTTATCAGGGCGCGGCGATGATTTTTTTGCCGAAATTCGCCGTTTTTTTCGCGCAGCATTACATAACTTTCCCTATACTTCGTATATTACTTCGTATATACGTATGTATATGGGAAAGTAAAAATCCCCCAACACGTGGTGTAGCCAGAAATCATCTTTTGTGTGGCCTTGATACCGACAAACTCAATTGGAAGCAAAACGTCCGACCCGACCGTCCGTCTGTGAACTCATCTAGCACCTACACCATACGTAGGATTGTTTTCAAACTGAAGAAACCCCTGTCGATCTAGCTCGAGTCGAAACTTTGAGATTTTGAAAAAGATTCTGTAAAATATGTGGGTTCTTTATTTGAAGACTCCCCGGAAATTTTCAAAATTTGTCAAAAAACGGCTCCAAATTTTTTCTTTAAATTTCTTGTAAGGATAGAATAAAATACACTTATAAATGTGGCATAGGTCCCATTTTCTCGGTTGCCTCCGAATTTTCGAAATTGAAAAAGTGAGACTTTTTTCCGGCGTCTTCCTAATACAACAAAGTTGAAGATAGAGATTTTTTCCTTCAATTAAAATTTGTTGTCCAAAGTGAGTTCTTTCATTAATGTCATGTACATTTTTTTGAAATGTTAAGTAATTTTTGCGAAATATTGAACGCAATATTTACAATTTTAAAAAATTACAAAAAACAGATATTCTAAAAAACGCCTCAAATTTTTTTCTTTAAACGTTTTGTAGGGATAACTCTAAACGTGCTCTAAGAGATGACACTAACGCCATATTGCTCTATTCTTTTATTTTTTTTAAAAATTACAATATGCAATTTTTACATTCCCGTGTACACGGAAAGTTATGTAATGCTGCGCGAAAAAATGGCCAATTTTCGGCGGAAAAAAATTAATTGCCGGGCCGTGAAAACGAAAAAGTGGATAAAATCAGTTGCTAAATTAAGAAAAAAACTCCACAACACGTGGTGTAGCCAGAAACCCTCTTTTAAGGGTCATTGATATCGAAAAACCAATTGAAGGGAAAACGTCCGTCTATCTGTCCGTCCGTCTGTCCGTCTGTGAACACTGCTAGCAAACCATACCTTTCCAAAACGGATATTCCCCGGTCGGTCTAATTCTAGTCAAAGCTTTGAGATTTTGAAAAAGATTCTTCAAAATTTGGGGGTACTTTACATGAAGCCCCCCCAGACAATTTCAAACTTTTCTCAAAAACGGCTCCAAATTTTTCCTTTGAATTTCTTGTAAGAATAGAAGAAAGAACACTTATTAAGATGGCATAGGTCCGATATTCACGGATAACTCTGAATTTTCGAAAATAGTTAAAGTTTGAATTTTTTTCGGCGTCTTTCTCCAACTACAAAATTGAAGATAGAGATTCTTCCTTCAAATAAAATTTGTTCTGCATATTGAGTTCTTTGATAAAGGTCATGTGAATGTTTTTCAAAATTTTAGTAGTTTTCGTGCAATATATGCAATTTTAAAAAATTACCAAAACCAGATTTTCTCAAAAACGGCTCGAAATTTTTTCTTTAAACTTTTGATAGGGATAGTGGTAAATGTACTCTATCAGATGACATACAAGCCATACTTCTCTATAGGTTGGTTTTTCAAAAATGAGAAACATGTATATTTTTTCACATGTTTTCTCATGCGGATTATATTTACATTAGCGGCTATTTTTTCACATTATTATATTTACGAGTACATGTGCTTTAAATAATGTCAAGTAAAGATTCTCGAAAACACAACCGTTTTCTGTGAAAAGTAGCTCAAAATTTCGCATTTTCAGAAACGCTCAAACGCCATTTTCTCATATATAGCTACAAATTTTTTCTTGAGACTTTTGTAATGGTTAGTGCTAATTACACTCTTTAATATGACGTAAAGTTAATTTTCATTTATTTTTTGTTTTTTTTCAAAAATTATATAAATGTAGTTTTTTTTTGAAAGATCTCTCACATCTTTAATATGCACATTACCAGCAATTTGTAGTGAATATTATATTTGTGAGTGTAAATGCTTTAAATAACTTCAAGTAAAATATTTTGAAAACTCAAAAATTTTCTGTGAAAATGAGCTTCAAATTTCGCATTTTTAGTAGCGCTAAAACGCAATTTTCTCTTAAACGGCACGTAATTTTTAAAAGAAAATTGCCAATTAGGACTAGGTTTTTGTGTTCTTTAATACTCTAACATTAATATTTCCGTTCTACCAATAGGCAACCGAAAAATTAAGAAACTAACAAAAAAATGTACTTTTGGCGATGATAGATGACAGCTGGCAAGAAAGAGTTTGTGGCAATTCCGAATAGCTAGCGAAAACCCAAGGAAATAGAAAACTAATACGGGAAAGTCTGTGCCATTCTGTAGCACCACTAGTTTGACTTGTCTCTCACTTCGTTAATATTTACATTAGAGACGATTTGTTCACATTATTATAGTTATGAATACATGTGCTTTAAATAATGGCAAATAACGTTTCTCGAAAATTGAACAGTTTTCTCTGAAAACTAGCCCAAAATTCCGCATATTCAGAAACGCTCAAACGTCATTTTCTCAAATATGCCACTATATTTTTTTGTTGAAACTTTTTGAACGGATAGTGTTAATTGCACTCTTTAATAATTGGGTTCCGCCTGTAAGGCGTAAGGTTCAATTTAGGATATTTTTTGTTTTTTTTAAAAAATACACAAATATAATTTGAAAGATTTCTCACATCGTTGATATGCAAATTTCCAGAAATTTTTAAAGACTATTGTATTTGTAAGATAAAATGCTTCAAATTATTTTAAATCAAGTTTTTCGGAAACTCATAAATTTTCCGTAAAAAATTGCTTCAAATTCCGCATTTTTAGTACCGCTTAAACGCCATTTCCTTAAAAACTGCTCCAAATTGGTCAAAGTAAATTACCATTTAGGTCGAGGTTTTAGTGTTTTTTAATATTATAAAATTAATATTTCGTTCTACCACTAGGAAAGCTAATAATTAAAAAAATTCAAAAAAATGTAGTGTGGGCGGCGATAGATGGCAGCTGGCAAGAGTATGTGGCAAGGTTGAATAGATAGCTGAGATCCATGGAAACAGAAAACTAATACGGGAAATTCTGTGCCATTCTGTAGCACCACTTATTACTTTCTCGTATACGTACGTATATACGGAGTAATATACTTAGTATAGGGAAAGTTACGTAATGCTGCGGACAATCGATTTCGAGATTTTAATGGAAATACACTTTTTGGGGTCCCCTGATACCGAAGAATTATTTTTTTTCAAAACGTCCGTCTGTCCGCCCGTCGGCATCAGAACCAAGGAGAGTTGCGGCAATAAGAGTGATGGAGTGGACACGAGACCAACCACCGGCCTCCCCGTGGCGACGGACGTCAGCCTGCATTCGGTGACGAAAGTCTGAGGATCCATATGACGGTCGGGGTAGGTGACCAACGTAGCTGCCGTCATCGGGGTAGGTGACCAACGGGTGGATGCACTTACAACATAAATACTGCAACAATGACACATAGCACAGGACAAGCATAATACACGATCTACACATACATACAGAACAGATAGAGTAATTATTGTGCACATCCAGAACACGGAACAATGTCCCGGTAACAGCGAAAGCTCAAGGGCCTAAACGCATATCTACACATGTCCTTCCGTCAGTCTAAACAACACTAGCGCCTAAACCATACGTGCGATTTCATCGAAAATGGATATTCGCCGGTCGATCTGTGTCCATTCGAGGCACCACGATTTTGAAAAACTTGTCATCAAAATTTGGAAGTACTTTACAGGAGGCCCCCCGGACATTTTAATTTTTTTTTCAAAAACGGCGCCAATTTTTTTCTTTAAACTTCTTGTAAGAATAGAGTAAAATACACTCATTAATGTGGCATAGGTCCCATTTTCACGGTTGACTGTTTTCGAAAATTGCAAAAGTTAGACATTTTTCCGGCATCTTCCTAGAACTACAAAATTGACGATAGAGATTTCCCTTTAAATAAAATTTGTTCCCCGTAGTAAGTAAAGGATTAGTTTGTAACAAATTATTTTTGAAAGTTTTAGTAATTTTTGCGCAATATTGCACGCAGCATTTGAAATTTTAAAAAATTACAAAAACAAGATTTTTTTAAAAATGCTCAAAATTTTTTCTTTAAACCTTTAGTAGGGATAGTGCTAAATGTGCTCTATGAGATGACATTAATGCCATGTTCCTCTACTCTTTCTTTTCAAAAATTACAAAAATGTAATATTTTTGACTTGTCCGTTAGGTCGTCAATATTCACATTCGCGGCGAGTTGTTCACATTATTATACTATGTTGGGGTATTTTTGTTTTTTTCAAAAATTGCACAAATGTAATTTTTTTAAAGTTCTCTCATACCGTTAAAATGCACATTTCCAGCAATTTGTAAAATGACTTAGAAAAGACGTTTTTCGAAAAGTCAAAAATTTCCTGTGAAAAAAGCTACAATTTCGCATTTACAGTGGCAATTAAACGCCATTTTCTTTAAAACGGCTCCAAATTTATTAAATGTAGTTGTCAAAAATTGTAGTTGGGGCGGCGATAGATGGCAGCTGTCAAGTCCGAACAGCCGAGACCAAACGAAACAGAAAACTAATACGGGAAAGTCTGTGCCATTCTGTAGCACCACTAGTTTCCTTCCTGTATACGTACGTATATACGAAGTTATACGTGCGTATATATATACGAAGTTATATACGTAATGTAGGGAAAGTTATGTAATGCCGTTTTTTCGCGCAGCATTATCTTCTGCAGAATTTTTTTGCGGGGCTTTGATAACGAAAAAGTGATTAAATCCAGTTGTTAAATTAAGAAAAAAATCCCTAACATGTGGCGTAGTCAGAATTCCTTTTTTGGGGGCACTTGATACCGAAAAACCAATTGAAAGCATAACGTCCGTCCGTCCGTGAACACTACTAGTGCTTAGACCATACGTACGATCTGATTCCACACGAGGCACGGCGATTTTGAAAAACTTTCTTCCAAATTTGGGGGCACGCCCCCCGAATATTTTCAAATTTTTCTCGAAAACGGCTCCAATTTTTTCTTTAAATTTCTTATAAGAATATAGTAAAATTCACTTATTAAGGTGGCATAGGTCCGAATTTCACGGATAACTCTGAATTTTCGAAAATTGCAAAAGTTTTAATTTTATTCGGCATCTTCCTCCAACTACAAAATTGCAAATAGAGATTTTTCCTTCAAATAAATTTTTTTTCTTCGTAGTAAGTTCTTTCTTTAAGGTCATGTACATTTTTTTGAAAATGTTTGTAGTTTTCGCGCAATATTGCGTCCAATATGTGCAATTTTAAAAAATTACAAAAACTAGATTTTCTCAAAACCGGCTCCAAATTTTTTCTTTAAACTTTTGATAGGTATAGTGCCTAATGTATTTTATGTGATGACAAGAACGCCATATTGCTCTATTTTGTTTTTTCAAAAATTGGAATTTTTTTGACTTGTCTCTCACGTCGTTAATATTTACATTAGCAGCGATTTTTTCACATTATTATATTAACGAGTACATGTGCTTTAAATAATGTCATGTAAAGTTTCTCGAAAACACAACTGTTTTCTGTGAAAAGTAGCTCAAAATTCCGCATTTTCAGAAACGCTTAAACGTCATTTTCTCATATATGGCTACACATTTTTTCTTGAAACTTTTGTAACCGATAGTGCTAAATACACTCTTTAATATGAATTACAGTTTATTTTGAGTTTTTTTTTAATTACAAAAATGTAATTTTTTTTGAAAGGTCTCTCACATTTTCAATTACCAGAATTTATCAGAACATTACCAGAATTTTGTGTACATTATTATATTTGTGAATGTAAGTGCTTCAAATAAAGTATTTTGAAAACTCAAAACTTTTCTGTGAAAATAAGCTTCAAATTTCTCATTTTTATTAGCGCTAAAACGCAATTTTCTTTAAAATGGCACATAATTTTTAAAAGAAAATTGCCATTTAGGACTAGGTTTATTGTGTTCTTTAATATTCTAAAATGAATATTTCTGTTCTACCAAT
Source organism: Acheta domesticus (assembly GCA_031308135.1). Lineage (NCBI taxonomy): Eukaryota > Metazoa > Arthropoda > Insecta > Orthoptera > Gryllidae > Acheta > Acheta domesticus. The sequence continues at coordinate 30,952,082 of JAHLJT010000631.1, read as the reverse complement.
AGGAAACCGAAAAATTAAAAAAATTACAAAAAAATGTACTTTTAGGAGTGATAGATGGCAGCTGGCAAGAAAGAGTATGTGGCAATTCTGAATAGCTAGGTAAGACCCAAGGAAATAGAAAACTAATATGGGAAAGTCTGTATCATTCTGTAGCACCACTAGTTCGTTATGAAGGCCCGGCTACGAATTTTTTTCTGCTGGATATTCACCATTTTTTCACGCGTTAGATAACTTTCCCTCTACTATTTACATTACTCCATATATACGTACGTTTATGAAAAAGTAAATATATCTGTATATTTAATATTGTATTTGAACAAAGTTACTGAAACATTTCAATTTTTAGAATTTTCAAACATTCAGTGAATTCAACAAAAATAGCAGTTCTTGGTACTTTGCTCTATCTGAGAAAAAAATTGGGGCAGATTGAGACTTCACAACATTTCAGAAGTAATTACTACCTGTATGGACAAGATTTATCCTCTTTTTGGTATCAGGGAGTTTAAATGCAACTTTATCTGCCAAGAAATCACTGTTTTTTCTGCTTTCTGAATAATTAGAATAAGCAGTATGCAAGTTTTAGATACGGAGGTATCACTCACAATACATGAGTTATAAATATAAATTATTTCCCCCCCTTCTTTTTGGATGTCTGCTGAGTGTCTGCAATGGTCTTTTGTTCTGGTTTTAGATTAATTTGTATCACTCGCTCCCATGAAGATTGTGGCATCCAAGACTAATCGGTATGCAATTATTAACCCTTTCACGCACAAAAATAAACCAAAAGGCAAAATTACTTTAAAATATCTTTAAACTCTTTATTTGGCATTAAACAATCATATAATTATCGTTTTGACAAAAAAAATTGTATAGTTTTGCGAAAATCGTAAGGGACATATGTGTCCCAATGTGCCTCAAAGGGTATATTTCACAGGAAACGTATCGGGCCTCACCAATTGAAATAAAATAACAAATTTATTTTTTTAACATGGTTTATCTTATATGTAAGTCATACATTTTCAAGTGTGAAATTTTTCAAAACAATTTCTTCCATTTGTAAAACATAAATGAACATTGCATGTAGAGCACACATTATTTGTGCGATTTTCAACATTTTCTTTGGCACAATTGACACATCTCTTTCGCGTGCTAACTTTGATCATAACATGAGAAACTTTATGGTGCCGTTTTTCATTACTCAGTCTCTTCGCAGTCATGATAGTAGAAGGTACGGTATTCTTCCGTGACGAAAAATCACCAATTAGGGTCCGAGCTACAAACTGACGGTACTCTAAGCATGATAATTGCGCCCCTTCTACACAACCCTGTTCAAGCAATTTGCAGTAGACAATGAATGCATTATTCACAGCAATGTCTAAAATGTCAAAGAACAAACGAAGATAATACTTAATCTTAGATTTTCTGTCTATTTCATAGCAAACTTTTCGTTGATCCATCAGATCAACTCCGCCCATATGTTTATTATATTTTAAAACTATTTCAGGGCAAACAACATCAATCTTTTGATCAGATCCTGCCTTTCGCCGCTTTACAGTAGCAGTAGGAACAGGAGACAAGAAATTTGTTAGTAAATGTACAGATTTGTTGTCCATCCATTTTACAAATGATATACCCTGAAAACTTGTAGCAAAAATTTCTCCTCTTTTCATATTTTTGTCCAATGGTAAGTTTTTTGGAACATTTTTCCTGTTAACACGAACTGTTCCACAAGCTTTTATGTTTTGTTTTGCTAAATTGTATTGTAGGTTTGGTGAATTAAAAAAGCTATCAATGTAGATTTCACAACCTAATCCTTGAATACACTTGGTCAGCTGCATCACAACTGATTCCCCTAAACCAATTTCGGGACCACTGTTCTTTCTACCAGTATAAAGATCAAATTCATACAGGTACCCTGTTTGTGAATCAGCCCTACACCATAATTTGAATCCCCATTTAACTGGCTTGTTTTTTACATACTGTTTCATAATATTGTGACCTTTGAATTTAATCATATGCTCATCAATAGATTGAGATTTTGTATTGTTCATGGCTTTCTGGAAACTAATGTTAAAATGATTCATTACAGGTCTGATTTTATAAGCTCTGTCATATTCAGGAGAAGTTCTGTCCGGTTGATTTTGGTTATCAGAGAAGTGTAAATTCCTTCTGATTTCTTCAAATCTACTTAGGGGCATTATATTCGCTATGAAAGGTACACCCATATCTGGTTGAGTGGACCAGTAACTTCTTATAGTAGGTAATACATGGTATCCCATCACATAGTTCATCCCTAAAAAGGCTTTCATTTCACTTTTACTAACCGCATACACATTTCCATTCTGAATAGCATACTTTATAGATTCAGGACATAAAATTTTATCTATCAAGTAATCAAAATTTGTGACGGCAGAAAAAACTTCGAATGGACTTATTGACGATATGAGCTCAGAATCACTAATGGTTATTTCACCGAAGTTATAATCTAGCTTCTCCTTGAAGTTATGCTGTTGATAACAATTATGTTTCCATTTGAATATTGGAACTTTATTTAATTCTACTCTATTCTGTTGGGTTTGATATATCTCCGACTTTGAATCTGTGTTAACATCTAAATTTGGAGTCTCGATATAAACAGTTTCAATACCAGCATCTATATCTTGAGCAATAAACTGCTGATCCTCTTCATCTAGTAATAAATCATCTTCTCCATCACTATTATCAGCTACCAGAAGCTGCAGAATTTCATTTTCATTTAATTGAAATTCTCGATTGCGATTCTTCGCCATCACCTTACGAAAACAAAGCGTAAATATCACTAAAACGCACCAGAGAAAGACCACTTGTACATTACATTACGTACCAAATAAGGTTATGGTTGACGCACATTGGGACATAGGTGTCCCAATTGCTTTTTTTTTACATTTTTGTGCATTTACTGTAATATATAGAAAACTAATAACTCAGAATCAAAAATACATTTACCACAGAAGAATATTTTCATATAACATGTGAAACAAATCCGGGGATGCAGTAATTATTGCGTTTCAAAACTTCACTTCTTCTAGTTTGCAAAACAGTAACTTTCTATTCACTACACAGCTCACAAAATGGCGATTAGCAGTGCCGACAACATTTCAATATATTAAAGGCGCGTTCATAAACGCATGCTTGTTCATTTCACAACTCAAAATATTTCCGATTAAGAGCAAAATAAAAATAAATCCTTGGGACAAATATGTTCCATGTGCGTGAAAGGGTTAAGCTGTGGATTTATAGGCACAAAAAACTTTAGAAATAGGCAGGCAAAATAGGCACTTAAAACTGTAAAATAGGAATTTGAATGTGTAAAATAGACATTTAAAAAGCCTACTAAATATATAAAATACATTTTTTAATCCTTATTTATGTACTTGTGTAGAAAGTTTCTGAAGTATACATAATATAGTTAACCTTCATGGAATGTTTGCTTTCTTCATTGTTCTGACAAATTTTCACTGAAATTTTTTCTTACATTGCTGGGCAATTCAGACAAAGAAGCTGAATTGCAGTAGCTATCTCCCTCCCTCCATTAGATGCAAGCTGATACTATAATGCTTCACAGATCTTTTCCCTCATATTTAATTTAAACATATTTGAAAATATTGCGTGATTTGTTTTAAGTGCCATGCATAACGTAAATTGCAACTAGTGGTGTTCCATCAGCACATACTTTCTTGCATTATACTTAAAAAAATATTGGCAATTTTCAAAAATTCAAAAAGTTCAACAAAAAACGAGGCCTGCACCATTCTTTCAAGCCTCCCTTGCTCTATCTGTGAGAAAAAATTGAAGAAAAAGTTTCTTAGTGCTTTTTAGATTCTTTCTATAACTTTCATTAATTTCAAGCAGAAATTCTGCGAAAATTACTCAATTTTTAAAAATAGTTATACATGACCTTTTTTTTTTTGATCTGATTTCTTAAAACAGATTTCATCTAAGACAAAAATATCTCTATTCAATACTGCACTTTTGCAATGTTAACTTTTTGCAATTTTCAAAAATACAGTGTTCGCAAAAAATTAAACTAGTGCCAATTTTTATACTGTCCCACATATGAGGAGAAAATTTTATGAAAAAATTTGGAGCTGAAAAAATTTGGAGCTTTCAATTTGTTTAGTTCAAAAATTGTTTAAAATTTTGAAGTAAAAAATTACTTTACTATCACTAACAATTTTGCACGTTTTCCATAATATGAAATACCCACACTGTTGTGGCAGTAAAACGGAACATAGATTTATCAATAGTTGTTCAATTTCTCTGCACTCTGCACGTTAAAAACAGAAAAATGCACAATTTTTTAAAATTTATTATTAAGGATAATTACTTTTTGATCAATAAATATGAAACTAGGCAACATTTAGGCATTTAAACACATAATAGGCAATTATTAGTGAAACTGGCATTTTTAGGCATTATAAAATTCTCCTATAATGCTTCCAATGCCTCAAAATGAGTAAGGATCCTAGAAGATTTATTTTTCCATTGAAGGGAGAAAATAGGCACGTAAGTAAAACTCCGCAGCTTAGCAATAATGAATCCCAAAAGTATCTCTTTTCTCCATTATTGTCAAGTGCCTACTTTTAACAGTGCAATGTTTTAAGTGCGTACTTTTAACATCTCAATGTGTTGCCCTAGATCTCTGTGCACTATAGCATAATCAGCATTTGAGACTTTTTATGCCATCTTTTTAATGTGATTTCAGAAGAGCAGGGTTGAATCACTGCACAATCAAATTGAAGGGTAGACGTAGAACAAAATACTTACTAGATAATGGGATGGAATTGGCTGAATGGAAGAAAGAATATCAGAAATAATTCTTTGTGAGCTCTCATTTTTAGGGAACAACCAGTTTACTGTATTATAACTTACTAGTTAAATTACAGAAAATACAGGCATTAATTATTTGGCATTATGATCTGTAAATTTCTTCAAACACAATCTTTAATATACAAGTGGAATCTATTAACAATGACACCACCAAATATTATACAAAATTCAATACATATGTACAGAATCTTTGGCCAAATCTTACATGTCAGAAACACAATGGTTCACTAAACATTAACTTTGTAAAATTCAAAGAATTTGGTAAATAAGGGAAAGAAGTAAGTTCCTGTTGGTGAGTGGACTGAAGAACTGATGAAAGAATAACTCTTTTTGTTTGTGTTTTGCTACATACCAATTCGAGACAAGACAGGTTATTTCAAGTTATAATAGAGTAAAAATGTATACAAATTATCTACAAGCATTGTTTTGATCAATTTTATCACAAATTATACTACTATATTGTGTAATACATAAAACGTACTATGTCAAAACAACTTGTGATATTTGTGTCAACATTACATCAAAGTATGAAATGAATTAATATCAGCAAAATACTTGTCTATTCTGTGTATTGAATCATGACAATTCATGTATTTCTGGAAATTCTATCCTGTTTTTAACCACATAACATAAATTTCCTATGATCTCACTTCTGTGAACTCAGCATTCACAATATTGTTCTTGTTTATAGTCTCAACATGTTCTTTCATTTGTTATTTGAATGTTTCTCATGAATTAGAAAAAGTTACAAGAAGAAAAAATTTGCTATGAAAATTTAATTTCAAAACCTCTTTTATGGACTACTATAATTTTAGATCATTCATAATAATACATAGACAGGTTACCTAAGAAAACAGTTCAGTTTAAAGTGTCATTTTTCAATTTTATATAACTGTTTTGTACACACAATTGTATTACTTTCTAAATAAATTTGCTGATGCTCTTTGTGGGAAAAAAATAAATGGGAAATCTGAAATAACTGAATAAAACCAGTAAGCACGCTTTTAGCACTTCAACTTTTGATAAAATTTAGCTAACTAGAAATGTTCCATGGCACTGAATTCATTAAATTAAACACAGATATGAAACTGAATTTTTGATCTTCAAATTCTTGAACATTAATGAACACTTATGAACCAGCTAATTGTGTATAGTAAATTACATTTTAAATTAACAGCACACAGAAATTTTGATGTGACATCTTCTGATTGTTAATAAAAGTTACTTTGTACAATGGAAATTTCTTGATTTTGCAATTTCAATGCTCAGAATAGACAACTGACAGCATTCATTTAACTTCAGTCATAACATATATATTACGAAGCTCTACCATACAGTACAGTTTTTAACAGAAATGAATAGTGCTTGGTGATTTCAAGCAAGGAACAGAATCATTACATATTATGTTAGTACAAGACCTGTTTTTCATGCCACAGCAGCAACGTACATATTATTTCTCGGACTGGCATTCCAGCAATGAAGTACAGACTACTGGTAAAACAGCAATGTAAAATCTGCCTTCACACATTTGGAAATGTATAAACAGCTTGAGCATATCTAAAATTAGTCGTGCAGCAATTTGATAGTCTTCTGATAAACATTCTTTCATACCACAAAGAAAGTCTCTGCTTTTTCTTCATTATATATTTTTGGTCTTTGCTGCATGATCTTGGAATGTACACTAGTATATGTTACATGACATTCCAGACAATATTTTCATTCTTGGTTTTGAATTGCTACCGGAGAAGAACATTTACTTGCAATTTGTAAAAATACAACAAGTCATCAACAAGTCTAGGAGCCTCTACAGTAAAGGTTTCTCCATTCCAATATATTGTGTAGTAATTGTCTGTCTTCTGGCATTTCTGCCAAAGCCGATGTGTCACAAGTGTGACAGTATTGCAATATGGTCAAAATATTTGTGATACAACTACAAGGAGAAAGCATAAAGGTAACAAATAAACATCTATATACAAATATATTACAGATATACTGCAGCATATTTATCCCAACACATGTCCAAAACTGCGGTGGTGAGTGAAACTCCAATTCTCTTCTTAATTAAACACTAGTAGGAGCAACACTGCCACACTCTGTAGAATAATAATATACATCTTGCTCATACGCATACATAACTGTACAAATTACACAAGAAGCAATGTTGCAAATGCATCAAACGGTGTGAAAGATGTAGAAGAGAATCGTAGAGGAGAAGTCGTCCAAAGGGGGTGGCGGGTGAACACGTCGGAAGGCACTGCAGTCGTCCTGGTGCCGTGCGGGGGGTGGTGGTGGGGTGTGGGGGTGTGGGGGCGGGGGGCGTGGCGTCTAGTCGGCGGCGGGCGCGGGCGCACGGGGGCGGGGCAACGTGCGGCTGCCGCGCAGGGGCCCGCCCGTCGCCGCCGCCGCCGCCGCCGCCGCCGCCCCGCGCTAGATGGCGCTGGCGGGCAGGCGGTCGAAGGGCGCGTCGGCGGCGGCGGCGGCGGAGGGCGCGCGCCGCCCCACGCTGCCCCGCCGCCGCGGCAGCGTCCCGCCCGCGCCCGGGCCCCCGGCGTCGGGGCAGCCGTGCGCCGCCAGCAGCTCGGCCAGGGCGGCCGCCGCCGCCAGCGCGCCGCTCGCCTCGCCCGCCCCCGCCCCCGCGCCCACGCCCGCGCCCAGCAGCGGCCCGGCGCCCGGCGCCGCCTTGCTCAGCGCCACGTTGGCCGCGGCGCGAGCGTACGCCAGGCACGACCGCCCCTCGTGGTCCACGGCCTTCGCGTTGGCGTTGTGCTGCGCACACAAACAAACACACATCACGTCACTCACGTTGTATACCCAAACACCCGCTGGCGAGAGTCGCCGTAAGGATAACAATGGAATTCCGAACAAAGAACATCCGAAATATATTTACGAGCAAATTTTTATACACGCATGTATTTTATTTTTATACACGTATGAGTAGCAATGAAATGCCACAAGCCTGGTCTTAAGAAATGATCATGATGTCTTCAATGACACAGGATGATCTTGTCTCATGAAGGATGTACCCAAGAGCAGACCTTCCTTTCTCCTGTTCAATGCAATGACTGCTCTTGTACCTCTTGTGCGTGTCCTCAAGGGAGTGCACAAGCACGTCTCTAGCTTATAGAGTTAATCTAAAGATATTGGTGACTGTAGATCACAGGATTTGGTGGGAGTGAATTAAGGCACTGAAACATTAGTTTGCCAAAGTTTCAGAATTTTTTATTCCATCATCAGGGCTGGTGGTAATACATAAATTTCACCACCAGCCCTGAGGATGGAATAAAAATATTTTGGAACACTGGCAAACTATTGTTTTAATGTCTTAATTCAATCCCACCAAATCCTGCGATCCACATTTCTCATTTCTACTTCATGGTTGCAAATCTACAACAGTAAAATATATTCCTGTATCATGTGAAATAATTATCAAAAGGCTTCATAAAAACATTGACAGTTCTGGGATTGAAGTCTTTGGGAATAAATAGAGCAATAAGACTTGAGAATTGTGTCTGTTTTAAATCTCAGATACTTTTCAATAATAAAATGATATTCTTTTCACATCTACATCTAGCATTTTTCATTAGAATTTTCACAGTATTATTTCTAATCAAGTATTTCATCTACTTTCTCCTTGCAAATTTTCTTCATGCGTAGAGGAAAAGGGATGAAGTGCGACAGTGTAACCTTTTCTCTTGGCAGAGCTTGAGAGTTAACATGCTTCTAATGAAGGTTTAAATAAATTAAAATTAATTTGTAAATTCAAACTTCTCATTAAATGAAAAAAGTCGCACTTTTATTTTTACATACAAAACTTAAAATTGCATTACTTGAAAATTATTAAAAACTTATTTCTTATGGAAGAAACTTACCCATAGCAACAGTTGTGCTGCTGCTAGGTTGCCTGTTGCACAGGCAAGATGCAGTGGAGTGCGTAGATCACGTGCACTGACTGTTGCATTTACTTGATCCGTTGAGGCATGAGCAAGAAGCAGAGCCAAGCTCTTCATGTCTGATCTGTAGAGTCAGACATTAAATATTAATGCTTGATGCACAAAGTCTTGAAATTAATACATTTAAGTAGATTAACACCAAAATGTTGCATAGAAAAATTAATTCCTGTTTATTTCAAGTATTTCATAAAACAGTTCTGCCACTGAAATACATGGTAGAAAAGTTTAAAAAATATATTTTACTATCAAGAAAAAAGTGGAAGAAAGTTTGGAGTTTTATTTTTAGTACACAAATACAATTAACTGAAAACAGAAAACTTTTAATGATGCATATTTTGTAATATTTTTTTGAGTGGCTGAATACTATATGCATACAGGGCAGTGATGATAGCCTAAGATGATGGGCCTCCAAACACATTCTTTGAAGAACATTGTTACAGAAATAGATTTTGGAAGATTCTAATACACTTCAGTACACTTCTTAATATTATGACATATTTTAAAATATTGTTAAATAATACACTGTTATGACAGTCAGAACATGTAATAACTTTCTCTTTTGCTACAGTGCTTTTGAAGAAAGCGAGTTTAAAGCCGTAGATTCCAAAAAACAAGTTACCTTCAAGAGAGCTACAATTATAAATATTTTAAGTTTGAGAGGAAATCTTTTATTTTTATTTCAAAGAAAAGAAAGTAACACCAACAATTTTTGCAGCATTCTGTTGAAGCCAAAGAAAAATACGATTCAGCTATGATGTTTATTCATTTGAGACAAAAAGAAAAGTAAAACTTACCGGCGCACTGCGTCAAGAAGTTGCTGAGCCAGTGGAGCACCAGCAGGTGCAGAGGCCAGGAATTCCTTGGCCTCGTATTTACTGCGGATCCATCGCTCCTTTTCTTCGCGGCTAGAGTTGGGTGTGGGCTTTGCCCTACCACGTGTGTGGGCCTCCCAAACACTATTAGCTAATGCATTTCCCAGGGATAGCATAACAGCAAGGTGACCAGGCCTGTTGACAGAATGTTACATTAGTACCAAGAAGAGAATTAAAAATGGAAAGAACTGTATGTTAAAATTTCAAGTTAAACTGTTTAAAGGAAATACATTAGAATGTTCACAATATGAAATGTATTCTGACTTTCTAATTTTTATCCAAGTCATAAGAAGGGAAGCACTGCCACAATTCTACTGGAAAGATATTTGAAAAAACTGGCTCAAATTGTCATAATGAGAATATATTCTTAAAGCCACCCCTACACCTGGAAGATGAAGCTAGACTTTAATTTGAATTGATTTATTTTCATTGAAAAACAGAAAAAACTGATGAGATGCATGGGAGAGAAGTATAATCTGCACACGGAGACCCTTGAATTGATTAATTGAATGACTCCTCTGTTTAACTCATTGACATTTCATGCACATGATAGTTTGACCATTCTTCCTTATCTCAATTCAAATAAATTTATTTCTTAGTTTACTCTTTCATTATTTCAATGGCAATTATTGTTTATTACTAATACTTACGGCCACTCATCAAGGTCCAACGAGCGAACACGGGAAATATGAGACCCAAGATTGCGATGAATTCCTGAGCATTCGATGCAAACCACCACACCTAGGTTGAGACTGGCCCAATCTGGGTCTGTAAAATAGTCAAATAATGCACATAGTGGTGTGAAATAACATTTATGATAATAATTACTCAACAACTGCAATTGTAATTTTTGATGATGGAATGATTCAATATGAACTAAATTCATTCCTGGAAGCGTGGATCATTCTATCAATAGAATATTGAGTAATTTATATAATTCTGACATTCAGAATTTATTATGAAATCAAGCTTTTTTGATAATTTATGATCAGTGATATGGGCTTTCTGTTATATTAATGAGAACTGACAAAATTACGAAAGAGCATTTGTTATGCAGCAAACAAATGACAAGTAAAATGACAAAATGACAAAACATTTTTCACTACCATTATAGGAGAAAAATGCAATGTGAATTTTCAAAAAAAAAAGTTGGATTCTAAAATCTGCATTGAATTTTTTTCTATTGCACCCTTTTCTTTTATACAACTTACTGGGAGCATCGCAGTCAGCACAGTGGGAGTTGCCTGGCACTCGTGAGCGGACTGCTTGCACAGCAGCAGCATCCACACAGCCTGCCAACCGTGATTTTGCCTTTCCACTCTCATTGCCTTGAAGGGAAGTCAAGATCTGTTGTTCAATGGCAGCCACCCACTCATCCCGCTCCTCTGAATTGCCAGCTTCAAAATGCCATTGCTTGTTATCCAGTGATACGATGAAAAATTCGTATCTGAAAACGAAAATTTTATTACTGTCAAATATTTGGTGCAAATGAATTTCAATAACCTCACCATAAATGACTGACACTCATTCCTAATATGTAACGCAGAGGCAGATTTTTAATTTTTTCTCAATTTAGTAATCAAAATTGTTCCTCTCTCATTTGAGAATCAAATTGTTCTCTGTGAGTACCTCAATTCTTTTTTCAGATTGTTTATAATTACAGAGTTTGGGGGAGGAATTCCTAATATTTAAACCTTCTTGGAGATCCTACAAATTTTGTTAATAAAAGTCTTCATAACTATTTTAATATATTTGATTTTCACTTTTTTGATTTGTTTTTTGACGAAAATAAATAAAAAAAATAAATAAAAAAGACACACAACTACGAGTCAAGGTAATTAGTATCAGTTGATTGATTGATTGATTAGCGTTTACGGGCACGTCAACATGTGTGATGCATGATTTATCGAGGTAGGTGGCAGTGATCTTCCTCCGGTGGATGATAAGATCCACCGCGGACTTACACATCGACTTGCAGGGATTTTCCCAATCAGCGGGACAATCCCCACCAGCGAGGCACCGCCCCAGCCAGAACAAACTCTAAGCTCCCGGCTGGTCCCCCGCCATGTAGGGTAGTGCAGTGCATGTAAATGTAAGTGCGTATAAGTAAGGTGATAAACAGGGCAAGGAAGAGGAAGGAAAGATAGCGCCGTGAGTTATGGTACCCGTCCGTGTGTTAGGTGGCTCGTTTGTTAGAGACCGCCGGCATTCGCCTGGCGTTCCGAGAAAATGCGGAGTACTTCCGATCAGAGCAGCCGGCTGCTTGAATTCTACACCACACAGTGTTTGAATTCGACCTTTATAACTACTAGCGGAATCCGGCAGACGTTCATCTCCCTCTTTCTCCTTCCCTCTCTCTCTGTCTCTCTTTGTTCCTGTCTCAGTCTGTCTGACTGTTTCTGCGTGTCTCTCTCTGTCTCCGCCTCTCTCTGTCCTTCTCGTTCACATTTAGTTGCAGATTCTGCACTTCTTGAAGCAGGTGGAGTAATATCGAGATGCGCCGGACCAGCAAAAATATTAAAATTGGTTCTGACGTTCTTGATAATTAAAATTGGTTCTGACGTTCTTGAGTTATAAATGGTGTAACTAATCCGTCTTGATTGACAGTGATTTCGGGCGCGTCAACTACCGAGGTCATTGGTCCCGTAAGTGTAGTGCATGTTTTTCGTCGGCAGGTAGCTGTGATATTCCCCCACCCGATGGCGAGATTCGGCGCCGAGCTACCGTCTACTACCGGGGTTTTCCCCCACCTGGTATTTCCCAGCAGCGAGGAACCGCCCCAGCCGGGACAAGCTCTAAGCTCCCGACAATGTGATAGTGAAGTGCATGTAAGTGTAAGTGTGTGTAATTAAGGGGTGAGGAAAGGGAAGGAAAGATTGCGCGCAGTCTGTGGCCCGTTTGTTAGGGTACTGGTCGGGCATTCGGCTGGCGTTGATCGGAGAAACTACGAATTACGAGTTTCCGGCCGCTTGAATTCTATTCCAGACAGTGGCTGAATTCGACCTAGCTAAGTAGCTAGTACTACAGTGCGCCAGGAAAGTGTCTCCTGCTCGGGCCGAAGCAGGGCCTCTTTTCAAAAATTGATTGAATTGAATTGCCTTATTTTACGTGGCGAGATTCAGGCCATGAGGCCTGCTCTTCCGTCTGACGTAGCAAATTTCGCTACAATCCTTTCCCCGGATAGAGCGGAAAGAAGGTATTACTGAGGCGACGAAACCGGCGATTTGAATTTAGCTCAGAGACTTCATTTAGGCTTGAGGATCTTTTACATGCAGTAAATCTACTAAGATGGAACAGCTCCTCCGAAGGAAGGCGTACGAAGGATTTTTTCGCCTCTAAAAATCCACGGTTTCGATCGGGCTTGAACCCGCGGGTTCGAATGAGTATAGCAGTCCGTTACGCTAACCGCTACACCACCGCCGCCACATTTGATGTTGATACCAAACAGATTATTGGGAAATAAATGAAAGGGATAACACTTCCAGCATCTATTATGAGTCCGGTGTCTACAGAATTTACTTTTTCAAGCTGCAGCTCATGCTACCAACATAATTTTTGTTGCAAGCATCCTCATCATGAAAGTGCCAGTGCGAAGACTCTTTCCTAGCGTCGGCAAACTGCATCCGAGTGCTTACACTTGGGTTTTCATTTGTTGGCGCGTGGGTCTTCACGATGGAATATCTCACGGTATTTCGTGTCGTTCTCGGTCGTGCCGCTAGGAGTCGCATGATTGCTACTGTATGGAGAAGTGCTAGCGATCATGCGACTCCCAGATGCACGACTGTGAATGACGCGAAATACTGTGAGATATTCCATCGTGAAGACAAGCCCCACGCGCCAAGAAATAAAAACCCAAGTATATGTAAGAATAAGAAATGAACGAATCATAGAGTATCGAAATAGGATCCAAGTCGATAGATCGAACAAAACACTGTTTTTTTACAGATTGTGTGGTTAATTTTCGTTTTTTCTGCTTGTTTTGTAGCGTATGATCTTCTTTTAATATATAACATCAATTCTCACATCCAACCAATAGCAACTAGAATGACCCACAGACAATAGAAAAATCTTATTTTGCCTAGGCTAATGAAGTATTGTGAATACTTCAGTCAATCACTCAGGGCCGTTTTAACAGCTCTGGGGGCCCTTGGGCCTACATTAATTTAGGCCCCCCTATTCTTACTTTCACCGACCACCTCCAATTTAAAGATAAGTTTTTTAAAAATAACTAAACTTATTACTGGGCGATATTCTCATATCAACTTTTTATATTATAAATATGATCTAATGATGTGCAATCCATGTTTATGCAACTTTTTTGCGTATAGTTTAATCATACATCAGTTTTTAATAGTTTTTTTTATTTTTTGACAAATTTTGTATTAAGTAATTTTTTTAAGAATTATCGGAGACCCTTGAACTATGGGGGCCAGCGTTAAGACGTGAAGTTAAAAGCGTCAAGACGGGCCTGTTATCACTTTATTTATTTATATATTTGATACAACAGGCCGAATCCCAAAGTTACAGAGTGGGTTGTATACATTCTATTATATAATGATTTTCGAAGATTGTTGTAAATACAACGTGGTCCATTTTTTTTATTTAAATTTATTGTTGTAAATTTAACGTGGCCCATTATTTATTATATAAATTCAATGAGTATGATAATACAAATATATCAGTAAAATTGATTTAGTATTATTTGCTTCGTAGATTTTTTTTAAAAAATTGTAAAGTGATTCAATAATAAAGGGTGGACATAATAAGAAATCACTTATGTTAAAATTTGTGTCCACGCGCTAGGCTTCTGTTTACGTGTGCATCGTGAACGGCGTCGTGCGTGCGTACCCGTCGGAGTCGTCGCCCTCGCCGCCGCCGCCGCCGCCGCGCAGGCCGCTGCTCTTCATGCGGCGGTGGCGCTTCTTGACGTTGGGCGTGTCGCTGGCCTTGGCGGCGTCGTTGAGCGCGCAGCCGTTGAGCGCCGCCAGCGCCGTGCTGGCCAGCGCCGCCGCGTCCTCCGCGCCGCCCGCGCCGCCCGGCTCGCGCAGCAGCTCGAACGCCGTCAGCAGCACCTTGTCCGCCGCGCGACGCTGCTCCTTGCTCTGGAAGCCTGCAACCCGCCACGCACAAGCCGCACATCAATCACACGCACGAGCAGCGGCGAACATGAAATAGTACATTATGAAACGATGATATAATGATGGGTATTAATACCCATTACGTCGAGTTTCATACGGTACTTTTTCTACGACTTTTATAAGTTAAACTTTTACAATCAACAGTTTCGTGGCAGTTGATTCAGCCAAGGCCACCTAGCGGAGAGCAACCTAAATCTACCCTCGCATGCTGCCGCGGGTG
Organism: Acheta domesticus; assembly: GCA_031308135.1. NCBI lineage: Eukaryota > Metazoa > Arthropoda > Insecta > Orthoptera > Gryllidae > Acheta > Acheta domesticus. The sequence continues at coordinate 30,937,033 of JAHLJT010000631.1, read as the reverse complement.
GCTGTGGTTACCTGTCCGCCTGCGCTAGTCAAATAGGATCAAAGTGAAATAACGATCCAATTTATTTTAAATAATATTCCACGAAAAATGCTAATAATAAAAGAAATTAAAACTATTGAGCATAATATAATATCAAATACAATTTAGGGGTACACAATCGAATGAAATATTTTCTAAAACGATTCTCAATTATTAATGAAGTGTCAATACTTGGTTTGTAAACTTCTCTGTGATTGGTCAAGAACCTGTATGATAATGAAAAATGTATCGAAATGACTAGCATTTTGCAACTGGTTGCAGACATCAAATGACAGCATTATACAATGGGAGTAGAGAAATAAACTAGTGGTGTTGAAACAGCACGTACTTTCGCGCCCGTATATTCGCGCACAATCACGCGAAACGTACTCAAATTTTCGAAAAATTGTAGATGACCTTATTTCAAAATCTATCTTTAAGAAACACGTCTCATTAAGGGAAAATATTTATCTTTAATATTTTAGTTATAGGAAGACACCGAAAAATTTGTGAACTTTTGCAATTTTTGAAAAAATGGCGTTTTTAACGAACCATTCTCTTAACCTTCACTCTATCCAGCAACAAAATTTAATCAAAAACGATGGATTTTTTTGTAATTTGGGAATTGTCCCAAGGGCTTCATGTAGAGTACCCTCAAAGTTAAAACATGGGTTTCAAATTCAAGGGGACGGGATATCAGCCACATGAAGCCATAGATATAAACATTTGTTTGCATTATAATCTTAAAAGTAAATTGCTTAAATACCAACATTTTTTATCTATGAATGTAAATTATCGTATATACACCTGTATACATTTTGTATCTATTTTTGTAGCCCTAAACTTCTTCATTATGGCCGAAACATGGAAAACCGACGAAATGGCCGAAACGTCGGCAATAGAAAGTGTTGGTTTTCTTTCAATGACCGAAACTCAAGAACAACTCGAAATATAAAGAATTATTTTGACTTACTACTAAAGACTCTCCAACAAATTCCCTATTTTTTCCCTGATTTTTCCAGAGGATTGAAGTTTCCTGATTTTCTCCGGTTTTCCAGAAAGTGACAACCCTGCATAAAAAGATTAGAGAAAAAATATCTCGAAAAGAAAACGGTAGATTTCAGTTCGATTTCCCTATTTAGTTCTACATCACAGCAATTTACTTCTTCACTAAGAGCATGGGTTCAAAGCAAACATCTATCGGGCTCGGAAGTTCGGATAATGCGTTTGATATTGATTTCTGGAAGGCAAATTGCATGAATAAGAGATTTATAGGCGCTCGTCATTCCGGGACGCTCCCCCATAATGACGCCCAAACCTGCGCCTCAATCGATCGCCAAAGAATATACATAAAGGCGCAGGGAATACACAACGAGCTCGAGCAATCGAAATCGGTTCGAATTCGAGGAAGTCATTAGTGTTAAAATGGTAACAAAGCGAAGCAAACACCAAATCGAAGAAATATACAAGGTTTGACCCTTTTGCCTGTTATTTTAATAGGTGTGTTTCAAATTACAATAAGTTAATTTCATCACTCAAACATATAATTTTGAATTTGAAGTCTTCGCGCAAAACAATCATCCAGCAGCTAAATGCATGCAAATGGGAAAAGTTGCAGTATCTGAGTGATTATTTCGAAATATCTTCACGTTTGAGATGAATGTATCAAAAAAAAACTTAAAGATTAATTATGATTTCAGATGGCAATTTCCACTAACAACGTATCTCACACCAAGCATTCCATGACTCGAAAACTGCGGGAAATTAAGCTGTAGCGCGTCCTCGTGGGTTTCAAATGAAATTGATAATGCAGGTTCTTAGAATGACTGATACTTAATAAACAAAATAACGAAAACAAAATGTATAGCAGAAAAAAGAAAGCGAGATATCATTAGAGACCGGAAAAATATGTAGTATAAAACGTCAAAATATGTCCATAAATATGTAATGAAAATAGTACGAATATGTAATAAATATGTAAAATCGGATATAATATGTAATATTAAAATTATCTAATTAAAAACCATTTTCATAGCTAGAAATTACATTTAGAAAAACTGTTCACTTTACATCGTACAATTTTCTCGTCAGTAGTAAAAGCTTAATCTATTGTAATCTAAGACAGTAGTTTAGCAGCCAGACTATTCGCAATAGAAGCCATTGCACAAACTGGCGAGATCTGCGTCCAGGAAATATACACTGGAGCATCTTCATCGGTTACACGTCAGTGATCACAAATTTTTCTCGGAAATTAAGGTTACAGATAACAAAACACGGTGTCAATATTGCTTTGGACACCTAGGTTTACCCAATGATGTAGGAAAAATTCTGATAAAAAATATATCTTTTCATAAAAAAATATGGAATTAAATAGAAGAAAATTGATAAAATAAGAAAATATATTGTGAAAACAGCAAAATATGTAAGATAGTACTAAATATGTAAAAATATGTAACGAAAAAACTTGATATTGTGTTAGGAGGGCTATGATTTGCCAAGATTATAATATTGAGAACGGTAAGTACAAAGACTAAAAATATGTAATTACATAAAAATCCGGTCTCTGGATATCATAAACTATTTTTTTTACTTCATTTTTCCAACAGTGACATTATTCATGACAAGCTCGTAGCTGTTGCTTCCTGCGCCTTCCATCGTAAACGGATTATTATTGATATTGTTATATTGAGTGGAAGTTTTACAATGTTATTTTGTTACGAGAAAACGCAGATTCAGTTGACGTAAAACCATGATAATAATTTCTTTCGAAACCCGCTCGTCCCCTTTGTAACAAATCGCAACACTTACGACACCCTCCCTCAGAGGAACGTTCCATTTCATCCCGTTAAAAAGGTAACATTTTATTTATATGCATAAAAAATTCAAATTATAAATAAGGTATTTGTTTGAAAAATTGCACATTCACCCATAGTTTTATATAATCAATATAGTAAATGGTACAAACATACTGCGAGAACGTTTATTTTTCGTCAACTGCCTCTTCCCGTAGTTCGATTTGACGACACAATCCCCCTAAAAGCTAACCCTTAAGCGTAGGGGAGATAATCGATAAATGGTGTTCGCGGTTACTAGCTTACACGTTTGTTCTCTTCCGGGAAGTAAATTCCAGGGTGGGCACCTGGGCCTGTAAGGCTATTATCCTCAGCCCCTTCCGGGCACAGTGCCCACTTCAGTCCAAAAGCGGGATACGAACCGGCATGCAGCACTCCGAAAAGAGCCTACCCAATTGAGCCTGGATTGGGGCATCCTGCTAGAGAGAGATTACTATAAGAAGGAACCGCTTTGACAGCTACTGCTTGGCAACTGTCTGCCACATAACTGTAGGTTATGTCAATGCACTAATTTGGTCACTGCGTTCGTTTGCAGTTAGCTCATTTGTAAATTGGTTCATCACTATTTCTTGCAATGTTGTCGCCTTGGATGACGTTCATTTGTTTCTCGCCCTATCGAACAGGTCCCTTCTTAGAAAAACTCCTCTAAAGCACAGTTTACTATACTTCGATTTAAACATTGCTGCTCTTCAAGGTCACAAGCTGGGAGCAGGAAGGAGAGGGGGAGCACTGTCATCCAATCGGGAGCTTCGTTAGGACTTATATTTTTGGTATTGGAGCTCCCGATTGGATAACAATGTCCCCCTCTCCTTCCAGCCCGTGACCTTGAAGTGCAATATGACCTATGTTTAAATCGGGGTACACAATACTTTGATTTCTTTAACGTTGCGTCTCAAGGTCACGCACTGAAAAGGGAGAGGGAAGTCTTAGGCTTCCGCGGCCAGAGTTGAGATCTCGGCCAGGCCAGCCTGATGAAGACCTCGAAAAAGATGGTCGAAACATTGGCTACACAGCCTAGTACGCGGCCTCACCCGGACAGCCGAGATCTCAAGCGAGAGGGAAGGCAGACTCTAATAGGGATCTGCAACGTCACTACAGCTTCCACTTTTACGGCTCCCTGTTGGAGTCTCCCTTTCTCTTGCGTGACTTTGAGACGTCACGTTAAAAAAATTGAAGTCAATTCTGCGATTTCTCTAACTTTGCCCCTCAAGGCCCATCTTCGCGATGGAATATCACACGGCATTTCGCGTCTTTCTCGGTGTTGCCGGTAGAAGACGCATGAACACAAGCGCTGCTTGATACGGTCGCGATCATGCGAAATATAGCGTAAAGACTGAGTAAGATGCAAAATACCGTGACGTATTCTATCGCGAAGAGGGGATTTGAGAGGCCTTGAGGGGCAGATTTAGAAAAATAGCAGTATAGATTTCGAAAGTTGCGTAGGGGGGTTTAGTCTCGCGGGTCTACCACCTCCGCTAGGCCTTGTTCTACCCGGGGGACAACTCCCCGAGTGGGCGTCTTGTGCTCTTTGACCATTATCCTCATCCCCCCGACTACGTACAAGGACGTCTCCAGGTAGATAACCGGATCCGGCCGGCACCCAGTTTACCCTCACGGCAACCTGCCCATTCAATGCCTAGGTGGGGGCCGCTCTGCCAGCTCAGAGCTACTAGCTATCCAGGCTAGTACCGGAGTCAATGTTACCTGTATGATGACGCGCCACTCACATGCGCCAATCCGCGTCCCTCCTCTTTACCCAGAGTATCGGGCCACTGCCACAACAAAGCGAAGTGCCCATCTGGGGACCGCCCGGAACGAGGTCCGGGGGTTCCGGGGCCCCAACTCGCCTTCCCACTGCCTACACGTTAGGCTACCGACCTGGGTGAGGCTGTGACCAAGGCAACCTGGCGGATTGGCTTTTAACTGCCGGCCTTCTATTTGTGGGATTCAGAGCACCCCGAGGGGTCTCCTGCACCCAGTCCTGCCATGAGGTCGAAGCGTCAGGGACCCAACTGGTGGGTTGCCGGGTTGAACCGATAAACACGAGCTTAGCATCGCCCGCTCACTGCCTACACGTCAGGCTAACGACCTGAGTGGGGCCGCGAGACTAGAGGTACGGGTGGTCGTCTGAGTTCCACCAGAGGTCGTGTCCACCTACGCAGCCACGAATCCTCCCTGCGGGGATGGGATCTGACTTACTTGAGATGGTGAGGCTGCCGAGCCCATCGGCGAGCCCGTTGCCGCCGGGCTGCGTAGTGGGCACGGCCTTGGAGCCGCGCGGTCGCTGCCCGGGCACCTTCACCGTCACGTACTGCAGCGGGATCTCCTTGCCGTGCACGTCGTCCATGTAGTCGTGCAGGCTGGGGTGGTAGGTGAGGCGGCCGTCGTCGCACAGCGTCACGTACTTCTTCTTCCACTCCTTGTTGAGCGCCTTGCTGCTGCGCTTGTAGAGGTAGCCCTGCTTGAGCGGGATGGCGCGCCCGCTGCCCAGCTCGCAGCCGCCGTTGCGCAGCTTGTCGTCCCCTTTCTTGGACGGCGTGAAGAGGTTGGAGCGCCGGCGGCTTTTCCTAGAGCGAGACACCGTCGCGTGAGGCACTGGCTTGCGGTAAGGGGGGCTGGCCGGGACGAGGAACTGCCGTGACGGTGTCTTCCCCGCTCGCACGGACCGGGGATAGCGCGATCGCCGGTCCAGGCAGTCGAGGAAGATCATCCCGACCGATCGGAAGACGACGCTCGCTATGTTTCTCGGCTCGCGGAGTGGAACAAGGAATACTAAGATCTTGCTGCGACTAGATAATGCTTGGACTATTCGTCAAGGCAGTCGAGGAAGATCATCCTAACTGATCGGAAGACTACGCTCGCTATGTTTCTTGGCTGGCGGATGGGGAACAGGGAATACTGAGATCTTCCAGCAAATGGACAAAATTATTTGTCCAGACAGTCGAGGAAGATCATCCCGACTTATCGGAAGACAAAGCTCGCCATGTTTCCTGGTTGGCGGATGGGGAACAGGGAATACTGAGATCTTGCTGCGACTAGATAATACTTGGATTACTTGTCAATGTAGTCGAGGAAGATCATCCTAACTGATCGGAAGACTACGCTCGCTATGTTTCTTGGCTGGCGGATGGGGAACAGGGAATACTGAGATCTTGGTGCAAATGGACAATATTATTTGTCCAGACAATCGAGGAAGATCATCCCGACCGATCGGAAGACTACGCTCGCCATGTTTCCTGGCTGGCGAAGGGAACAGGGAATACTAAGATCCTAAGCGATTGGATAGTATTACTTGTCCAGGGAATCGAGGAAGATCATTCCAATGGATCGTAAAAAGATCAGTCGGTTCTTTCTTGGCTACCCAAAAGGAAAGAATGAATACTAATGCTGCTCGTTTTACTGCGAAATGATTAATTATGACCTGTCTAGGAAAAAGAGGACTGATCGGAAGAGAAATTTGGCCCTGTTTCTCGGCTGCCGATGAGGAAGAAGCAAAGTTAATCTTACCGCGAAACAGAATAATGTGACTTGTAATTTAATGCTTTTAGCAAAATATGTAACCACTCATATAGTTCAGTTGAACGCTGCATCCATAACACGAAGGACGACTTTTTCTGGAGAGTCATCAAGACAAGAACATTGCGTCGCAGGTCGTTTCCAAGAAACTGCCTTGATTTTTTCGCTTGTTTGACAGCGCCGAGGTAACCGCGACTGCATTCGTAAGCAGCGGAAGGAAATCGTCTCCATCGAATGGAATTTTTTGTAAAAACAGAAAAGTTGGAAAGAAATTGGAGGACACACTACATTAGGAAATGAAAAACTTTTGAACAATTTTGTGCATAACGAGTGGTGCTACGGAAACGTGTGAGTGTCTGAGAATACGGAAGTATTGCAAAGACAAAATGAATAGTTTTAACTATAAAGATGGTACATTGATACGCTTTGATTTTGTGTTCTAATTATGAACACGCGTATAGCAAATCTCAGAATGTAACATTGATTGTAACACTACGAAAGGACGACTAAAAATTACGCGTTACGACATATACCGCAGATGTTTCAATCTAAGTTACTTTAATTCAGATGTAACTCAAGCATTTCCGATTTTATTCGTTAAGTCATGGTAAAATGTCACTATTGAGAGTTATTTTATCATATTGCAATGAGTATCAACGTTATTATGTCATACTAAATGTAGACATAATATTTGTATTATTTTAACTTTTTATGTCTCTGGGAATGTTTACGCGACCCTCATTTAAACGAATGTTGATAAATAAGTCAGCCTGGACTTTTATCTGTCCTTTGGCTTTCGGTTCAGTGGCCATTATTATTTCTGAATCAATGACCATATCACTGTGGCTTTTACGTTAGTCTAGTGATTCAGAAAGCAAATGCTCCGACAGCTTATTATATGCCTCTGATCAGTAATGTAAGTGTCACTCCCTATACCAACGCCACATGCAGTTTGTACAATTTAATGAGATCCGACTATAGAGAACTCGATATCTCGAACATGTAGGGAAAAAGAAAATCTCGACTTTTCGCATACATGACGTAACCAAGTCGAGTTAACGGATCCCAAAAGGATTCAGAGGGGATATAGCTTCAAGCACAATGGATAAATTAATTAATTGAAATTATCGAGTAATTCAAAATTATCAGATTCGAGATATCAAATTGCAAGTGGATAAGGAAGGGGAAAGATGTTCGAATAACATTCAAGATATCAAGGAATTTGAATAATCTTGAGGGGATCAGGTCGGAGGTGCTCAATGGCACGTGCATAAGGAAGGAATAAGGAAGGTTGCGAAGAACATTGGAAATATTATCGAGTTATGGAATATCTCGAAGCACTCGTGTTTGAAGTGCCAAATTGCTCGTGGAGAATGCAGCCGAAGCAGTTGGAAGGGCAGTCCCCATGTGAAGGATCTCGTGTGGAGGAAGTAAGGTGTAACTTCATTATCTGTGCACGTCTTCTAGAGTTCAGTGGGAAATATAGTTCAAATTATCGTTCTATGTCGCGACAGAAGTATTATTCCTTCAAGAAGGGCATGATGAGGGATAAGAGGCCAAATCTATAACTGATTTATCCTTGAAAATAGATTTTATTACATCGGAGTGAACATTTTGTTAACAATTCGTGAAAAAAAACCCTCATTTCTTTCTGTATTTATAATTCAACAAGTATATTGCTTAGGATAGGGTACGATTGCCAATTTGGGGAATTTTGTCCTCAAAATGTTTTTTTTCTCTGTGGGGACAAAATGGAGAACTTAATTGCATGGGGAATTGTTGGTGGATTTTTTGGAGAAATTATTTTCATCTGGAGTCGAGATAGAGATATTACTCCGTGAATTATTATGATTAAAAAAGAAACAACAGACGTTATTCTCATTGTTTTGCATCAAAAAACCAAAATAAACGACAGGGCATAGAGAAAGAAAAAACGTGAGAAAAAAGAAGATAGTACAGAATAGCTTAAAGGACGATGATTAGGTGAGAGGAACATGAATTATTTGTATTTAAGGGGATAGCCAATGGAATCACCAAAATCAGCTTATGTCATTTGTCCATAATTTGGAGAATACTTTTTGTTTCAAAATTAGGGAACTTTGTTTCACTGGAGAGGTTATTTTGGGAAATTTCATAGCAGAGTTGGGGAAACAGCTCGTAACACATCTGGCAACCCTGGGGTAGGGATCACAGAAACATGAAAACGTGCACAGAATATACTTCTCCCTGTAGCAGGTCACACACAGGTTTTTCTTAAACATTTTTTGACGTAGAATAAATAAAACAAAGGAAGCTCACCTGGAGGTGGTGGGGGTGGAGCTGGGCGTGGGCAGGTCCTTGGCGTCCTTGCCGCCGGGCGGGGGCGGCGGCTGCAGCGAGGCGGGCGGCGCGACGGCCGGGGGCGGCGGCGGCGGCGGCAGGTTGTCGAAGCCCTGCGGGGGCGGCGGCCCCACGCCGCCGAACTTGTCGCGCGCCGCCGGCCCGTTGTTGTTGTCGGCGGCCAGCAGCAGCGCCGCCTCCTGCTGCTGCTGCTGGGAGGGCGTGAGCGGCGGAGGCACGGGCTGCGCGCGGGGCCCGTCGCGCAGGAGCAGCCCCGGCGGCGGCGCGCCGGCCAGCGCCAGCGACGGACGGCCCCCCGACACGCCCGCGTCCTGCGCACGCAAACACACACGCACACGCTCACTACGGATGCGACACCGACAACGAAACACCCATGCTTCGAAACACACACACACACAAAAGATATTCATTGATTCCTAGATTCACTGATTCCAGGCGCATCAAATGTTGAGGTCGTTAGTCCTGTAAGTGTACTGCATGTTTTTCTTCGTGAGGTGGCATTGATTGATAGACTGATTAGTGATTCCAGACGTCAACTGCTAAGGCTATTAGTCCGGTAAATGTACTGGATGTTTTTTCGTCGGTCTTTACATCGAGTTTCCCATTACATCCCATTAATACCCATTACATCGAGTTTCATACGGTACTTCATAAGTTAATATTTAAACTTTAACAAATTAAAAGTTTCATATGAAACTTTTACATTGAATACTTTCGTGGCAGTTGATCCAGCCAAGGCCACTTATCGGAGAGCTACCTCAATCTACCCTCGCGTGATGCCTCAGGTGGCTGTGGTTACCGGTCCGCCAGCGAGAGAGTACTTCGCTAGTCAAATAGGATCAAAGGGAAATTATGATCCAATTTCAAGTTGAACTATATACTGTCTCTGGTACAGTTATAAGGTTAATAAAAGTTCCATATGGTTTTTAGACAGTCGTGCTGTTTATTAAAAGATACACATACAACGATTTACATGGCTACGTTTCGGAGATCAAATGTGTCTCCATCACCATGCCTTTAAGTTTTCTGTAGGACAATTATGTAATGTAACTGGAAGAGGTATTATACACTTTCCACTTTTGTTTAGTTACATGATGTCGAAATAACATGAATATAAACATTTTTTTGGACGAAAGAAGAAGCTATTCTGGTCAACTCAGACCGTTCCTACTTCTTAGAGAGTAAGGACATGAATGTGCCTGGGTCTCAAGAATTCTGAGAGGAGTAGGGGTGGAAGGGACGATAATTTTATCAGAAAGAACAGCTAGACGACTTCTGAATTTTCTACTAGATTTTGTTAATATTGAATTATAACTTTGTGCAAACTGATTGCATTCAAGATTAGAATTCATCAAAGAGTAAATTTTTATAAATAATGATTCGAGAACTAATCTCGAACACCAGTTAGGACGGCGCTGAGTAGTAAATAAATACAAGGGCAACGCCGGTTTACGTTCGATACGTTCTCTTTGCTGTTATTCCTTCGTCTGACTGTAATACTATATCATATCTTACTAGATGAAGTTATGTTAAGCATGTACCGAGAGAAGAAATTTTGTTTTTAATGACTACGTTGGCGGCTTTTAGGTAGGGCGAGTGGAATGGTCATTCCGAGCGTTAGTTGATTTGAGGCACCGAAATAAAATTAAAAAAAACATTTACTCGTTAAATTTTTAACGGTTTACTTTCTTATAAATCCAGAGAAACGTTCTGTAATATATTTTAAATATTTAAAACGGCAATTAAAACTTGTAATGTGAATTCTTTAAGGAGGCATTACGTTTCGTTGAGGGCTTCGAAAACACAAAGGCCGACCATACACGTAATGAATTTCAATAAAATATTTAATAGTTTTAGAACATTATTGACTGTCACGATGACAACAAATTCTTACAATCGCTGTTTTTTTACTCACCTGATTATACTAATTCCTTACAAGGAATAATTGAAAAAATACACTTAGTTTTAACAGAAATATTAATTGTGATATTTTTTAAATGTATTAAATGATCACTCTCCAATGAAAGTTATAGGCCTGTTTGCGCCCTATTTTGTTATCTCCATGTTTATATTTTGTGATTTGCATGCTCGTCGTGAACAAATACCACACAAGCAAATAAAAACAAGTGCAAGAAGTAAAAAAGTACTTGCATTGATTTTGTAGCGAGAATTCTATCACTGACGTAACTTTCTAGGAAAGTATTTTTGATGAAGGACACAATTCACAATAATTGTGAGAACTGACTTGCAAACAAAACAACAGGGTCAGAATGAGTCATGATATCACAACAGAAAGAGTTGCTACGGTGATAAAAGACAGAGACGGTTTGATGTACTCTGCTATCAGAAAACACTGCACCGTTGAACTGCAATAGAAAACATGTGTAGTAATGTTATATACAAAATACAATTGGAGTGCAGTCGGAATGCTTCACATTGCTTGACTATTCAGACGACATGTAGGACACTCTGATGTGCACAAGATTTTACGAAGAATCACTTGCGTCGGTGAAATCTTATTAAACTAGTGGAACTAAAACGGCACGTACTTTCTCGCCCTTATTTTCACGCAAAATTACGCGAAAAGTACTCATATTTTTGAAAAATTGTGCATGACCTAATTTCAAAATCTATCTTTAAGAAACAGATTTCATTAAGGGGAAAAACATGTTTGTTCATAATTGTAGTTGTAGGAAGGTGCCGAAAAAGTTTTGAACTTTTGGAATTTTCGGAAAAGCGGGGTTTTTAACGAGCGTGAGACCTCTTACGTTCTATACACTATCCAACAACAAAATTTAATAAAAAACGACGGAGCCACTTTTTTATATTTGGAAAATGATCCAGGGGCTAGCACCCCCCAAAATGAAAATATCGGTTTCAAATTCAAGGGGCCACATCAGCCAGATCAATTTTGGAGAACATCGGCTGAACGGTTTAACCGCCAGCGTTGTTCACAGACGGAAAACGTTTTGCCGTCAATCGATATTTCGCTATCCACGTCCCACAAAACATGGATTCTGGCTACATCACGTGCTAGAAGATTTTTTTTCTAAATTTAGTAACTGGATTTATCCACTTTCTCGTTACCGGCGCCCGACAATACGAGGTTTTCTGCCAAAAATTACCTGTTTTTTCGCGCAGCATTACATAATATCAAGAACCTTCGTCTTCGTTGGGTCTCACATTTATAATCAAATACCGATGACATTGAAAAACAGTAAATCCTTGAACATTTTCAAACAAGATAAAAATTTGGATTCTAGAACATGATGACAATGATGTAAACAAATTAACAGAAATATTACAATAGAATTGTGTAAACTAACTGTTGACTGTGACTGTGTAAAAAAATCCGTTGATTGTGTAAATTAAGTCATTATTAAATTAAGTAATCAAATTATTAACTCAGTGTTGCTAACCATCAGCACTGGTTATCGATGGTTAGTAATTCCTAGAAAATGCAGTGTAAATTATCTATGTAATACCAGATGGGAATAAAATTATTATTATTATTATTATTATTATTAAACTTTCTCTCTACTCCGTAGCGAGAAAGTGAATACTGTGATAATTAAGTAACCAAATATTTGCTCGTGGCCCCCCGTGGGGAAGGCACAAAGCGAAGGAAGCGCGGCGCGAACAGCCCCTCGGGGGCGCCCCCTGCCGCTGGCTCGTCTTCCGGCGCGGCGTGTCAGGTGCCTCCGCGCTTCCTCGCAGTGCTTTAACAGGTGCGCCCCGGCAGCCACTCGGCGCGGAATGGAGGGCGCGCTTCCTGCCGTAAACGTCGGACATCCTGCGGGGCGTGGCGGGCGCCTTCTGGCGGGCACAGTGGTTGCTGCGAGTACGCGCCCTCCATTCCGTCCAAAGTGAGGGAAATACATTCACGCGGCTCGAATTCATTTTGGATTGATTGGTTGGTTGATTGATTAACTACTGATTCCGGGCGTGACATCCGCTAAGTCACTAGTCTCGTAAGTCTTGCGCACTCTTCAATATCCAAAGTAGGGGAGATACATTTAGACGGCTCGAGTTCATTTTGGTTTGATTGGTTGGTTGGTTGATTGATTGAGTAGTGATTCCGGGCACGACAACTGTTAAGTCATTAGTTTCGTAAGTGTAGCACATTCCTTGCGCGCCCTTCAATGTCAAAAGTAGAGGGAATACATTCAAGTGGCTCAAGTTCATTTTGGATTGATTGATTAATTACTGATTCCGGGCGTGTCATCCATTGTCATTAGTCTCGTAAGTGTAGCATATTCCTCGCGAGATGGCGATGATCTCCCTTTGGATGGCGAGGTCCGGCGCAGACCCCCCCGTCGGCTTACGGGATTTTCCCAACCAGGTATCTCTCATCAGCGGTGCACCACCCTAGACGGAACAAACTAGAAGCTCCAGTATGGTGAGGATACGACTTGGAAGAGGACGGAAAGATCGCGCGCGGTCCGTAGTTTGTTAGGGTATTGCTCCATCATTTGCATGGAATTGATCGGTGAAACCACGGAAAACTATCGTTCAAAGTAGCCGTCCGCTAGAATTCTGCTCCAGAGAGCGGTTGAACTCGACCAGCTATAGTGTCACAAATCCTGCCGTGAGGAATCGACTCCTATTACCCGGCCAGAGGCCCTGCAGTGACATCAATTAATGCGCTGAGCCACCTAAGCCGGTTTATTCGTCCAGTGCTTGAAGCGAGTACGAACCTTTGAAATATTGACCAAATTAAGGGCAATGGATTTAGGCGGCTCAAGTTCATTTTGGATTGATTGGTTGATTGATTAATTAGTGATTCGGGTGTGACATCCGCTCCACTCATGCTCAAACGGGGGCGTTGCTTTTTGATTGATTGATTCGTGTTTCCGGGCGCGTAAACTAATTACGTCATTTGTCCCGTAAGTGTGGTGCGTGTTTTTCTCGGGCGGTGGCGATGATTTTTCCCCACTGGATGGCGAGATCTGGCATCGACCTACCGTCGACTAGCGGGATTCCACCAAGTATCTCCAACCATTCGGGCACCATCCCAGCCGGGACAAGCTGTAAGCTCCCGACCGGTCTCCCGACATGTGTGGTAGTGTAGTGCATGTTAATGTAAGTGTGTGTGTAAGAGGAGAGGATAGGACAAGGGAGAGGAAGAAAAGATCGCGCGCGGTCCATGGCCCGTTTGTTAGGATACTGCTCCGGCATTCGCCTGGTGTTGATAGGAGAAACCACGGAAAACTACCGATCAGAGCAGCCGGCCGCTAGAATTCTCCTCCAGAGAGCGTCTGAATTCGAACCTAGGACCTCCCGGTCAGAGGGACTGCAGTGACATCAGTTGATGCAGTGAGCTACCTCTCCCGGTGGGAGGCGTTGGGGAGGAGCGTCGCTTTCTGATGTATCCGGATGGCAGCCTTCATTTACGACGCCTCCTGGTATTCAATCTTGCGTGCTCTTGTCTTCTACACACCAGCATTTGCATCGACCTATTGGGAGCGAAATACGCGGGTGGGTCCCCGGAGTGGGGGTCAAGAAAGAGGAAGCAGAGAGAAGCCTCCTCAGTAAGGAAACATGCGAGTAAGGGGTCTCCTGATTATTACACGGTGGAGGGTCTCTCGTGGGAGTTTTAGTGCATCGTAAAGAGACTGCTGACGGCTCTGTGAAGCTCGAATCAAGATCTGTTGAATGTAAACGAACCTACTTTGTGTACGCATACATTTGTTCAATATTCATATGATCGCATGTGATCCATTTAACTCTTTATTTGAATTCGACCGATTCTTTATCAATATATTGCTAAAGCGTGAAAAATAAATTTTTTTAAAATCTATTTCCAGCACTCATAACTTAGTGAAATAGAGGCACTGTTTACTTCTTTGACGTGGAGGCACAACATTAGTGCTAATCCAGTAGTTTCCGAACGTTGTCGAAGTCTTTAAGACTAATACCTTTCGCAATTGTTTTCATTACGATTGGATTTACACGTACGCGATTGCAGAACTGCGTGCAGTATCAAGAGACGCTGAGTTGGACGAGTCACAATAAGGGTCTTGTATGCATGCCACACGGCTTTTTTATTGTTATCTTCCTTCAGTGCAATATTCTGGTCTGTCCTGAAATACGCCTGAATTAGATCGATGCGTATTTTCCACGGTTGAGCATCGTGTGAAATTTCGCAGGAACCAGCGGACCCTCATTAACGGACACCTTGATGGGCGGTCTCATTAGACAACGTTTCGATCACAAAGTAGAGACATACGTTCTAGAGCGTCCTTTCAAGAAATGTGTCATTTGAAAGAGAAGCTGTAATTTCCAAAGACTTCGTAAGAGTTATTTACGAAATAACGATCGTAAGACATCTTATTGGAATGCGAGTTTGGATAATTATCAAACGAGGTCATTGAGTATTGTAATACGATGTTACGATAGAAATATCGTTCAACATTTTGTTAAGGTTGTAAATATCCCAATGAACTATTTTTCGTTAAAATTTGACTATTCGCACTGCAAAAAGTGACATACTGATGTGGACAGTTACGCACAACAAGGAGGCCATCAATCTTAGTTCCGTAACGTTTGACACTAGATAACTCAAGTGGATAAAAATATTACTTTGCAAGTGATGCCCGGGAGTCGCAGAAAATGCACCGCCCGGTCGCACGCAGGTCGCGGACCGCGGGTTGACCACAGCTGAGGTGTAACATCATGTCCTGTGGGATAAGATTGATTTTGGCGAAACAAACCAATGCAGATGGAACGTCAAGAAGACGATATTGGTCTGCGGCTTTGAGTCGCAGTCCCACATGTATTAGAAATCCTAGCGGGAAATATAAATATCCCGCCCGGGTGCTCAGACTTCCAGCGATACTCATGTCGTTGGTAATAAGGTGAGTAGTCGGGTTGGGGATTCCGAGCTACCCTGTTTTTGCACCGGGTGGGCCTTTGGTCCGTCGTCGTAGTGCCGTATATTCATGGGTTACTGAGTAGGGATTCCACCCTCGACACATTCGAGGGGTACTTAATACTTAATTGAGTGGTCAGTACCTCCGAGCTGGCAAGGCGGCCCCATCCCCGCTCATGCTCAATCGGGGAGGCTTTGTGGAGGAGCGTCGCTTTCTGGTGTATCCGGATGGCAGCCTGAGTGGATCAGTCAGTTTTCCCTCACCCTCGCTTCACAGCTAATCCCCTTTCAATTATCGCACCCCTAAGAAGGCACGGCCCGACTCCATCCAGTTTCGTCTGTTCGTCTGGTCTTGAAAGAAGTAAACATTTTAGATAAGTTTGCATTCATACGGGGGGCGCATAGATGTTTTCGCACCAGTTACGATAAAACCTCGAACACAGGTCAATATGGCAGAATCTTCGGAATTGTGTATGTTAAGTCAGCCAGGTAAGTAATAAGTTGACGGATGACATCTTTTATTACTCCATTTAATAGCGTCAACAACACCACATCACAATTCCCACGCTATATGGATGTTGCCAAACATCGATGTTTTCTTGTAGATATCGCAACACTAATGTGGAAGTAATAAGGAAGTGGGTGCCAACAAGTCTGTGGTCACGGGGTAAAAGTTTTTAACTCAGTTTTTGGCAAAACTGGGTAAAGTACTGAGTCTACAAGTGAAGTATCTATATTTTATTTTAGTGAAACACCCGAATTCAAATGTTGACTCCTAAACGAGAAAAAAAACATTAAGAAATAGCGTTTAGCGTAGGAACAAGCGGTGGCTCGAAAATCTAACCCTTATTTTCTCCAAACTAACATTTTTTACTTAACGTTTACCCCGTGACCACAGAAGTGCAGGAGTGCCGCAGGGTCCGCAAACTGAAGCGAAGCGTCGCTCTCACCTTATGCGCGAGGGCGAGCAGCTGGGCGTGGCTGGGCGAGGCGGCGCCGAGGCCGGCGCCCGCGGGCGACCCGGCCGAGGAGCTGGTCCCGCCGCCGCCGCCGCCCCCGCCACCGCCGCCCAGGAAGCCGTTGCTGGTGGGCGACGCGTGCAGCAGGCGCCCGGCGCCGCCCGCGCCCGCGCCCGCCGCGCCGCCGAAGTGGCTGTTGGGCGTGGACGGGCGCGAGTTGGTGGGCGTCAGGCACGACGCCGACGACGACAGGCGCTGCTGCACGATCTTCTGGCACGCTGCAACAGAAAGGCGCTCGGATTAGAATGCGCCAAGGGACGTTGAGGACAAGGAAGAGGAAGGAAAGGTCGCGCGCGGCCCCTGGCCCGTTTGTTAGGATACTGCTCCGGCATTCGCCTGGTGTTGATCGGAAAACTACCGATCAGAGAAGCCGGCCGCTAGAATTCTTATCCAGACAGCGGCTGACCTCCGCCAAGCGATCTAGCTACTGTCAATTGATTGATTCCGGACGCGTCAACTACAGAGGTCATTATCCCCGTTAGTGTAGTGCGTGTTTTTCCTTCAGGAGGTGATGGCGGTGATCTTTTCCCCGCTGGATGGCGACATCCGGCGCCGACCTACCGTCGACTAGCGGGGTCTCCCTTAACCAGGTATCTTCCACCAGCAGGGCACCGCCCCAGCCGGAACAAGCTCTAATCTCGCAACTGGTCTCCCGCCATGTGTGGTAGTGTAGTGCATGTTGGTGTGTGTGTGTGTGTAAGGGGAGAGGATAGGACAAGGAAGAGGAAGGAAAGATCTCGCGCGCTCCGTGGCCCGTTTGTTAGGGTACTGCTCCTGCATTCACCTGGTGTTGATCGGAAAAACCACGGAAAACCGATCAGAGCAGCCGGCCGCTAGAATTCTCCTCCAGACAGCGACTGAATTCGAAAAGCTAGTGTCGAAAATCCTGCCACCGTCGGGAATCAAACTGTCGAACTTCCCGGTCAGAGGCAATTAAGTGACATCACTTGGGCCACCTAAACCGGCACATCTTTCTTGTAAAAGAGATGCTAAAGCTCTCAGCATTTGCTCAATGGAAAAAAAAGATGCTGAACGGAACAGTATATTCTTCAACGAGCATAAAATGATAGCTATTATTCACGAGTTGACGTTTACAACATGAGCGACGTAGGAGCGAGTGTCGGAATTTCTACGTGTGAATAATAGCCATTCTACGCGAGTAGAAGACTATACCTTCTCTACGACTTTGAAATTGATGTTTTAAAAATACTAAAAGGGCACCTTAACCTAACAGAACGGCTACAGATTACGCTATGTTCTCTGACCCTAACAAACACCAATTCGCGTACTGTTTCGTGGTTCACCTGTCTTACGACAGTTGCAACCTACCGCGGCAGAGCAAGCAGCGCCCCTGTAGGCGACTGTGGGAACCCTCCGTGGTGTATAATGAACTAAGACGAATGTGATTGGTCGACAGCCATGCGAGAATAATATTCTCGCACGGCTTGTACAATCGGCATCATTACTGCATCCGATAATGTGCAGAAATGTATTTTGGAGTAGTCGCAGAGAAAAAGACAACCGACATGGGGAGAGGGTTACTGCTGAGTAGAAGCTGATTACAATAGTTGTTTCTGGCAAATTCAACTTTTTACAGTTGAAATAAAAAATCGCTAATTGCATTTGGTACGTTTTGTTCCTGATACTCTGTGTAGATAGATAGGTAGATAGACATTATTTCCGCAGATAGGTTTATGCAATCTGGTGACAGAACACTACAATTTGCATATTATAATTGGGAATTAAATTTCAATGCAATTTAAAATTATTTTAAGACAATAATATTAATAATAATATGATAACAATGATGACAATACAGGCAAAGATGACAATAAAGGCTCTGTGTAGTCTCTAAACGTACGGAAACGATAATACAGCAAAAAATTTAGAACTCGGTCTTTCCGGTTTGGATTATATTTGTTTAAAGGCGTGAATTTGTCTATCGATAGAGAGTTACTGAGTTCGTAGAACGTATTTTACGGATATTTTACAATGTTAGCTGACATACGAATTGTCCAATGGGGAAGGTTATCCCTCAACAACGCTAAAGTGTCACATTTTTTTCATCTCTTACTGAATCGAACCTCCAGGTCTATTTAAAAATTCGTCCTTTCCTTAAAAAATCCTCGGTGCAAACGCACTGAAGTTTGGATAATAAGTACAGGTGAAAAACTACAGAAGCCACATCTACTTAAAAGGGTTATAGTAAGAAAAACATCAAAGCCAAACCATTGAAATCTGATGGCAAATGGTAATTTGTAATATCCAAAAATCCAATCTGAATGTTCCTCTCTTGACGTTCTCCCTTAAAGGAAATTTTCCCCTTCTCGCAGAGCGAAACCCTTTGGTCACTGAGGGTAATTAAGCTTGTCCCTAGCGTGTGTTTTGCATTTGATGAGGGTTACTAATATATGATCTTGTGTGACAGGCAAGGGATTAATAGGCCCAGAATGAACTATTGCAGTATCCAGATGCAGATGGTTACATGGCTAAACGATCACTGAAAGTGAATAATGGTGGAAATGCAGAGGATAAATTGAACGGTCTAATTGACAGTATCGCAATGACCACTTTGAGATAACTCGCATAGGAACTGAGGAGTCTGACCCCTCTAATTCTACGATTGTGGCAGTTGTAATAGCAGGGTACATGTATCGAAAATGGCTGGATATTGAGTGACGATTGTTTCTCATTTGAAGTTAACTTGCCGGTTCGAGATTGAATTCTCGATTGTCGATTTTGCCAACATTGTTTCCGATGTTGGAAACAAAATAGTTTACTATCTGTTGGAGATAAAAGAAACTACTGGTCCCAATCACTATCACAGACAGTTATTGTTTACTTATATACTAAGTACAGTATAAAGCCAATGATTACGACGATTAGTTTGGACACAAGTATTCTAAACCTTTGTGAAAAGTCATACTCAAGATCAATTTTTATAGTCCATTTTTCCAATAATTTTCCTTAGTTTCTGCGTTACTGGAACATTTCTAGTGTTGTAGCGCTAAATCTGAATACTACAAACATAACGTGGGTATGACTGACTTAGGAAGGCAACTTTTTAGTAGGACACCTCTAAATCTAGATTGAAATCATTGCAGCATTACATTTTGGGACTTAATTTCTTTGACCCTTTCAAGGTACGTCAGATAACCCTAATTATAGAATTCAGAATGCCAATCTACACGAATTAGGAACTGCCTAAACAAATTTTGCTCTTCTCACACATTTCGTGCCGTTAAGACGTATGATTTAAAGACGTATCTCAGAATTTAGTGCAATTAACCTAATGTATTTTGTATATGTATTTAAATACTTATTTATAAAGAATTTTAGCGAAGTATTTAAATACTAAATTTAAAGTATTTTGCCCCACCCTGACTCTAATGATGAAGGGATGATCACAGCACGCGAGGCCAGACGGGGCGGACAAGTAGAATAGGTATGACGGATTGAAGGATTCTTTCCGGAAAATGTCCTTAAACTTCAGATCTAAACATACAGGGTAATGTAGACCAGTGAAAAACTGCATTTCCTCTGCCACAGTCACGAAAATCTTGGCTGGAAGACGGTGAGACCTAGGCATGGTGACCAACATGTCGGTCAGCATACTGCGATCTCTCTCAAGGTTAAAAGCCATTGACGTCGCAGCATCTAACGGGCAGGCAAGAAAACGAAAAAGTAAATTGAAGACAATTGTTCATCTTTATTTTGAAGCCTGTTCCTAAACCTAATAGTAAGAGTATATTCATACGTAGAGTGGACAAAAGATTTAGATGAACTAGTGATTGTGAAATGCAAATAAAATGCAGAAAGTGATACTGGATTGGACATACTTTAAGGAAACCCCGAAATTCAATTGAGAGAGAAGCACTATGTTGGAACCCACAAAGGAGTAGAAGCCAAGGTCGGCCAAGAACATCATGGAGGACAGTGGAAGGAGAGATCCGGGAGACTGGTATGACTTGGAAGCAAATCATACCTACTGCAGAAAATAGAGTAGAGTAAACTTTGCCGAGGCCCTATGCTCCGAAAGGAACTAAAGGAACAAAAAGAAGTGATTGTGATGTTATGATGAGATGAACCCCGAGAATACTTGCCGAGAAATCTCTGTCCATAACATGGGCTGACAGGGATTTGAACACAAGAACCCAGAGAAGTAAGGCAAGCGATGGTTCCAACACAAGATAGACAACTGTTTAGGAGGCAACTCTCGAAATCCATAGTGCCATTTAGTACAGGATCACAGCACCCTCAATCCTTTGACCGCTTCGCAACCCAGCCCCCCCCCCCCCACGGCCACTGGGTCAAAGGGATGAAGGGCGTGTCTCTCGGGATGAAGGGCTGGAGCCAGACGGATAGGTGGCTCGAGCGGAGAGGAATTAAGGGCTGGAAGGACGTTAATGCGCCCGAGCGGTGACAGGCAGGTGGAGGAGGGAAATTGATGGCGGACGTTGATGTAGTCCGCCCGTGCCTTTCGCGTGAATTTCATTACAGAGCGCCGATCAAGGCACGAAGAGGGCGATCGGCATTTGCGTCTTTTTTCCGGAGATCTGATTAATCTTTTCGGACAGACTATTAAGCGTCGGGAAGTTCATTTAGTACCGGAATTAGAGTTCGTTTGGAAGGCAGGAATGCATCAAGAGTGATCAGGAGAATGTTATTATATGAATTGTTGTTATTATTATAAATAATAATAATAATCATAATTATTATTATTATTATTATCATTTTCTCCCCTAGGGGTTTTCTCACCCGAAGTTCTAGGTTTGAGGGGCATTTAGGCACACCACATTCCTACCTTTACATATTTAGAACCGTGCGAACATTCCGGCAGGTTTCAAGAATGACTAATTTCGAGATCTTGGAAAATTATGTGCGGAGGAAGACCATTTGTTATTATAACGATTGATATAATCTCAATAGACTCGTTTGTACATTTCTTTATATTCTATTGAGAGGGAAATGTATTTTGAATTTTTTTTTGTTCCTGCTTTTTTGATGTTGGATCTGCACGGTGTGTAACATCAATGACGAATTTTTTTTTTCTGCACGCTATGTAATAGAATGTCTGCTTTAGTGGAATAGTTTTATCGGTATGTATTAGAAGGTCATACTTCATTATTATTATTTTCATGTAACAGTGTATTTCACAGCATTCGTCGAGTTTTTAGTTACTTTGTGTCGGGTTAGTAACCAAATACAGGTCAACCCATGATTCCTGCATGTGTTGCAAATAACAGATTTTTGCACAATTTTGAGTCCTGGAGATACTACTTTTCCGATTTAGTAGTGGTTTTAGGTGAATTAATTTAATTTTGGTTTGTTGAATTGTCATTGCTACGTGACATTTCCAGGTTAATCTTGTATCAAAGTTTAGTCCTAAACATTTAACAGTTTGGTTGTGCGGGGTCCAGGGGATTACAAATTGTACAGCATTAGGTGCGGACTTCTCGGTCTGTGGTCAGCAGACTCACAAGACCTTCCGCGACAACATATATACGCGAAAGTCAAGGGCCAAACAAACATGACCGTGGTGGGTCTCGAACAAACGACCCTTCAGACCGAGGGACTGAACCGACACGCGCTCTAGCCACTTCGGCCATCCAGGTCGGCGGTTCACACACACACCCACACACCCACACACACGCATGAAAGCCAAGGGACGAACAACCATGACTGCGCCCCTTCTGAGCGAGGCAGCGAGTGGGCACCTCGGCCGTCCAGGTGGGCGGTTCATCTGATGTCCCACATCTCAATCAGGTGTTTCGTCCAGTTTCCCTAATCCTTTGAGCAAATGCTGAGACGTTCCCTTGTTTTGCTTCTGGACATAAATATTACTTCATTATTTGTGCACGTCTTCTAAATTTCAGTGGGAAATATAGTTATTCAAATTATCGTTCTCCATATTGTCGTGGCAAAAAGTATTAATCTTTCATGAAGAACATGAGGGTTAAGGGCACACGTTTATGGCTAATTTACCTTTCAAAATAGATTTTATTATATAGGAGCGAATATTCTGTCAACAAAACTTGAAAAAAGAACGCTCTTTTTTTTCTGTATTCAAATTTCGACTAGAGTATGGCTTAGGATAGAGATCACAGAATTATGAAAACGTGCACAGAATTCACTTCTCCCCGTTTCTCGTCACACAGTTTTTAATTGTTTTTGGCGTAAATAAAAGAAGAACATGTGCTCACCGTCTTGGAAGACGCGCTCCACGTTGAGGCCGTAGGTGGCGCACGTCTCGTAGTAGGAGCAGCGCTTGAGGTCCGTGGCCAGCTTGCGCGCGCGCGCGTCGTCGATCACGCGCGGGTTGTTCTCGCTGATGGCGTCTGCAACACACAGCGAGGTCGCAATTAGGCAAAGGACATGCCATCAGCAGGAAGGCCACTTGGCCCTGGCAATATTAAATCCTCTACCAATTTACCACCAATCAAAGTTTAGATTATGATTTCATTCTTCCGAGTTATTTAAACCACTGCTTATGGATGGCCAGTCCCAAAAAGTTAATAACTATGTACTGCATAATTTAACCTCCTCGAAAGACAAGTATGTCGAACGAGAAGAAATAAATTTTAAAAAAAAGTTGAGATTGAATTACTGGATAAGATTGCGAATATCGTTCCTAGGCCTGCGCAATCTGCTATTCAAATCAAACGTCAAAATTGGCGCACTAGCGCCCCTAGGGAAAGCAAGGGCACACTACCCTAGGTATTCTTACCCAGGACCAGGGGCGGATCCAGCCGATCATTTGGGGGGGGGGGTACAATAAATTTCTATTAAATAATAAACATATTTTCTAAATTGCATATTATTTTTGTAGATTATATATGTTACTATACAATATTACTGTTTAAATAATTACATATAATTAACATAAATATTTAAATCAATTTTGCCAAATGAAGGAAGGTAACAAACGAAAACTTTAGGCCTTCTGGGAAGGGTATGGCCCTCCCCCTGAATCCGCCACCCTCCAGGACAAGTCTCAAAAGGAGGAGCTAGGGGCTTCTGGAGACGGGCCTAAGAAGTGTATAGCAGAAAAGATGAAGCATGGGATCAGAATGCAGTGACGGCTCGTAGCGATTGTAGCCTGCCTCTGCTACAACTAAAAAGTCTTACATTATATATTTTTAGTGTATGTATTATGCATATTTGCAGGGACCTCCAGAAAGAGGGTGGGCAGACAGACCCAGGCCCCGACTTAATTGGGGCCCCGAGTTTTTTCGAAATAAATGAAAAATATATTTATCTTTAAACCAAATTTAACCCTACAAGTTATTTCTGATGCATAAAAAAACGAATTTTGATTGTGAATTGGGGTAGGAGGGAATTTTTGTTTGAAAAATGAGGACCCCTTGGACCAACTACCCCAGGCCCCTAGTTTTCTCTGAACACCCCTGCTTATTTGTGTCACTCACATTTACCCTCGTGAGGCATAATAGCATCACAATTGAAATACGTTCACTGCAAAATCGACAAGAGCGCGTTCTGCGGACCAGATGGTTAACATCGCGCTGCTACATGGGCGACTGAAGGTTGAAGCATAGGCGATGACAAATCGCCAAATGCGGAGGGAGATGGGGAGTTGTGGAGATCGTAAATTTGAATCATGTTAGTCAACAAATCAGAGCAGATATGTCCTGCCGCTTCCTCTTTGGCCTTGTGACAGCGTAGGCTGAAGAATTAATTCACTACTGATTTATCTACAGGAATAAGCAACATGATTACCAGTTTTATTAAGAAATCGATTAGGCCGAAGGTCGTTAATTTCTTAACTTAAGAGCAGGATAACTCCTGAAGAGTTCTGCGTTTTTGATTTCAACATGGTAATCTGATAATTAAATGTTCTGAGAATTCACTGCATATGATCTTCTTATCAATAGGTTCAAACATTCAGTTAATGCCAAAGAGAAACATGTGTGTATTTTTTTCTAGTTTCTGCATGTTCGTAACTATACCCAAATCTAGATTATCTATTCGTGAAATGCTGCTAGCATATTATGAAAAGCCTCTCGCAGACATTCTTGAAAGCAGGTCACCGCTAACCTGCTTTGATGATATGGTGGTTATCATGCCGGTCAAAGTAGGGGGAGTTTTGAGGGGCCAAAAATCGACGGCATGCATGCGGACGCTTGTCGGCATGTAAAACAGATCCCAGGAAAGGCACATGGACGATCCGACACTTCATTCAGCAAAATAAAATCCTCTAGCAATTTAGCACCAATCAGAGTTCGATTTGAACAACTGGATAAGATTGAGGATATTGTATCTAGGTCTGCGCTATCTGCTATTCAAATCAAACGTCAAAACTAGCGCACTAGCGCCCCTAGGGAAAGCAATGGCAAACTTTATAGGGAGTCACCGTAGGTACCCTTGCCCAGGACCAGTCTCACAAGAAGGCGCTAGGGCAGTGTTGTCAAGGTCGATGCCACGAGCGGGAGTCCGTGGCACGAGTGACAAAATCGCTCCTCCACGCAATTCATTACCCCGCCATCAGAAACTACGGCATCCCTATTGTAAAACGGCGGGGTTACTACCACTCGTAATAGACGCTAGTTGCGCAGAGAAGCTCGTGGCATGTTACGGTGCCACGACGCGTGCCACTGGCACCAGTAGAAGACCTTGACACCATTGCGCTAGGGGCTTCGGGACTGCCAACCAGCCGTCTGGCTGTTAACCACAGAGGGCACTGCTGGAGGTACACGGTAAAGTACGTCTACCTGTTTCAAGGTGCTCGGCATTTGAAAATACGGTTGCCAGATGTTCATTATTTGAGTGAACTGTTCACTATTTCAATTGTTGATTCACTAATTAGAAAATGAGAATAGTGAACATGTAAAAAGAGCTTTTAAACTCGATTAGTGCTGATTTTGCCCTGTTGAGAATCCTGGCTATCGCGCAGGTCCGCGCCGTTGTTGTCTTAGTTTCGGCCCCAAATCTACTGAAATTGTATCAATATTGTGCATCAGTTCCGAACCCCAATGGTAGCTCCGAAAGAATTTTCACTGTTACGAAACATTTTTGGACCGACGAACGCAACAGAATGGAGGTCGAATCAGTTCGAAGCGAGCTGTACATTTTTTTTAACATTCGGTATAAGTGTATGGAATTTAAAGAATTATTGAAGAAGATCTATAACGTTGTAAAAGCTGCTCAATCAAGCAAAAAGTATTGTATAAATAGTTAATCGATTGAGTTAAATGCAAAGAATGATATCCAAATGTAATTATAGTAAAGCAAGCAATTGCGATATTAATATGTTTAATTATAAATTATTGACTACTATAACATTCAAAGATCGTATAATATTAAAGCAGATTATGGTTATATTAATATACGAAAATGTCATTGTCCAAAAATATATGTCTTATCTTACTACTCATTCCTTCCCCACCCTGGATTTACTATTTTTTGATGACGATATCAGGCAACCCTCTTTGACAACTAATCTTTGATCGCATTGAAGCTTCAAGCACATCGGCAGCTCATTTTGCTGAATTCCTCACGTTTGGCACAAAACAATGTACAGTTATAATGTAGAGAGTTGCTTGATATCATTAGACTTAGAGCCAGATGAAGTGAATTTATTACATATCTGGTGACGTGCAGAATTCCCCTCTCCAAAAAACATCTTTTTTTAGAAGTAAAAAAAATGACGTCTCATTTTCATTCTCTCCCCCCTAATAGATATTTGCTCACCAGCACGGTCGCGAATTCGTAACATTTTGCCAGCAGCTTGATTGCGTTTTTTCGACACATTTTGATTGCTTCAGTCTGACACGACTTATCTATTGGTTGTACTGGAGACTTTTGTCACGCATTGAGCATTAATGCCACGTATGATAATGCAAAAGAAGTGCTGGAACACTTGCATGATATATAAATAGCATCTTCCTAGAAAACGTCACACGACGCTTATCTTGAAAAGAGAAATAATAAAGCAGTGGCAGACAGTGCCAGCAATTGGAACCATTCTGACTCCCTATAAACATAAGCTGATATGCTAACGAGGAAACGTGAGTTGGTGTAGACTCATCAAATATGAAGTTGAAAATTGTTTTTCGTCAGGAAGAAGTTGCAAACGTTGAAAATCAGGACTGGATGTATTGATGCTTTGACTGTCTCTGGCTGTATCAACATTTAAGCAATCTAAACAAATTGACGCAAATATTAATAATAGTAAATTATATAACATTTATTATATATAACTGGATATTTGTGTTACTTAACAGTACGTAGTGTTGTTAACATTGTGTTACGAGGAACCTTCGCCTTTTTATACACTGAAATGCCAAAAAATGCACCTATGAGAAAGTATGTTCTTTCCACTTTTAATTGGAAATACAAATTCAGGGGATTAATTTACTAACTCGAAGCTACACCGTTCAGTTAATCATAACAGACGCCATTACAACATGCAAAGAAATGTTCATCAAACCTCGTACCAACCATACAGTGAAACGAAACCTCCTAAGAACTAAGTCACCAGAAAATCAATACCGTCCGGGTAAGGAGACCATTTTAGTCGCGCGATGACGTCAGGAACAACCGATATTCAAATGAAAACGTCACGGAAAAGAAGCGCGGTACAAATTGAATTATCGCTTGGCGCAGCAGTTTTCAAACCATGCGTCGCGGCTCCCAGGGGCGTCGCGGTGATTTATTAAAGGTGATCTTTAAATCTGATTTACTTTAATCCTTGTGTAATTTCTATACTTTGTACCATTATTATTTCTAATATATATTATTTATTTTTCTAATTAATTGTGAGTCATTGAAGCTAGCAAGTTCTTTGCCAATAAGTTTCTGTGGCTCCTTTAGCATTGACGCATCCCTGGCGGGCATCGCGGTCGGGTATATTTAATATTTCTGCCCTTGTGCAGATCAAGAGTTCCCGTGTACACGCGAGAGCGCGGCGGCGACACAAAAAGTGTTGTTATTTTAATATCTAATTAGAAAGGAGAAATGAAATAGCCTTTATATCACTTACTCATTTCGGTTAAATCTTTAGTAGGCCTTTATTAACCCTTATATTTAAAAGATTTGTTATCAGAGGAACCGCGGGAAGTTTCCTTTAGGTCAAGGGCGCCGTCGACGCAGAAAGTTTGAAAACCCCTGGCTTAGCGTCTCATGTCGACTAGTTCGGTGTAAAACGCAAAATACGTTCCTAATAGAACAGACCACTCTCGCTCGGCGTGACTCGGAAGGCGGGCACTCGATGCGGTCACGTGATCCACTTACAACGCCTTAGCGCCTTTAGGCTTCCGTCAGCGGCGCAGGGTCGCGGCCGGCACGACAAGACGCCTCCGTAGTGGACAGGCATGTGTGAATACACTCCGAGGCTGCACTCGGTCAGGAAGGCACGTCTTTATGCACGGAAGGGTTTATTTCTGAGCCCAATCCGGAAAGGCGGGTTTAGAACGTAGCGCCACCTGCTACTGCAATAGGAACGAGATCTGCGAACACCTTTGTTGTAAAGCTGGATATTTAAGTCCTAAATTCATCGAAACAGGCCCTCGGTGGCCTATTGGTTCGCGCGCTCGCTTTCCACGACGCAACCTTGGGTTCGATTCCCGATCGGGGCAAAAATTAACTGTGCGCTTTCCTTGCGATGTCCCAGTATCTGTTGCTGTGTGCTCGCTTCTCAGGTTCAGAAGACCAGAGATACGGCGTAGAGATGGCTATGTGCTAACCTAACCTAACCTAACCTAACCCATGGCCGCACGGAATCTCGGATTGGCGAGGCTCGGGTTACCGCGACTCTACTGTATTTTGTCGAGAACATAAAAATTTAACGATCTGACGTGAATACATTCCCCATATTTCAACAATTTCTTCCACTAGTACACATCAAATGCATTTCAATCAGGAACATACGGTGAAATTGTAAACATTGAACGTGCATTTAGTCTACCATAAAAATAATTATAGTAGCTAATGAAGTTCTGCGTAAACGAGGAGAAACGTGTGTGTACTACCTTTTAAAATGAGGTCGCGAAGTTTAGACGAGTAACGTGTTGATAAAACTAATAAGGTAGAGGATTTTAGCATCGGCCTTCTACGACCTTGAGAAGCACTCACGTTAATATCGTGTAGGTCGAAAAAGAATGCCATAACATTATCTTACTTCTATGTAAATGTTTTGAAATTGTACACGAGTGCCTTAAATGAGTTCTAAAATTAAATAAGAGTGACTTTATTAATGTGGCGGAACTCGAGCAATTTAGCCCTTCCGCCTGACAATACCTAAAGCATGAATTAATTTCATGGAATTTAAATTGAAAAATATGAAAATAAATGGAAAAACAAGAGCGATCAAAAACAGATAAAAGTGCGACGACAAGAACAAAATATTTTCTGAACATAATGAACATAGTGTGTTGAATGCATGCCATAATTCTGGATTTCATGAATACAGAGTTAAACAACAAAAAAGTAATAATGTTTAAAGAAGAGTTTAAATATTATAAATCTATAAGTTGTATCTCTGTAGAGCAACCAGTTAAATATTCATAGACTGTATTTTCCGTTCTCTTTGCGGACGGTTGCCTCCTTAATGAAGAAGAGAAAGAAGAGAAACGAAGCCGAGCGTTGGAGGGAGCAGCAGGCTTGCCGGAGACGCGGAGGCTCATTCGCCCAGCGGCTCTGCCCCGAACGCCTCCCTCGGTTGCGCGGCGCTTCGCACTAATCCACGTCCGTCACGCGCTTCCGAGAACAGACGCGCAGCGGGGCGGCGCACGCGCAGGGAGAGGCCGCTCACGAGGCAGCTGGCTGTACGGGCGAGGACGGCGTCGGGGGCGACGGTGGTGATGGGGCAGACGACGGAGACAACAACGGTGATAGGGTAGACGATGATGATGGTGGCAATGAGGACCAGCGACGGGGAAGACGATGGTGATATGGGCAAGGACGGCGTCGGGGGCAACGATGGTGATGGGGAAGATACAGAAGACAACAACGGTGACGGGGTAGACGATGATGGTGACAATGAGGACTAGCGACGGTGAAGACGATGGTGATATGGGAAAGGACGGCGTCGGGGGCAATGATGGTGATGGGGAAGATGACGGAGACGGAGACAACAACGGTGATAGGGTAGACGATGATGGTGGTGACAATGAGGACCAGCGACGGGGAAGACGAGGGTGATAGGACAAAAACGGCGTCGGGGGGGGCGACGATGGTGATGGGGCAGACAACGGAGACGGAGACAACGGTGACGGGGTAGACGACGATGGTGATGGTGGCAATAACCGGCAACCGGTAACGGGGAAGACTATGACAGAATGACGATGGCGAGATGTCGGAGCGATGAGAATATCGGGAAGTCAAGGGCTTGGAAAAGGGAAGTATGGGAGGGGCCTGGGACGGTGGAGATATCGCGAGAGATAAGGGCGGCGAATATGACGAGGATGGCAGAGGAATTGGGAGCGAGGGGATGGCAGAGTTGTCTGGAGCGCAGAAGCAGTGTATTTATGGAGCAGAGATCCCTGTAGCGACGTGTGTAGCGGAAGTGTCCGGAGCGGCGGAGGCGACGGGGATAACGGGGACGTCAAAATGAAGGAGTCGGCGGGGTATGTGGGGGGAGGGGGGGTCACAGGGTCCTCGACTACGGAGATGAGAGCGGCCGACGGAAACGAGGTTGGCCGAGCGGCAGGGATGTTCGGAACGTCCTGGGCGGCAGGTTTGGCTTAGGAAACGAAAGCGACGGGATGTAGGGGGTCCTGAAAGACGGCGAGGACTAGCGATGGGGAAGACGATGGTGATAGGGCAAAGACGGCGTCGCCGGGGGCGACGATGGTGATGGGGAAGATGACGGAGACAACGGTGAAGGGATAGACGATGATGACAATAAGGACCAGCGATGGAGAAGAGGATGGTGATACGGACAAGGACGGCGTCCACCCAACACAAAACTACCCAAGAATATACTAAACTTAATTAAAATTAAAAATAAAACCAGAAGACTATGGCATATAACAAAATCGACTCAAGGGAAAAAAGAATTGAACTTACTCACTACAATAACGAAAAGAGCAATAATAGAATTTAACCACTCAACGTATAATAAACTAATTCAATCACTGAGCACAAGAAACAATTCGCTTTGGCAGTTCACCAAAAATATTCTAAAAAAGAAAACAACTATACCACCGCTAAACACACCTACAGGCAAAAAATATGCACCAGCAGAGAAAGCAGAAGCTCTGGCAGATCACTTTGAGCAATCATTCACCCCTAATAGTACTCCCACACATTCTGATCACATGGACATAACACAATCAGTATCTGCACCCAATTATAACATCCCACACAGAATAAAATATAGTTCCCCAAATGAAATCAAAAACTTTATTAAAAATCTCCCTCTTAAAAAAGCACCTGGCCATGATAAAATTAGTAATGTTATATTAAAAAACTTGCCTAACCCCGCAATAGCGTACATAAACAATATTTACAATTCAATTCTGAGAACCGGATACTTTCCAATTATATGGAAAAATTCCGAAATAATCCCCGTACCCAAACCTAATAAAAACCATAACAATACCGAAAGCTACAGGCCAATCAGTCTCCTCCCATCCCTATCCAAAATTTTAGAAAAAATAATACTAAAAAGAATTAACAATCATCTAAACATAACCCACGCCATACCAAAACATCAATTTGGCTTCATCAATAAATTATCCACATCACACCAGCTACTTCGAATATCCGAACACATCCACACAGCCTTCCAGAACAAACAACACACAGTAGCCACCTTCCTGGATATCTCACAGGCTTTCGACAGAGTTTGGCACCCAGGCTTAATATATAAACTAAAATCTATAGGAACTCCAAATTATCTACTACAAATCATCAAAAGTTTCATAACAGACAGAACATTTACAGTAACTGTCGAAAAGCATGTTTCCAACCCCCGCAGAATAAAAGCAGGACTTCCCCAAGGTTCCCCCCTTTCACCCACCCTTTTCAACCTATACACATCTGATATACCTACCTCTCCATACACACATATCGCACAATTTGCTGAAGATACTGCCATCTTCATGTCTCACCATTCAGTAAGTCACATTTGCAATAAAATTCAAATACATCTGAAAAACATTGAAGATTGGTCTCTAAAATGGAAAATCAAGCTTAAACCGTCAAAATCAACAGCCAAAATATTCTCTCTGAGAACATTCGCCACACCCACCCCATTCCAAATTAACAACAACACAATTCCCTGGACCCCGTACAACCAAACCGTTAAATTCTTAGGACTAAACTTCGATACAAGATTAACCTGGAAATCTCACATAGCAACAAAAATTCAACAAACCAAAATCAAATTAATTCAACTAAAACCACTACTAAATCACAAAAGCAGTCTCTCCTTAAACAATGCCATCGCCCTGTATAAGACAATAATCAGACCTTTAATGCTGTATGCTTGCCCCATCTGGACGAACGCTTCACAGACTAACATTAATAAAATCCAAATAATGCAAAATAAATTCTTAAGATTAGCCACTCACGCCTCATGGTTCATTTCAAATGATCAACTACACAGAGAATTACATTTACCAACCATCAATCATCACATCGCTCATCTCTCCAACAATTTCTATTCAAACATATCCTCAATAAATCAAATAGCTCACTACAACCTAGCCACACTCAACGAATTTCCGACCCGAATCCGCAATAGACATCCTCTACACACCTTCCTCAACATATTCTCTGATGTAAGCTAAGCGTAGGTGCTCAATGAGTATCCTTAGCCCATTTTGTAGTTAGATTAGAAATAGTTTTTAGGTTAGGTTAAGTTAAGCCAGACGAATTACATGTGAAAAAGTAATATTACTGAACCATGTATCACTCATTCAAGAAATAAAAAAAAAAAAAAAAAAAAGGACGGCGTCGGAGACAACGGTGATGGGAAAGATGCCGGTGACGGAGACAATGCTGATGTGGAGTAGACGATGATGATGGCGAGGATGAGGGGCCTGGGACGCGGACTCACAGAGGAACACATTGGGATGATTGTGTATTTCTGAATGTACTAGAAAAAAGTTCTTAAATCTACCCTTAACGTTATTTTTACATTAAAGGGGAGTTGACCCAGGGAGCTTGCGTTAGGCACGATATTACCCCCCTTAACGAGTGGGTGGAACGTCGCGGACTGCCTGAACAGTTCGTTTGCTTGGGGCGTGAGGGTTTAACCGGCAACCTGTAACGGGGAAGAATACGGCGATACGGAAGATGATCGCAGGATGACGATGGCGACGAGGCGTTCGAGCGATGAGAATCAAGGGCTTGGAAAAGGGAAGTATGGGAGTGGCCTGGGACGGTGGAGATGTCGCGAGCGATAAGGGTGGCGAATATGACGAGGATGGCAGAGGAATTGGGAGGCTGGTTGCTGACTGACGTCTGGAGCATCGAGGCGGAGAAGGTTCGCGAGGGCGTCAGGTGGCGCCGGAAGCTGTCGGGGTGCGGGGGCGGGGGGCGCAGAGAGGCGAGCTACATCAGCCCCAAATGTAGGTCACGTCGGCCGCCGCCCCCAGCGGCCCTCGCGGGCGTTCGTTTGGGCGGTGCCACGCGCCACCACAGCGCGCGCTTGCGCAACGACGCGATAGCAGCGAATGACTTGGCGGTCGAGGCGGCGCGCGCCCCGCACCAGGACGTCGCTGCGCGCTCGGACGCCAGGGCCCACTGGCGCCGGGGGCGACGACGGTGGTGGGGAGGATGACGGAGGCAACGGTGACGGAGTAGACGATGGTGATGGTGGCAATGAGGACTACAGACAGGGAAGACGATGGTGATACGGGCAAGGACCGCGTCGGAGGGCGACGGTGGTGATGGGGAAGATGACGACACTGAGACAACAACGGTGACGGGGTAGACGGTGATGATGGTGGCAATGAGCACCAGCGACGGGGAAGACGATGGTGATACGGGAAAGGACGGGAATTGGCCATTATGGCCATGCCCTCCCCCGCAAAAGATATGGAATGTTCGTTAACCTTCATTTAATTGGCAAAATTGATTTAAATATTTATTTATGTTCGAATTATTATTATTACTATTGTATATACAGTATATAAATAATATACAATATAATAACAAATAGGTTTATTATTTAACAAAAATCTACGATCCCCTCCCCCAAATGATCGGCTGGATCCGCTCCTGCCAGAGCCGTGGTCGCAAAACACTGAAAATCTCCCACAAGGTGTATTGTAGGGGGGTCCAACTTGCAAGGGCTCAAGGCCACAACTAAAACCATTAATATGATTGCGGGCTATTTTTCCATTACGCGGGAGATCCACGCCTGATTCTCCGCATTGTTGACCTCGGCAGTTGGTCCAGTTGCTCTGGAACGGAGGGGAACCATGCGTGATACCATGCATAACGCAGTGGAAGACGTTGGGATGATTGTGAATTTCTTAATTTACTAGAAAAAAGTTCGTAAATCTACACTTCACATATTTTTACGTTGAGGGGGAGTCTACACGGCTGGGCGCGTGCGTTAGGCATCCGACATGGGTGGAAGGGGCTTTCACATTTTTTTTTCATTATTTAAGGTCGCATCAACTACTCGGTCATTAGCGATCACTATTGGAGTAACGTTATGACATGATGATGACACGATATGGTGATGATAGGGGGTGAAAGGACGAACACATACAACCATGGGCGAGGCGGGACTCGAACCCGTGACCCCACGGTCCAAGACACTACGGCATTACTGGCTTAGCGATCTCGGCCACGGGGCCGGCGCTTTCACTTTTGAGTAATAACCTTTGGCGGGCCACAATAAATGGCACTTTGGGCCACAAGCGGCCCGCAGGCCGCCAGTTGGAAAACCCTCGTGGACTGTTACTGCTGTTAGTGTTAGTAGCTGCATTGTCAGTATTTCCATTGATGGAATGCAGGCACTAACATTCAGACTTGCTTTCAAGAACTCCATCGGATAAAAAGGTCATTCGGAATGGCGAAGAACTTAATTCTCTGTGTGTGAAAAACTCTTTAATAAATGTCAGTTGATCATTATAATTCTTAAGAGCGGTGCCATCGTTTTGTGTGGAAAACCCAGAATACTCTTTGATATAAGACTTTGCTATATAGTGATATTATACGATAAGTACCCCACCATGAAGGAATGAAGAGAAAAGTTTCATCTGGTCACTGTATTTGATTGAGGTCTTTTACTGGTACGACATGACCGAATAAATTAATTCAAACCTCATCAACTGAATTGAATTAGACGTTGTAGGTTGAAGAAGGCCAAAAATAATTCTTGTAAATCAGTAAATTCTGGTAATAAAAGTTTGGAAATTAAATATTTTCATCAGTTTTGAATTTCTGGTTTCGATATTATCTCACCATCAGCATTTTCTAACGTACATAACTGTTTGGAGTGTGGAATATTTTTGCGTAGATTAGACCAAACAATAAGTGAAGAAAGTGACTGACATTACAACCAAGTAACAGCAACAGATGTCAAAATATACGCATTGCATCCACGAGTAATGCGATTGCAGAGGATACATCGTCGATAACAATTTGTAACAATGACAAAGCATTTATTCTTGTTAAAAATAATAATTTAGTTCTTAATAAGATATTATAATTTGGTATCATTGCTATAAACGTTTTTTTAACATCTGCTTTATTTTCAATTTGTTCTACTCGAACATTCGGCAAATACAATTGTACAAACATTATTGACTCGTAAAGAATTAATAATAATACAAAACAAACATAGAAACAATACTGCAAATACTGGCAAAAAATGAAAAATGGTATAATCTACAATAACAATTATTACGTATATAGAATAAAATATTAAAATATTAATATAGGTATTAATAGCCTTTACCTGAAATTAGGAATACCTATTACTCGATCATAAAACGATCACGCAAACAACTCTGAAATGAAAAACAGTGAATCTAAACGTAGCATTAGGAATTGCATACGGTAATCACTAATATTACAGTAATTTGAAAATATTTAGTAAAATATTAGTTTCTGACGAATTGATGAATCTGATTTCGGAAGTAAATTAAACAGATTAACTCCCCCATTAGATTGCATAATTTATGCCTGGTCTTGAAACGTGTTCCCCCATTTAGTAATCTATCAGATGATGCCACACTGAACGTAATTTCAATAAGGAGACCACGACGGTTGGACGCGATTCTCTGTAGTCAGTAACATCAACAGCTCTGTTCAAGGTCCATTATCGAAACGAGGTTCACTGCGTTTACTTCCTCATTCAACGAAAGAAATGGGTGAAAATAACTTTCAGATAGTGACACATGATCTTCGCTGCTAATGTAAATCATTATCTCTAATTAATAGTTTTCTTCACAATCAAATCACGATATCTTATTGCGAACAATTCGAAACAGTGAAGAGGGGAAGCATAAGATTTAATAAGAACGTCGTAATTTCTTCGCGAATATTTTTAGTCGAACATAAAAATGTATTTCTTATGCGTAGATAAGAAAGACGTCATATTGTATCTAGCTACCACAAATCACAAACATCCTTCAGAAGAAAAAGTCAATGATGAGAATATTTCATATTGTGCAAATATTGCACGTGAAAGCACTAAGCGAAACTTATAAACCAGAAACGGAAGTTGAAAATTTCTGTTTCACTGTTGGGAATTTTTAAAGGTTTTTGTTACCTTTGAAGGCGGCAGAGTTATTTCTATGCAATGTGTCTGAACGGAAATACGGACACTGATGTTGTACTCATCAATCCGGCAATACGTTCAAATTAAATACTGTATGAATTTAATTTGAAATGCAATAGCTGAATGGGACAAAAAAAAACTCATGTAAGAACAAAGTCTGTGGAGGCAGCTGAGATTTTGTGGTATTCCATGAAATTGTATCCTTGAAATTCATCATGTATGAACATTATTCAGTCAACAGTAGGGGTCCCTGTCTACCTTACTTATGAAATCGTTCCGTAGAAAATTACGAAAAATATTTATTTTTGAAAGGCAACGTGTTTATTAGGTCGATGGAATACAGAGAGATAGGTCATTTCGCCTATTAATTTTTCCCACAATGTAATTTGGGATTTGATTTTTTCAAAATCAAACACACGCACACACATACATACCAATATTTGTATTTCAAGAAAGATAACACATTACGTACATTAATGTGCAACAAACAACTTATTCCAGTAAACGACATCCCTTTTCGTAAGGTGTTCACTCTGGCCCGGTCTATCAATTTATTTCTCAATCAATTTATGAATAAAAATTGAGGATATTATATCAAACAATACTTTATATCAAGTTCTTCTTTATAGAAATATATAGATAATAATCGGAATCACCAGAAGAAGCCGCATTATAAAAGTCGAACAAAACAAGAATCATACGATATGATTCTGTTTATAAGTGCAATGAAATTTAGGGGATTTGATTACTTTTCTCGGAGTGTCGTTTGATCTTTCATATAATACTGTGGAAATGATAATCAATAATTTTCTTTTTTCAAGAAAAGCGGCGGGGTGGGTGAGCAGAAGATAGATAAATTTGGGAACTTCGTTTTTTGTGGTCGAACCACAAGGTGCTATTTAAACTTGAACACGAATATCCTTTCGAACAACTTATCAGCAAAGATCGCAAATTCTCTCTTCTATGTGAATACCAACCTCTGAATTATGTTAAACACTTCAGTGAAACTTGAAAATTCCAACGGTAAAAAAAAATCAACGATGTATTCATCTCTAACCGTTTTAAGAATCACAGTATCATCTTGCAATAAATATTCTTAGAACGGTCAAGATACGAAATGTTATGAGACTTTTATTTTATTAGCACTTTTATGAAGATACGTGACACGATTAGAACGACAAGAAAAAACTCATTTCAAACTGACTAATTCTATTACAAATACATCATCTCTAGATAACTATTTGAATTTGGGTACTGCGTAATTATTTGTTGCACGATACCAAATAGTAAATAAACAAAACACAAAAATCTACTTGGCTGTTCGGGAGACGCGCCGCGTCCTAGGCATAGATGCCAAGGCCGCCACACTACGACCTTCCTCAGGACGAAACGCATTTCAAGACACTGCCCCCGGCGGTTGACGATACTTCCTCCGAGTAGCTAGAAACAATTAAAGCCTTTAGATTTGGAGTAGATTAATAAGTTTGGTTAATGCGTAGCAACAAAATTAGCCCTTTTAGCTGTTCAATACATGTTTTATTTATATTTCATGTTGTAACTTCTCGTTCGAGAGGCTTTTCCTCCGAGGAGGTTAAATACACACTACATAGTTTTTAGGTTTTAGGGAATGGTCATTCATAAGCAGTGTTTTTATTGCTCGAAAGAACGTAAATATTGTGCTAGGTTAAATTAAGAGAGGTTGCAGACGTTTCAGTTTTTAAATCGATTGACAGTTATGTGGTGGTTTGAATCGGTCCTTGGGATATCTGGATTCGACACGTGGGTTTGCAGCATTGCGAATTAGAATGAAGATAACGAACACGGGGAAGAGTGAAGGTTTTGATAAAATTAAGTTATTCTAGTTATGTGGTTCCTTAATGAAAGCACTTTTAATTCTCTTCGAACCTGGAGTTTGGAATGAACCAAGGGGCAGTTAAAATTCTGAAAAGTAATTGTAATACTTTTTTAATTTGATTTTAATTCAATACAAGTAAATATTTTTAATTTGTCAAGGAGACTAGCTAATTTCTCCACTCATGTTCTTGTAATAAGAAAGTGAACTAATTTTCCCATTGTTGTGTACATTGAGCTAATTGCAAATAAACCGACAATTTTCCCACTCATGTTCTTCTAAAAAAAGTTGAAATTTTCCCATTGTGCACATTGAGCCAATTGCAAATCAACAGACAATTTCTCCACTCAAGTTCTTCAAATAAAAAAGTGAACTAATTTTCCCGTTGTTGAGCACATTGAACAAACTGCAAATAAGCAAATTGCAAAAAAACAGAGCTTTTATGAAAAACAAAAACGCAGAGGCGCGTAGTGCGAGTCGGTTCCGCGAACCGCTCGTGCCCCGGCGCCTTCCCGCTCTTTGCTCCGGGGGCGGCAGCGGCCCGAGGGGGGGGGGGTGCGGCGCCGCACGCGTCTACAGGAGGGGGCGGAGGGGCGGGGATGATGAGGAGGGGCGCGGGCTCGCTGATAGCTGCGGGTCACAGCCAGGGCGACGCCGGGCGCGTCCGAGGCGGAGATGCACGTTGCGCGCGTCTTCCACTCTCGGGGGGCAAAACGCACGCGAATAGGCAGTTTTCGCATAGTAAAACGTACACTGTAAAACGTGCACTGCACACGGATCCAATCTGATTGGATCAGATCGAATCAGAGCAGTCCGGATCGGATCGGATCGGATCGGATCGGGTCGGGTTGGGTCGGGTCGGGTCGGGTCGGGTCGGGTCGGGTCGGGTCGGGTCGGGTCGGGTCGGGTCAGGGGCGGATCCAGCCGATCATTTTTGGGAGAGCATTATAGATTTTTAATCAATAATACACATATTTGTTATTATATTATATATTATTTATGCCCTCTCGACAGGACACGATATTGTTTAAATAATTACATAATTCGGAAATAAATAAATATTTCTATCAATTTTGTCAAATAAAGGAAGGTAAACAAAAAAACTAGGCCAGAGCTGTCCAACTTAAAAGAGCATCTGGCCACAAAACACAAAAATCTAGTTAATCCGCGGGCCGCTCCGTAATTTAACATAGTTTTTACCCTAACTACTGAGATTATACTGAAAGAAATATATATTAGATACGACTTTTATACAACATACTTAATGATTAATGTACATGCAACGAGAATATTAATATATCATTAAATAAAAGTAAGAGAAATTGTGCAATTGTCTAGCGAGAACATTGAGGGCGTTCAGTTTCATTCAGCACGTTATTTCACAATTATAATTAGTCATGTAATTATAAAAATGCATAACACAAGAACTAAACAGACTTTGTATTTGGGTGGTATAATTAAATTTTCCAAAGCAGTTGCGGGCCGCACGAAAGGATCCGGCGGGCCGCATGTGGCCCGCGGGCCGCCAATTGGAAAGCCCTGCTCTAAACGAAAGGGGCAGGCCTGGCAGATAATGGGAGCAAGCTAAACCCACAAGAAAAACTCGGAATGGGTAAAATACCCACTCGGAATTGGGGATAAGGGAAATATTCCATAAACATCGAATTCCAGAAATCAACGAAGTTCGTCGGTATTGCGTCGGTTCAAAACGTATATGACATGCAAGATCGGCACCACAGTATTGCGATTTTACATGTTTATGGAGAAATGACCGACAAAATGGATTTGCAAAAAATGTTATTAGAGTTTATACAAAAAAATGCAAAGCGCAGCGCCGTTTTTGTGTTGTAAAAATGAACTGCTGAAGTTACATAAAATAAATGTGATAACAATTTAATGAATCACATGACAATTAAAAAAATATATTTTGTACTTTCTTCTTCATAAACATTTTGGTGGGAGGGAACTCCAACTGGGTAGACTGCCCAATCGGACTTAACACCAATCGCCGGCTCGGGATAGGGGCAACCACGTTACCTGCATCATTTCAAGTCTAAAAATCGTTTTGCGGAACGTTTTTGTACTCCGCTTGACTGCTATTAATGACAGTAGTTTCGAACTCTAACGAGGCGCTCTGTACTGCTAACGGTGAATTCCCATAATGCTACGTCATGTTGATCCGCATTTGTAGGGTTAGAGATATCAACAGTATGATGTTGTATCTTGGGAATATTGATTTGAAGCTGAAGTTGAGAACCAATTGCACATACCGTCCACTATACAAGTGATAATATTACATCCGATAATTTTGGCTAATCGTTTTCTGATATGATTCTATGATAAGTTAGATTTCGCGCGTATGCAGACAGTGAAAAATGGCTTCGTATCCAATAAGATACAGTGCTTTCATACTGTGTAAAAGACAATGAAAGATACTTTCCTAAAGTAGTTCGTTAACGTCCCACCAAGGCTGGAATTGAGCTACAGTTCCAAACGAAAACAACGAGGCTGATTAATATTTCCCATCATCCAACTTGTCTCTAAAATAAATTTGAATACCAAGCTTGATCCTTTGCAATGTTTCGTGCAATGTGTACCGTTCGAAAAGCGCAATGTTGCAGATTTCGCCTGGGAAGTAACCCAGGCGTTACAGTAACCCAGTAAGTTACAGTAATCACCATGAAGCAACATTGAGCTTCCCGTGCTTTGACAAAAAGCTTAATTACGAGAGCAGTCCTGCCAACCAGAGTCTCGTGTCATAATACGACTACAATTCCAATTTCGATTCTAATTCCAGAACTGCGAGGTGTGAAATGGACTTCGATTTTCTTCAATTCCGTGACGGTCAGTGCTCATCTGGATGCATGTGTTCGCTCACCCTGCGCGTCGGTGGGTGGAGGCCACCGGGCAGAGAGGTGGGGAACTGAGCACGGGAAGGGGCACCAGGGCGGGGCAAGGGAGGTAGAGG
Source organism: Acheta domesticus (assembly GCA_031308135.1). Taxonomy (NCBI): domain Eukaryota; kingdom Metazoa; phylum Arthropoda; class Insecta; order Orthoptera; family Gryllidae; genus Acheta; species Acheta domesticus. Next base: position 30,895,892 of record JAHLJT010000631.1, on the reverse strand, counting down.
GAGAAGGGGCGGCACAGCGGAGGCGGCACGTATGTGCAGATGGTAACAATCTTGTTTATACTGTCTAATTTGCTCGAAAATCATTAGTTTTAAGTGGAAAATTGAGACTAACGCAAAATATATTATAAGATAATTGAATAATTCCAGTTGAATAAAACACCTAGACGAAATGGCCTTGAATTTGAAATTCACCAGCACGTTTAGTTGCTTGGGAACCTTCCTAGACTCCCGAGCGACTAAATGTGGTGGTGAATTTCAAATCCAAGGCCATTTGGTCTAGGTGTACAAAGTTACATTTAATTAACTGGAATTAATCAGTTATCTTGTAATATAATTTGCATTGGTCTCAATTTCCCACTTAAAACTAATGATTTTCGAGCAAATTATGGGCTGTACAAACAAGACTGTTACTAACTGTATAAGGTGTCCGGGGATGAAACGTTGAAAATAAACTCTTAAGACAATTTTAAGCATTTTTTACATTTAAGGTCGCATCAACTACGAGATCATTAGCGACCACTATTGAATTTGACATTACGGCATGAGTATGAAACGATATGGTGATGATGAGGGGGAGGACGAACACGTACAACCATGCCCGACGCGGGACTCGAATCCGCGACCCCTCGGTCCGAGTTCACTACGGCACTACTGCCTTAGCGACCTCAGCCACGGGGCCGACAAGCATATTTTGTCTAATAAACTTCGTGAATATTCCGAATGACTGAGCCGCAATAAGCAATCAAAAGTTAATTTGAAAAAATGCCCTCTAGGCAAAAGTTTGCATTGCAGAAGCATAGGAACACTCCAGACACATGTAATTTGTTTATTATTTCCAAAAGAAATGAATATATTTGTTCAGAAAGAAAAAATTAACTCAGAAATTAAAAGAAAACACACAATTAACAGAATTCGACTGCCTTTTATTTCTCACTTAATTTTTCTTTGAGAACAAATGTATTCATTTCTTTTGTAAATAATAAACAATTTACATGTGTCTGGAGTATTTCTATGCTTCTGTCATGCAAATTTTTGACTAGAAATAATTTTTTCAAATCAGCTTTTGTGTGCTTATTGCGGCTCAGCCATTCGGAATATCAACGTAGTTTATTAGACAAAATACATTTAAAATTTACTGAAGAGCTTATTTTCGAATTTTCGGCGTATCCTCCCCGGATACCGTGTATATTTGCCCATCGCCAACCTACGAATGTGCTAAGGCCGAAGGTGGTTTGCGACTGGGTGGATGTAGAAGGGCCTGGGTGGTGGGAGGGGGCAGAGGAGGTCTGCGGGACGTGAAGCCGTGTGAGCGGGAAGACAGGGAGGCGCGGAGGCGGAAGGAGGCTGAGAGGACTATGTAATAATCAACAAGAAATTAAATAAATAAACAAACAAAAACTCGGCAAGCGGGTGAGTGAGGTGCGCGCAGAACCGAGACAACTGCCGGCCCGAAGAGAGGCCACTGCGAACCGAGCGACTGACGAGGAGGGAGGGAGTGGGCAGGGGTAGTAGGGGCGGCGGCCGCTAAGAGGCTGCGGCGTTTATCGCCGTCGCGATAACGAAGGCGCGCGCGGGATAAAAGCGGCGTGCGGCGGCCGGCGGCGCATTTTCGTCTCGTCTCGTTTCGTCTCGCCATGGCCCCCTCGAAGGCTCCGCTGGCGGCGGTGCTGCTCCTGGCGGCGGCGGCCGCGGTGCACGCCGGCCCCATCGCCTCGGCGCACCAGCGCGCGCTGCAGCGCCTCGCGCGAGAGCTGCACCTCGAGCGGTGAGTACGCATGCCGCAAGGGCTGCTCCTCGAGCGGTGAGTAAGCATGCCGCAAGGGCTGCTTCTCGAGCGGTGAGTACGCATGCCGCAAGAGCTGCACCTCGAGCGGTGAGTACGCATGCCGCAAGGGCTGCTCCTCGAGCGGTGAGTAAGCATGCCGCAAGGGCTGCTTCTCGAGCGGTGAGTACGCATGCCGCAAGAGCTGCACCTCGAGCGGTGAGTACGCATGCCGCAAGGGCTGCTCCTCGAGCGGTGAGTAAGCATGCCGCAAGGGCTGCTTCTCGAGCGGTGAGTACGCATGCCGCAAGAGCTGCTCCTCGAGCGGTGAGTACACATGCCGCAAGGGCAGCTCCTCGAGCGGTGAGTACGCATGCCGCAAGAGCTGCACCTCGAGCGGTGAGTACGCATGCCGCAAGAGCTGCTCCTCGAGCGGTGAGTACCTATGCCACATGGACAAAACTTCGATGTTGAAAAAAACTGATATTCAAAATTAAAACCGGTGTTAAAAATACGCCGATAAATAATATGCCAAAGATCATCGATGTTTTTAAACATCGATATTTTTAAAACTGGATTAATAACTATTGAACTTCAGATGGCGGGCGGAAGTGGTCCGGTTTATTCATTTTTAATTGAGATTAAACTGACAAAACAAAGTCAAAAAGTCATCAGGACAATTAACGAAACTTACATTATTTGATTCGATATTTAAAAAATAATATAGGCTTCTTTAGTGATAAAGCTCTATTTTATTTATCTCAAAAGTATAATAAGATTTTATTGTGAAGGACTTCTCCCATCTCAAAAAATATCGACCTGCTTAAAACATCGAACACTTAACATCAATGTTAAGAAAATGGCTTGAAAAAATCGGAAGGATGTTTTGAAAATATCGACATCGATGTCGCCCGCCTAGTATAGATGTCCATGGTTTCAAAACATCCATGCAGATATTTTTTTTAACATCGATGTATTGCAGTAAAAGTTTTTTAACATCGAAGTTTATTGTTTAATGTTTTTTTCGTTGATGAAAAATTCCCACCATCACAATTTTGTTAAATTTAAAATATGAAATAAGCACTGATATGTTCCGCAACAGTAAAGAAATCCAAGTTGTGACCATGTTACTGAGTAGCAAATGTATTTAAATAATTAAATTTGTTCAAAGAATGTGCCATCCCGACCAGATGGGGTGACAAATTCATTTTTTTTAAATGCACACAAATTTGACTAACAATGCCATCGATACTTATCTCCTTTACACATTCTAGATAGGGTATGCTTCACCTACATATATACATCATGGGTGTAAAGGTACCGACTAAATGCCATATGCAGAGTTTGCTTTCAGCGGCAGCTCCACAAATGAACTTTGGACCAAAGAACTGTTGCGATTAACCGACGGAAATCTATTTGTGCAATACGTCGTGAAACCCTGTTTTGAAATTGACAATTTTGAATTCCAGCGAGGTTTGATCTTTGTATGATTTATTTAAGGATATGTTTACATTGCAAATGTACAAAATACTTCACTTAAACTTGTTACCCTTTTAGACCTTGTTTTTTAAATTTGAAAATGAATTTAAATTCCGTTAAAAATGAATTTATCTTCAGTTGAGGTCATCATAGAAACAAAAAATATGTTGCAAAAATTTCCGTGATGAAGTCTTAATAAAAGCCGAAACGTTCGCGATTTTATTCTATTTATTATGATCAAAATACAATATAATTCACAACAGTATTTCACTAACATTTGTAACTGCCAAATATATATCTGCGCACCGCATACACAACATTGTGCCGGAATTTTTTCTTACTTTTTTTCCGTAAGAGCCTCGCGTGACTCCTAATGTAGCCATTCATCTCCAACGAATTCGGATAGGAACCTCCCAGTCAACGAACGGCATGCAGAAGAGAGATTTGCGTTGAAGTTAATGTGCTATTTGAATATATCAACGAACGTAATTCATTTTCATTGAACATCACTGTCAACTTGGAAACTTATTTTTGTAATAATTAAAAAAAAACTGGAGAACTGTAATAAATATTTTGAAAACCTTTTTAAGTTCAGTACAGTTTGAGATGAGTAGACGCCTATAGCCCTACGGCAGCATTTTGTTTCGTATAATTCACAAATTCTCTTGCTCGAGTTTGTAGCCGCTAATTTTCTTGATTATTGGGCAAAAATGCAGAACAATCCATTGTGGTTAGAGTGTAATCATGATATGCCAAATCTGAAGGGGAAAAGAAAATGGAATTATCGGATATTTCAGTACCTTCAAGTTGACAAAATCGCAAGGACGACAAAGGAGACGAAGAAAATTTCATATAAGAAGGAAATCCAGTTACAGAGACTCTACTGCATTATTATAATAATTTATTCACGTTTAATTAGAGAATTTATTTCAGTTAACAGTACACATTACTTACTGTTGGGTATTAGGTTGGTCGTTACATTGGCAATGTTGGATTTTTTCATTTCCTCTTCGAATTTCAATTATAATGTGAAACTAATGAGGGAAACAAATTTTCCGAGAAATTTAACAATTTTAATGTGTCACCGACTACATGCTGTTTTTAAGTACTTTTTGGATTCTTATTTTATGTCATTTTTGTTTTTGGTACCTTTGATTGCTAGTGAGCATTCTTTCACGGGAAAATAATACATTTTCTTATAAGAAAACGCTATGAAATGAAAGTTGCTCGAGAATCATGGCCTTGGAACTCGCATTTCGTCAAATTGTAATAAAAAATCTATTTTACCACGAAAAAGTTTACATTTTTTAAAAATTTTAAATAAAATGAAAGGGGATAAATTCGCACTTTGCCTAAATGAACTACCACTCTTAACGCTTATGTCTACAAAATGTCAATTTTTTAAGAAGATATACATCACTCACTTATGTAATAATCGTGAAAAAAAATTCGTGAACTGACAAATTCAGCAACATTTGACTTGATTTATTTTGCTAAATTCGTTCATTTGGCACAATGTTAAAGTAACGTGCCTCATTACATACGTATTTCAATACTTTTACATCATTACGTTATCCACTTATAACTTATGTAACCCACTTTCCAAGATTTAACGAAATGACAAGGCTCTTTTCAATGAAAATATACTAACTGTATAGGCTACAAGTCCTCTTAGCGTAGTTTAATAAAGAAAGTGTCGGTAAATTGCTTTTTCTTGCATTAGGCCTGTAATACATTACAATCATTGGCGTGCGTTGCCTAAATCAAGAAACGGACCAAATACGTATCTGGGCCCCCTTGAACTTACTTATTTACATACGATATATTTACTATTTACGATATATTTATATACTTATTATGATATATTTACTATTATTTATATTTACATTGATTTTCTGGTCGAATCTTGCGAGAAAGAGCAGTTTCTTAACTTAATTAATTCCTTCAATTTAGATATTACAATAAAAGTACCTACACGGATCACAGTAAATTCAAAGAAGGCAATCGATCAAATTATAATTAACAAAACCACTACTCGACATGAAATTGAAACAAAAGATTTAGGATACAGTGACCACGATGCACAAATTCTTACCATTATACGAAATGCGAACAATGACACAATAAATAATACACGTATGAGTAGAGTGTTTTCTAAAAGTAAAATAAAATTATTCATTGATTACTTGCTGCAGGAGTCATGGGACGCAGTTTATAATACTATTGATACAAACGATAAATATTATTCTTTTTTTTCAACGCTTTCATTTCATTTTAACACTTGCTTTCCTCTTCAGAAAAGAAAATTAAATATTTCACGCAAAAACAATTCTTGGATAACACAAGGGATTAGAACATCATGTAAAAACAAACGAATTCTATCTTTCATTTCTAAGCATCATAACGTATCTCAAGATTTCCTCCTGTACTTTAAAAAATACAAATCATTGTTAAGAAAAGTCATAAGGCAGGCTAAAATCATGAAACACGATCAGGATATTTTGAACTCAAATAACAAAACAAAATCAATGTGGGATATAGTAAAAAATGCGACCAAACCAACTAGAAACCTTATAGAGAATGTTGTTTTAAAAGATAACGATAGAGATGTGAACGATCCGGCAACAGTGGCTAGTCTCTTTAACCAATACTTTTCGAGAATTGCTGTCGATCTCACTAAGGGTTTTCAGCCACAAAATTCAACATCTGACGTTTCCCTAAAAGTCTTAGACACTATGTTCGTTTCCGAAACCTCTTCCTATGAAATTCTCAAAATAATCGGTAAATTAAAAAATAAATATTCGGCCGGTTTAGATGAATTTCCGGATTGTTTGTTAAAGACGTGCGCGCCAGCCATTATACACCCGTTAACTCACATATTTAATGCATCCTTATGCACCGGAATTTTTCCAGATATTTTTAAAACAGCTAAGATTAAGCCGCTCTTCAAAAAAGGCAACAAAAATGAAGTTCAAAATTATCGGCCAATTTCTCTTTTGTCAGTTTTTTCAAAAATATTAGAGAGACTTTTTTATGTGCGAATGGAAACCTTTCTCAATAAACACGACGCGTTTTCAAATTGCCAACATGGATTCCGGAAATCAAAATCTACGGAAACAGCCATTTTTTCTTTTCTTAAGGATGTTGCCTCATCATTGGATCAAAACGAAGCAACTATTGGAATATTTTTAGATCTTTCAAAAGCTTTTGACGTCATTGATCATAACATTTTACTTTCAAAATTACCTTCGTATGGAATCCGTGGTATTGCTCTAGATTGGCTATGTTCGTACCTTAAACAACGATCTCAGAGAGTAGAAATACCTTACTGGAATGATGGAACTTTATGTACACACCTTTCCGGTTCTTTGCCAATTGTACGTGGAGTCCCGCAAGGATCGATTTTAGGCCCTATTCTCTTCCTATTATACGTAAATGACATGCCCTTAGCGATTCGAAACGGAAGAACAGTTCTCTTTGCGGATGATACAAATATTCTTTGCAACAAAGAAACCGTAAATAGTACAATATCAGACGTTTCAAATTGGTTCCGTAATAACAAATTAAAAGTAAATGAAAATAAAACAGTTTCAATGCAGTTTTCCATATCAAATAAAAAATTCTGTACTCCATTGAAAATGAACGGTGTGCCATTGACTGATGTTAATGTAACAAAATTTTTAGGTCTATCAATTCAGTCAAACCTCAAATGGAATGCCCACTTAAATGAATTGAACACAAAATTAAGCTCATTATGCTACGCGTTCAGAATTCTTTCAAATTCCGTCAGCCTTCATACAGCTCGTTGTGTATATTTTGCCAATGTTCACTCCCGCCTGAGATATGGCATAATATTTTGGGGAAACACATCTTATAGTTCACAGACTTTCAGATTACAAAAAAGAATTGTACGAATAATAAGCAAATCCAACCCACGTGATTCTTGTAAGTCACTCTTTATTAATCTAGGAATTTTACCATTACCTTGTCTCCTGATTTACGAATCAGTAGTTTTTGTCAAAAATGACTTACTTAAGGACGGGAATATATTTTCAGCAAACGCCGATGTCTATAAGTATAACACACGACGTAGTAATCATATTCACCAGGTGGCAGTATCAACAGCTCACTACAAAAAATTCACATACAATTCATGTACATTACTCTACAACACTTTGCCAGAAGACATTAAACGATTAAATTCCATAGAAAAGTTTAAGTCCCAAGTAAAATCTTTTCTGCTGCATAACTGTTTCTATACAATTCGAGACTATACCGAGCATCAAAAAGGAAAGTAGAATTAATTTTAACAATGATAGTTAATGTAATTATTTATCATTTGGACTGTATAATTCTAAAGAACCTGTAACAAGTATTGTACCACAGTTTCTGGGTTGATGGCCCCCATCTCGATCAGGTTTTTCGTCCAGTTTCCCTGATCCTTGAGCAAATGCTGAGATGGTCCCTTGTTTTGCTTCTGGACATAAATGTAACTTCATTATTTGTGCACGTCTTCTGAATTTCAGTGGGAAATATAGTTATTCAAATTATCGTTTTTCATATTATCGCGGCAAAAAGTATTATTCTTTCATGAAGAACATGAGGGTTCAGGGCAGAAATTTATAGCTAATTTACCTTTGAAAATATATTTTATTATATAGGAGCGAATATTTTGTCAACAAAACTCGAAAAAAACTCTCTTTTCTGTATTCAAAATTCGACTAGAATATGGTTTAGGATAGAGACCACAGAATTATGAAAACGTGCACAAAATTCACTTCTCCCCATAGCTCGTCATACGCAGTTTTTAACTGTTTTTGACGTAAATAAATAAATAAATAAATACTACATACTAGTAAATGTATTAAAATACTACAATGAGATTAAAATGATTACTGCTTCGATAGATTCACCCAAAAGTAGTGAAGCAATTTCCCAAACTGTCAGGATAAAAAAGGGAAAACGAAGGTTTGAACATATTACGGAAATGAATATTTTATTTCGTAGGTTTCGGCCTCATTCAAAATTTTCGAGGGGGCCGCGGCCCTCTGTGCTCACACTTAAGGTCCCCACGTTTATCTGTATTTTACACATTTTTATGAAACTGTTCAGAAAAGAAATATTTTAATTCGACTGCTGAAGCACACTCATCACTATTTCACATTTGTGTAAATGCCCAGTCTCTACGAGTCCCTCTTAACTCAGCGTAAGTTATCTTTCAAAAGTAAATACGTATTGTGAAGACAATCTATTCTTACGGATATTTATAGCGCTGTATATTTACTGAAAACTATAACTTTCTTTAAGAAGCTCTCATTCATTTTTAATTAAACATGTTCAACTTTCATCTTTTTTTCTACACTTTAACTTAGAATTATTTTTAATGTGTTACAGTAATTAGATAATGCCACAGTATGACAAAAAATGAAGGACATTTTTGTCAAGTTTTGGTTAAGTAAAATTATAAGTTCATCGTAATTTTGACAATCAAATTCTATTCATTTTGGTTTAAAAATTCGTTGACTTAAAATTTTGCTACAACAAAATATGGCAACATTCACAACATCGTTGATGATGATGATGATGATGGTGATGATGATGATGATGATTATGATGATGAAGAATAAAAGTCAAAAGCCACATGTAGTCAAAATTTTTTGACACTAGTGTTCTACGAAATATAATCATCAATGTTATGTTTACAGGTTCGAAGAAGCCGTATTGCCACATTTTGAAAGACAGCGCAGGGACATTGTAGTTGAAAACCCAGGGTAAGTGTCAAGAATCATCTTCTAATGTAAAAGAAATCACATCTACGTGGATTCTGGATATTCGTACTTACTTTAATACCGGTTATAGGAGAGTCGTTAATGTTTTGCCGAAATGATCTTAGAATATCGTATTTAAACACTTTTCCCTGGCAATGCCCAATTCAGTTGCGTGGTATTTGATACCAAAAGTTGCCATTTTTTGTTCTCACCAGTAGGCAATACCAGAGGCTTCGTAATATTCGATTAGATGGCAATTCCATGGCAATGAAAATATTCGGATGAAGACATCTTCTTCCTCATATTTATTTTACAATATCCTGACTCGCTTCTCAGTATCTTAAAGGCCAGCATCACAGTAATAAATATGTTGATAAATTAAACGACAAGCTAAAGAATGATTCATCAAGGTGCGTTGGGAGACCATTAACTCATGTAAATTTTTAATATTTTGCAATTACCCTAATACATCTGAGAACAAGTTTGATGCTAAACTGAAGTGTAGTTTCTATTCGGAGAAGAAGGAAAGAAACCTTTCCTTTATCAAATCGCATGTTCTTATTCTAGTTCAGCACTTCCTATTGTCAATTTGTGATATTGTATACGGATATAATCCTCATATCCAGTTTTGAATCCTCATTTCTGAAAAGTAACTGGATATTTCTGAGTACAAGCTCGAAGGACGCAGGAGCCTTTTCCAATCATTCGTAGGTCGAACCCATGTATACTATGTATTCTATTTAGCCTGTACTTGCGACAGCTTACTCGATTTCTAATGATAATATTTGGCAGCTCTTTATTTTGCGAGTACACGTGGGGATACTGTGTTGCAGGGCTCAACCTGAGGTGCTGGTCCTGCCCGACAATGCAGCTGTTCCAGTGGCCCCTGCCGGAGGTGTAATTTTGACCGGCGGCACCAGGCGTACGGACAGCAGCAGCAGCAGCAGCGACGATGACAGTGACAGCAGTGACGACAACCGACACACTCACCGTCGCCATGTACGTTCAGTAACTGGCACGGGCGACAACCACGAACATGGCACGCATGCACACCACGACCATGGTGCTGGACATGTTCACTCCAGTGAAAGCGACAGCCATAGTCACGAAGCCGGAGCAGCTCCCGCGCGTAAACGCCGCTCAACTGACACAGCGACCGCCAACCACGAACATGGCACGCATGCACATCACGACCATGGTGCTGGACATGTTCACTCCAGTGAAAGCGACAGCCATAGTCACGAAGCCGGAGCAGCTCCCGCGCGTAAACGCCGCTCAACTGACACAGCGACCGCCAACCACGAACATGGCACGCATGCACATCACGACCATGGTGCTGGACATGTTCACTCCAGTGAAAGCGACAGCCATAGCCACGAAGCCGGAGCAGCTCCCGCACGTAAACGCCGCTCTACTGACACAGCGACCGCCAACCACGAACATGGCACGCATGCACACCACGACCATGGTACTGGACATGTTCACTCCAGTGAGAGTGACAGCCATAGTCACGAAGCTGGAGCAGCTCCCGCACGTAAACGCCGCTCTACTGACACAGCGACTGCCAACCACGAACATGGCACGCATGCACACCACGACCATGGTGCTAGACATGTTCACTCCAGTGAAAGCGACAGCCATAGTCACGAAGCCGGAGCAGCTCCCGCGCGTAAACGCCGCTCTACTGACACAGCGACCGCCAACCACGAACATGGCACGCATGCACACCACGACCATGGTACTGGACATGTTCACTCCAGTGAGAGTGACAGCCATAGTCACGAAGCTGGAGCAGCTCCCGCACGTAAACGCCGCTCTACTGACACAGCGACCGCCAACCACGAACATGGCACGCATGCACACCACGACCATGGTACTGGACATGTTCACTCCAGTGAAAGCGACAGCCACAGTCACGAAGCTGGAGCAGCTCCCGCACGTAAACGCCGCTCTACTGACACAGCGACTGCCAACCACGAACATGGCACGCATGCACACCACGACCATGGTACTGGACATGTTCACTCCAGTGAAAGTGACAGCCACAGTCACGAAGCTGGAGCAGCTCCCGCACGTAAACGCCGCTCTACTGACACAGCGACCGCCAACCACGAACATGGCACGCATGCACACCACGACCATGGTACTGGACATGTTCACTCCAGTGAGAGTGACAGCCATAGTCACGAAGCCGGAGCAGCTCCCGCACGTAAACGCCGCTCTACTGACACAGCGACCGCCAACCACGAACATGGCACGCATGCACACCACGACCATGGTACTGGACATGTTCACTCCAGTGAGAGTGACAGCCATAGTCACGAAGCCGGAGCAGCTCCCGCACGTAAACGCCGCTCTACTGACACAGCGACTGCCAACCACGAACATGGCACGCATGCACACCACGACCATGGTGCTGGACATGTTCACTCCAGTGAAAGCGACAGCCACAGTCACGAAGCCGGAGCAGCTCCCGCGCGTAAACGCCGCTCTACTGACACAGCGACCGCCAACCACGAGCATGGCACGCATGCACACCATGACCATGGAGAAGGCCATGTTCATTCCAGTGAGAGTGACAGCCATAGCCATGAAGCCGGTGCGCGTGCGGCGCGGGCACGCCGGACCATCGCTTCCAATGGCGCTGCGTAAGTATGCGCGTGGCGAAATTGTCTTTTAAACACACAAACGCGGGCTGCCTTAAACGGGGTATTATATCTCTCACGTACGTTGCCTTTGCTAATAATTTGGATCATAAGATGTTTCCACGAGCCTCCAACATCTTTGTTTATATTTCCACCAAATTCACGATCATGATATTCATTATCGGACATTTTTCCATTTATTTGTCTAAGGATATTAACACATGAACATTTGAACATTAAGACTCCCTCATTGATCATTTATTGTTGGCCGATTGCCAATATACGACCACGATATTGCCGCAAAGCAAGGAAATTCTGTGCCAAACTTTGAGTTAAATTCATCTTTAATGGATTTATTATTGTTTATACAACGGGTATCGCTCTTAATGAATAATGATCGTTGTTCTTGTCGATACTTCAGTTAAGAGAGTTTAAACGTACAATTATTGTTTGTTCTCATACATCTATTTGTGAAAACAAAGAGTTAGATAACTAAAGAAAAGTCACTAAAAGGGAAACAACATTCAATAGGATGTCAAGTAACATGATGACGACAATTTCAATACGAATAAATGCGGAACAGCGATATACAAAACAATATGCTGAGCGCATTTGAACTGCAATTGGAGCAGACTATTCCCCAAACACCAGTATTATATGCCCTCTAACCTTCCCCGAAGATATTTCTATTATGAGGCCACCGCTCTCAGAAGCACCATCATTAGTTGTTCCGCGCGCAAGCAACACCCAATCAGGCGGAGATGTAAAAACGAAACGCAGACTGATACGAGAATGAATTTATCGCGGCCGTTGAATCGACCAAGTCTTGAGCCAAGACGTTGGGAAGAATGCCAGAATTGCTAGGATCACACTCCGCAGAATGAAACGATAGAAGGAACCAAATAGCAGTGTCGTTAAAAGAGAATGAGGACGATTGTTTCTTTTTCACGTAGGTATCCTCTTTCTTTTTAACTCATGAATGGAAAAGGTATTGCACCTGTTGAATTAAAATTATTTATTCCCTTTATTTCCAAAATTGAAACAATAGAGTGCGAAAAAGTGTTTACGTGTTGTTAACTTCGTTTAAATCTTCCATTAAAAAAGATACATGCTGAGAAATAACATTTATATAAAAGCACAACAGTACCCTCAGTCAGGATGTAGTGAACTTTATTTCTTTCAAACTATGCTCATAAAGAGTTGTTAATCTAGTTTTCCTTACTGGTGGTTGTTTATATACTTTCAGAAGTACGATAACCATATTGACGGGACTAATATGTTAATCTTACAAAAACGTATATTCCTCGGACGTTTTACAAAAGAAAGTCAATGTCAATTCTTCGTATATTTCTGAATTTATCGGAAACCGATGCTATAAAAATGTTGTGGCTCCGCGCTAAGGGGAGTTTTCCCAATACATCGGAAAACACAGATAAGGCGACATTCGTTAGGGGGGGCAACTTTGACGCGAGCAAAGAGAGATGGATAAGAAAAATAGTTCGAGTTATTGGTTATATGTTAATTACAGACGACTCACTCAAACATTTCTATGCGTTCTTGCCGATAGATTTCTTTATATAAAAATTTAGTCCCGCGCTTTAGATCTAGAAAACTTGAATTTTTTTCTACATAATGTGCGTACACTTCTAACTTTTGGAATTTTGAAACAATATTTGCTTCCAAGCAGTTCTGAACCACAAGTGTGAGAAAAGAATAACATTACTAATATCCTGCATGTATTGCACTAACACAGAAAGGGACCTTCTTTCTCCTCAATGATACTTTGTTCTTACGAAAACGTTTTCCTTGTTTGTTTGTTTTTTACAACTGGTAGTTATCGCATTGACACGACTGACCATGAGATTTGTACCACTGGTTAGTAATATTCTCCCACACGCTGGTTGAATTTTGCACGCTAATTCTCCAAATTTCCGTTTTTCCTCGCACCACCTGCACACCCCTTACAGAGTAATAAGAAAGGGTAAGGCTTACGGCCGGAGCCTTACAAAAATACTTTTTTTTCATTTATTTATAGTTGCATTGTCGACTGGATCATGAACGATATTTCCATTTTAGAGTTATCAAAGGCGACTGGTGCTAAAAAAAGACTGGGTTGCAACATCATCGAATGATGGAAATGTAATTTAGATACAAGCATTATCTAATATTATTCTGCAATACTGTTAACTGCAAAAGTATTTTTATGTGGGGTTCAGAAGTTGAATGATTCTTCGATCGTTCTACTACGTGGTTTAAACATAATGAAAAGAATAGTTATGTTATTCGTGTTCTTTAAAGTTAAAACCCAGTCTTCGTGGACATTTCGTCACCTCCAAAACAATATTCAGAGAAAACAAAGCATGCTGTCTTCAATTCACACTCATATACTCGTAGTCACCTGTATTTACTATGGAAATCATTCTTCAGTTTTTGATTAATTCCTTTTTTTCCTGATTTTACAAAAAATTTGAAGACTTGAAATCGTTTTCTAGGTATCTTAATTTGTAGTCTATTTTCAATAGAGCGTGATCCAGCAAGAATTTTTATTTGAATTTATTGTCTAATGCCGGGGAAATGAACTTCAGTTACCTACGGATAAAAATTATACATCCACTCTGGCAAAAAGGGAAGAGATTCTTACTTCGTCGAGGAAGATTTGTATGCCCCGCAGTTCACAGCAAGAGTGACGACGACAAAAACATCAGTAAAAGTAATAGTGGTTCGATCACAATTACACAAACATAACGACGCAAAACCACTAAGCGACCAGTCAAAAGCAAATGTTACATGCGCTTCGCAATGTTATAGGTCTCTAGGACAGTGATGTCAAATGGGTACGTTGGCTGACTTGCCTCTAGTTGCAAAAGAGAACGCTCGGACTTCTTTGATTTCAAAATGATTTCACACATCGATAACAATGCAATATTTCCCTTACTGAATGACATGAAATCGAGGAGATATATTCTCTTAGGTCTCTCGCAGACACAAATCTAATACAGGGCTTGCTTATTTATACATCTCCGCATCAATAGCGAACGCTCAGAAAAAAAGATGAAGTTCATTAAAAGTGACTCAACTGATATGCTCTGATTGAGAAAAGTATATTTCAACAAAGCTGAGCCTTCTCCCTACCTTGCAAGAACCAAGATTATGATAAATGGCTCGGTTTTCATGTTTCATAATCCGCAGTTTAGGTTATTTTCCAAGTGGACATGTCAGCGGATTTCTTGGGCCCTACTAATATTGAAACGTCGATTGCTACCCTTCGGAATGCGGGTATCTCCGGTTGATTTGCCTTATCTCGCATATTCTCCGTGACCACTGTCATGGTTTAATTATTGTCACGTGTCCTTCACCCTTGTATTTTTCGGCACCTGAGTAGACCTTTGTTTGAAAATGGTGATCTGTAAAATCCTCCGAAGGTGGCATGGAGGGAAGGGTGTGATTTTGTATCCTCGTAACCCAGGAAAGGCGAGTTCTCCTAATTGGGAATCGTGATTTGGGAGTCATGTCCCAAACGTCCCTGTCATGCAGAGAAGGGAGTGATTTTGTTTCATCACCCGCTGCATTTTACCCTCGCATCTCAGGGAACACGAGATCTTCTAGTTGGAAATCGTCATCTCGAACATTCTCCGAAGACGGCCCTAGCATTCAGGGAAGGGCGTGATTTTGCCTTCTCCACTTCACTTCTCCTAAAGTGCGATTTTTATAACTCGGGCCCTGAAGCACCTATGGTGACGATGGAATATCACACGTCATTTCGCGTCTTTCTTACTAGTGCCGTTAGATGTCGCATGATCGCAAGCACTGCTTGATACGGTCGTGATCATGCGATATCTATCAGCACGACTGAGAAAGACGCGAAATACCGTGACATATTCCATCGCGAAGACGGGCCCTGAGGGGCAAAGTTACAAAAATCGCACTATACTACAGTGCGATTTTTCTAACTCTGCCCCTCAAGCCTCTGTGGCCATGATGGAATATCACACGGCACTTCGCGTCTTTCTCCCTCGCGCCGCTAGAAATCGCATCGTCGCAAGCACTGCTTGATACGGTCGCGATCACGCGATATCTATCAGCACGGCTGAGAAAGACACGAAATACCGTGACATATTCCATCGCGAAGACGGGCCTTGAGGGGCAAAGTTACAAAAAT
This sequence comes from Acheta domesticus, assembly GCA_031308135.1. Lineage (NCBI taxonomy): Eukaryota > Metazoa > Arthropoda > Insecta > Orthoptera > Gryllidae > Acheta > Acheta domesticus. The sequence continues at coordinate 30,880,079 of JAHLJT010000631.1, read as the reverse complement.
CGCACTATACTACAGTGCGATTTTTCTAACTCTGCCCCTCAAGCCTCTGTGACCGCGATGGAATATCACACGGCACTTCGCGTCTTTCTCCCTCGCGCCGCTAGAAATCGCATCGTCGCAAGCACTGCTTGATACGGTCGCGATCACGCGATATCTATCAGCACGACTGAGAAAGACGCGAAATACCGTGACATATTCCATCGAGACGACGGGCCTTGAGGGGCAAAGTTACAAAAATTGCACTATACCGGGGAATCGTCTTGGGGAACATCCGAGGTACGCAGGGCGCGCGCGGATGGCGGTCAGTGGCGTTATGCGCGCCGGAATGACGCATGCGCAATCCGGCCGTCTCCGGCTGCGACCGCCCCCGGAGGTCACGCGCCGATAAGCGCGGAGGGAGGGGCGCTGGCCGGCTTGCGAAGGTCCGCAGTCCGAAACCTCCGGGCGCAGGCGTTGTGTTTATCGCCCGCCTTTCTCCGTGCACCCGATGCAATGACGCGGGTTGCAGTGGCATCGCCGCGTAGAAATGAAGCACTGACGCGCGAAAGGTCGTAGTGTTTGCTTACCGTTGGGTAGGAGTGACTGTTCAGTAAGCGTGGTAGGGTTCCACGGTCGGAATCAGTAAATTTTTGGCTCTCCGGGAGACGCTATTTCTTGGACAGTGTTTTTTCTTTGTCATTTAAGGTCGCATCACCATCTAGGTCATTAGAGACCACTATTGGGTTTATCGTTGTGGTAATTGTGAAAATGTCTTGATATGATATTAATAGGGGGTGAAAGGACGAACACAAATACACCATACCCGAGGCGGGACTCGAACCCGCGATCTTTCGCTCCGAGATCGCCACGACATTACTGCCTTCACGAACTCGGCCACTGGGGATCGGCTTGGACAGTCTTGTCAACGCTTTGGTCGCCAAATTGGGACCTGATGAGGTTGGTAGGCTGACTGGGCTGTAGGGTTACTCACCGAAACGTTGGTACCCAAAACACGGCATCTCTGATACACCAAAGATTCCAATAATTAAATAAGTAAACGACATAAATCTCCGAAATCTACAGCTTGGCTACTCCATTTCAATCGGAAAAAATTTCGAGGAGTGTTCAGGAAAATACCGCTCTAGACAAACTAGACACTTTTGCTACTTATTGTGAGGGACCAGGCAAAACGGAAGAATCTCTACAGTTCTCATTCTTTTTTGTTTCTTTATATTATCAAACTTCATTGGAGATACTTAACAAAAGGATATTTTTCGCTGAAAAGAAGCAGCCCCAAACAGATCACAGTACATATCCCAACACTTCTCGCAATACTTTCATTTTCGTTTATATGGTATGGTGACCTGCCTCTACGTTTCTCGAGAAAGCGAAAATTTACCGTTGTCGGCTTTGCTTCAGAACGGTCAGGGACGGACACGAATGCTCCACTGAATCACCCACAAACCCGTTTTTTTTTTCGGGGCATAGCGTGACAAAGACGTGATTTATGTGGAGCGAGATAAATCAAAATGCGGAAGGGCAATTTGGTTGATGAAGAGATACTAGGTCAAAACGCCTAAAAAAATCTAAAATAATGATACTGGTAACATGGTTGCAAGTTGTGGAATTAACTGGAAGTAAAGTTACATGGATATCAGTTAACAAAATTTCATTTATTCAAAATTTATCAAATATACGTCATTTAAAATATTTAGACGAAGAAATGCTTTCATGAGAATTTCTTCGATCGACAATTCAGATGATTTAATGTGATAAAGGCTTCATAAAAATATTCTTCACTTTCAAATACTCCATTTCCTTTGGTGACGAACATCCACATTGCGCAAACACAAGTGATATCGTACACAGCTAAATAGAATATTACTGAATTGAACAGACATTCAGTGCGAAGTTGGATTAAAGAAGTTTTTTCTTTCTTAATGTAATTTAATGTTTAATTAACCAGTTTTTATATTGTTATTATTATTATTTTACCATTACTTTTTATTTTTATTATTGTACCATTGTTATTACTATTATTATTATATAATTTGTTAATTGTATTATGTTAGATATATTACCTTATTTATGTAATTAGTTGCCACCGGATTATACCCAATTGCAGTTTATATAAATGTATCTTTATCTGATTTATACGACGATGACAGTTCAACCACCCCGCGCGGAAGGAATTATGCAACGGCCAGAGGGAGCACATGGAAGGGGCTGACATCCAGAGAGTGGCGTGTTGGCGATTGGTTGCAGAGGGAATTTCCCGACTCTGCGCATGCCGGCGATAAGCCTGGGGCACTTGCGATCAACTCACTGGCAATCATTACCGCTTTGTAGAAGATAATTTTAGAATACTCGTAGTTCAAATGTGTTTCGTTCGGTTGATAATTTTTTTTAATGGTACACTCTTACTTGTATTGAATTCTCCAGTTCGGACTGGATGTTCAAAAATGCTTGTGTCGGCAACCTATTTTTTATTCTTGTCCGGGAATCTGTGATCTGAGCAAAATATTAATGGGGTAGATGTTCGATTTGGTTGATGCACGAAAATCATGGCCTGGAGATCGTGGTGACGAATGGTATTATGTATGGGATACTTGATTCTTTACCGAACTGTAAATTCGATACAAATCACAGGGCCTTTGTTATTGTGGTATTTATTTTGGATGCTTTTAAGTTATTTCTCGAAGCATTTAACCAAACAGGAAGGTCACGCGCGAAGGTCATAATTAGGGAACAGATTTTCATGTACATACATATTTTTAAAGGGGCAAGTTACGTGTATTCAATAATACGTTTGGAGTTAACAACTCGTTCTCAATGAATTAGGACCATTTTTAGAAAAATTAAGCCAGAAATAAAAAAAAGAGTCAAATTGTGTAAATTGGGTGCTTTTTTATTTCTCGCTTAATTTTTCTTTCTGAACAAATATATTCATTTCTTAAAAAATATATTCTTTCAAATATATTCTTTCTTCTCTGTAAATAATAAACAATCTACATGATTCTGAAGGGTTTCTATGCTCTTATAATGCAAATTTTTGCCTAGAAATCAATTTTTCAAAACAACTTTTGAGCGCTTATTGCGACTCAACCATTGGGAATATCCACGTTGTTTATTAGACAAAATATGCTTAGAATTGTCTTAAGAGCTTATTTTCGAAGTTTCGACACGAAGTACACATACACACACATGTATATATAATAATAAAATTTTACTTTACATATTTTTATTTTTTCCTACATATTTAAAAAAGTTTATATATTTATATGTACTTATTTAGCTTTTTTATTACAATAAATTCAGTTTCCTAATCATAACCGTTTGCGAAGCGGGGCATCGTGCCGCATGGCGGCCGCTGCTGATAAGGCGCTCGCGTGTGCTTGCAGGCGCCCGTTCAGCGAGGGGAGCAGCGGCAGCCACGAGGGCGAGGCCGTGCCGGCCCGGCGCAGGTGAGTGTGTGGAGCAGGCTCGATGGCAAACGATGACCAATGTATATCGCAGTCAGCTCGATGAACGATGGCAAACGATGACCAGTGTATAATGCAGTCGTCGTCACAAGTTATTCTGGATAATGCATGCGAGAAAATTACAAAAAAAAAAAAAATCCGTATTTTGTTACGTGTGTGTTACACATCCATTTTATATTGATTTGGAATAAAAAAATTTGAAAATAAAATTATTTTAGTTTCTTTTCTGGCAGTGCTACGGTAATAGAGAAATGTTAAGCTTCTTGTGTCAGGTTGATTTGACTGTTACCGATACTGAGTGCTAACATTATTCTGCAAAAAAGTGTTGGTTTTTTTTCTATCAAGGTTATTTGTTGCAGAACCTTTGCGATTGTGTAGCTCTCAGAAATATCCCCAAAAGATTGTTATGTTTTATGTTTGACGGGGAGTTTCTCGTTTATTCAGTTTTCAGTTACGAGGGAACATCTGATTCATGTCTAATGTTATCAGGTTACCCGAACACCGGAGACACATGTAGTTTCCGGTATTACTGATTACATTTTTCTGATGTTTTGACGCAGTTGAGTCTATAGTGATGATGCATTAAATTATGCGAATTTAAGTAATTCATCAAAAGAAATCTATCAATATATTTATATTGATATGTTATTACATATGTAAACTATAAAAATAGATGCTCGGCCACAATTATATTGGTAATTACGCCTGTGTTTCTCGAATAAAAAAATAGTATGAGTGAGGGCAGTAGTAAAGTAGAATTTGCTTTATGTAAGAGAACAAAAGCAATCAATTTAACTCCTTGCCCCATAATCGCTTTCCCGCCCCGGCGCAGGAGGCGCCAGATGTTCAGTGACGAGGACGGGGCCTCAGACGCGGGGCAGGACTCTCCCGATGAGGATACACAAGAGGAGAGCGACGGCGGGGACGTAGGGCCGGTGCCCGACGCTGAGGACTCCGACCTCACCGAAAACCGGCGCAGGTGAGGATTCCCTGCGGACAACTAACTGCGAGGACGGGTGGCTTTGGATGTGGTGGAGGGTACGAGAGAGTGGTATTTTGCTTAGTGTAGTGCAAATCCCTTTCTCCTTCTTACTGGACCCTATTTTTGTAGTTTGAGGAATTACCAACAGATTGCTGCGATTCAAAGTTGGCAGCAGATCAATTTTCCTCTGAATTTAAATGTACCATAATCGTGGGAGTATTCTCTTCATATTTTCTGAATAATTCAGAATTCAGGACACAAAATAACAATTGCTGTATTTACAAGGACAAAAAGATTAATTCTATCTCCTTCAATGAGCAGTTTTACTACTGAATTTCTCAGAGTTTAGGGCATTAATTTAAACGGTCTTAACTATTTTAGAAACTTAAAATTAATCTTAAAATCCATTACAAACTATTCAAATCATCTCTAGCTATAATTAAGCTCCTGTCTAGTTCGCATAGCTTACACAACGCACACTGAAAGAGATGAATCTGACGGTAATATTTTTCCTATTTGTGAACATGAGACGTGAGTACATGGCGGAACTAGCGAATTTTACACGTCCTCACTAATCTTATCAACCGCTTTCCCGCCCCGGCGCAGGAGGCGTCAAGTGTTCAGTGACGAGGACGGAGCCTCAGATGCGGGGCAGGACTCTCCCGATGAGGATACACAAGAGGAGAGCGACGGTGAGGACGTAGCGCCGGTTCCCGACGTTGACGACGCCTACCTCACCGAAAAACGACGCAGGTGAGGATTCCTCCGGTCGACTAACTGCGAGGACGGATGCCTTTGGATGTGGTGGAGGGTACGAAAGTGGTCGTACATTGCGTGGTTGTGGGGAACAGAAGTGTAGTGCAAATCTCTTCTTTCTTTCTTATTAGAAACTATTTTTCGAGGTAAGGCAAAGTGGCTAAGAAAAAGGAGGATTATTAAAAACAAGTTTACACTACTAGGAGATAGTACTGAGCATTTGAAACTACTGATCGGTTTTACAATAAATTTCTTGGAATTACATGTCAACCATTCAATCTGGCGCCTTTCCGAAGTTTGAATGTTTAAAATTTTGATATTTTTTCATTATGTGAATAAATGTAAAACTAAACAATCGTAAATATGTAAGGAATTATTTACAGTTATTATTGCTAAGTAAAATAAATTAATTTAAAAACCTTTGACACAATACGTATTTGTAACTGTCAAAAATATCCCAGAAAGATCGCTTCGTTCTGTGTTTGACGTAAGATTACTCGTTTATTTAATTTCCGCTGCGTGGGAACATATAGATAAAGTCCTTCGACGCCGATATCATCAAGCCCATATAGTTTCGTGCTTTACCAACAGATTGCTACGATGCGAAGTTGGCAACAGATCAATTTTCCTCTGAATTTAAATATACCGTAATCGTGCCAGTATTTTCTGAATAATTTAGAATCTACTGATACAAAAAATAACAATTGCTGTATTTACAAAGACAAAAAGATTAATTCTATCTCCTTCGATGAGCAGTTTTACCACTAAATTTCTCAGAGTTCAGGGCATTAATTTAAATGGTTTTATGTATTTTCGAAACTTAAAATTAATCTTAAAATCCATTACAAACTATTCAAATTATTTCTACCTATAATTATGCTTCTGTTTAGCTCTTATAACAAAGAACACTGAAAGGAATGAGTCTGACGGCAATATTTCTTTTACGTGTGAATATGAGTAGTGAGTAGTTATGATAAAAACACGGCGAAACTAGCGAATTTTACACGTCCTCACTAATCTTATCAATCGCTTTCCCGCCCCGGCGCAGGAGGCGTCAAGTGTTCAGTGACGAGGACGGGGCCTCGGACGTGGGGGAGGACTCTCCCGATGAGGATACACACGAGGAGAGCGACGGCGGGGACGTAGGGCCGGTGCCCGACGCTGAGGACTCCGACCTCACCGAAAACCGGCGCAGGTGAGGATTCCCTGCGGACAACTAACTGCGAGGACGGGTGGCTTTGGATGTGGTGGAGGGTACGAGAGAGTGGTATTTTGCTTAGTGTAGTGCAAATCCCTTTCTCCTTCTCACTGGACACTATTTTTCGAGTTAAGGCAAAGTGCCGAAGAAAAAAGAGGATTATTAAAACAAATTTACACTACTAGGAGATCATATCGAGCATTTGAAACTATTGATCGGTTTTTACAATAAATATCTCCGTATTACATTTCAAAAATTAAACCTCGCGCCTTCCCTTTTTTTACAACCCGAGTGAGTCTACATTCTTTTTGCTAGAAATGTTGAAAATAAATCTTCCAAAATTGTGTAAACACTAAAAATCACAATCAATTATAATTTGTTGCAATACAAATGTTTTGAAATTCGCTGCATTTCAGGCAAGACAAATGTTATCTGGATCATTCCGAATCCGGTAATTATTTTCTTAAAGTGACTTTTTCATTAATTAATGAAACCTTTCAAAAAATATTTTTAAATAAGCATTTGGCAAATTAGACCAAAGTCCCATCTACTACATGCACGTAGTATATGTACCCGAGTTGCTGATGACAGCAACGGAATTAATTTCGGTAAATATTCGTATACAATAAGATACACTGAATTTCAAAATGAGCTGATTTGAGACCCTAGCAAAAATTATTTTCTACCAATGCGTAAGACCACTTGACCTCTACTTTCTTCATTCTCTGATCATCCAAAAGTCAACTGATGATGGCTTTCCGCGTCCAACACAGGAGACGTCAGGTGTTCGAGGACTCGGGCGAGGACGAGAACTCGCAAGAACACATTCCTGACGAGGATGAGGGTGAGGATGAGGACGGCGGCGATGAGGCGCCGGCGCCTGAGGTCGAGGGCGCCTCTGACGCCCTCGCCATCGAATATCTGCGCAGGTGAGAATCCTGACGAGGGCGAGCAATGAGGACGGACGGCTTTGACTCTGGTGAAGGACGTGAGGACGAACTTATGAGCACGAAACGCCACTGACCGGTCACGAAGACGCTGAACTATTACGTACAAGCTCTAGAAGTATCGGTTTTTACTACACAGACAGCTTAGAAACTTTGGAGAACGAATGAAATACATTATTTATTGAAACGAGTTAACACATCTGCTCATACTTCATTAGAATCCTGAAGTATTAATAAAATAAACTTGGGCGCTGTGCTCATATATTACGTAAATGATGTAAAAAATAAACGAAACAAAAAGAACGAAGTAAGTTGAAGATTTCGTAAAAAAACTCTGGTATTAAAAAACAAGATAGATTATTTCGATTATGTTTTTACAATTCTTCTCGTTTGAATTTTGTCTGAAATGGATTTCTGACTGCATTCAGTTGAATGAGATGTTGTGTTTACATTTACTTTATTTTACGAATCATCAGGTAAATTTGACTAAAAATCTAGAGTTACATACTCCTGAATCTCTTCCACACAGTTAATTATTCTTTTTGTCATCAAGAAACTTTTTACTTTGAGCATAACATCCATATTGTAGATGTGATAAAAGACGACTTGAAAAGAATCGAGTGAGTGCAAAGTCTTGACTCGAACTATTATCAGACATTTATTATTTTCATCGAAAAGTGACAGCTCGGAACTGACTATTTGAAGAGGTGGAATGAGCTGAAGAAATTTGGATTATTTTTAGTAAAAAACTGAAAGTTGAACGACTGTTTACTGACGATACAAAAGATGAACCAAACGAATACTGTACTTAACGCTATATTAAAGAGGGCACTAAAATAAACCAAACTGCCAAGTGGACCGCGTCTTAGTTGCGCCTCCCGACCGGACGGACACGGCCGACCGACCGAGCGCATAGAAGCGCGACGCGGCCGCGCGGCGGCGCCACAGTCGCGTGCTGCTGGCTGTTCCAGGCGGCGCAGCGTTTAGGCGACGCAGCGTGGACACCTACCTTGAGTGCCGACCAGGATGAGCGGGATGTCTGCAGCACTGCGGAAGTGCGCCATCTTGGTGTAGTAGTTGTAGATGGCGTTGAAGCTCGCCTCGTTCTCCAGGCTGAACACGAAGATGACGGCGTCCACCCAGGCCGTGAACTGCAACGAGAAACAGAGACCAAAGACTCAGTGGCTGCGCAGTGCAGCGCGGCGGGCCCGCGCTGTGCAAGCGAACGCCGCCACCGCCACCGCCGCGCCGCAGCGGCTCGTGCGCGCGCTGACACGCCTCCCTGCGCCCCGCGTTGGGCGCCAATAGACGCACGCACCGCGCGCAGCCGGCGCTGTTTGCCCGGGAGGTCAGGGGCACCGCCCGCGACCCACTTCCCTCCGACACGGTCGGTCGATACCCCCCGCCGCACTCCCTCCCTCCCGCCCACCCTCCCACCCACTCCCAAAGCGGTGGCGGTGGCGGCGGCGGCGGCGGCGGCGGCGGCGGCTGGCGCCAGGAGCCGAGCCCCGGCCACCGCGCCAAGCGCCCCGCCTCCAGCCCCGGTCGAGCCCTGCGCCGGCGCCTGCGGCCAGCGGCTGCCCGCACGGCGGGGTCGTAATGCGGGTTGCGGCGCGGCAGGCGCCGCTCGCAAAGCTTAGTGCATTCTCATTCTAGCCTAAATAAGGACAAACACTGACCAGCGTGCACGAGAAATTTCATCGCTAATTAAATCGAGTTCGAAATGTATATAAATTATTAAAAATATTTGGAAACTCAAATAAAGAATCTAAAACGTAGGATGATACCTCTTGTAGAAAATATATTTGTGTAAATGTGAACTTATTTATCCCTTGTTTTGCAAGAGATGAGAGCAGGAGTATATAAATTTTATCGCTCAGAATACCTGCACTCTCCAATCCCAAGTACCTCCAATCACATGTCTTTCCGTTATACACTCACCTGGGGAGTCTGCTCTTCCCTCACCGATCGATGTGTATCTTCGACGGGCTCGAAAAAGGAAATAAAACGAGCGAACCCTTTGTTTGTTCTGGCACCTCTGACCTTAAAGTCCCAATCAAATCCTTCCTTTGTCAGTTTTCCAAAACAGAACACAAACTTTCTCGACCCGAAACGTTCGGATTACTTGTGAGGTCCAGGAGACAAAGGGCGAGCCGGGCGGACCTGCGCGTCTGCACCTACGACTGTCACAAAATCAGCCCTTCGTCCGCGTTTGGCAGCATCCCCCACAGCGCACAAACTTTCTCGCACGGAAGCGAGGAGACGAGCGCAGGAGGCGAGCACCGGTGCGTCGAAGGGCGTCGCGCGGGCCACTGGCGTCCGTCACGCCCGCACACACGCGCGTCGCGGCCGCGCAGCGCGCACTGAGGCCGCAGCCACCGCGGCGCCGCCGCCCCGCCCCGCCCCGCCCCACCCGCCGGCGCCGCCGCCGCGCAGCGACGTCCATCGATCGCCCGCGCGCCCCTCTCCGCCCGCCCCCCGCCCCGCTCAAGCCCTTCGCACGCGCACGCACTCCACGCGGGCGGTTGAGGAGGCGGGGGCGCGGGAGGGGGCGGCGGAGGGGGCGGGGGGCGCGGGCGGCGGAGCTCGAGGACCGAACCCTTTATCCCGCGTGCGCCGCCGCCGCCGCCGCCGTGGCTCGCCGGAAGTGTTGGCGCCGCCGCTGCGGCGCCGCGGGGGGCGGCTGTGCCGGCGCCCCCCTGGCTGGGGACGCCCGAGGGCCGCAGTGGTGACGTCACGACGGACGCATTCGGAACTGCCCGGGCTTTTGGTACAGCCTTTGGAATGATTTGAATACGTACGTCCAGTGGCGTAGCTTCACTTGGTGTCACCTGGGGCAGACTAATGGTGTCCCTCCCTTTAAATTAAGTATAAAAATATCTATTGCTGCATTGATTGAACATTATTGTAAATACTAAAAATACAAACATGATAGTTATTTATAATATTTAAAAATTCTCCGGAATTAAGAATAATTGCAATTAAATCATGATCTATGCTTATGATTTAAATGTATACTTATTAAATTAATATAAATAATTTTTAACCAAAACCATAAAAATTATATAATTCCAACAATAAAATTTTCGAACTACTAAAACTAAGAAAGCTATCTATTAAAATATACAATTTTTAAGTAAATGATTTAAATTATATAATTCCAATTATAAATAATTTAATTGGTGTCACCCCTAGAATGGTGTCACTCGGGGCGCGCCATCCTCCCTGCCTCCCCCCTAGCTACGCCACTGCGTACGTCGTGAGAGCTGTATTAAGTCATCAAGCAACTTTATATTTGAAAAAAAAAATACTATTCTACGGTGTTGTGTCTTCGCCAAAACAAATTACGATTACATGAGTAGAAAGTGAAAATTGACCGGCGAAGTTATCAAGAAGGATTAGCTGCAAAAGTTAATTGTTGGTGCTGGCCTGAACGATCACCAATCACTGTAGTGATTTAAGGTCACGACGATTCCTATCCGGTTCTTTGGTAAGTTACTCCTTTGAAATCATTTTGATCTACGCAATCACAATAAAAATGATTCAGTCAACAAAAGAAACAGCATTGTTTTTTTTAAAAAAAACAATACATCAAATCAATTTGTTCTATCGTTTGTTTTAAGAAATACTTTGAAAGAAGTAGAGGAAAAGTAGAAACTCTCCGACGAAGTAAATAAGAAGGTTTAATCCTAAGTCCCCAGCCTTGAAAAGAAGAAGGAAAGCCAAGGTTTTGTTGTCCAAAACCACAAGTGTCTTAACGCAGGGTACGACGTATACGAAACCACCACAACGTTTAGTACCGTAGACCTTTGAAAAGTTTTACGTTGAAAGTCAGGAGAGCTGTTTTTTATCAACAGCAAGTAACTGCCACATTGTTGATAATTTAATTGGATTTTTAATTCGTCTATTTGCGCAAAATTGAAAAAGCCTGCGATGGAGGCGTCATGAATGCAGGTGCGATCCCAATCAGTCACCAAATCATCGTAGTAGACATTAGACCCGTACGGACATATTGCGTTCTACTCATGCATTTAGCACCGGTATCTTTTTGAATGAATTAGATCAATTAAATCGCAGCAGCAATATTACTTAACTCGGTATTTCTGTATTTCTTCGTATATGGTGCATTCACGAATAGATTCACATTCGTCTAATCGTAAAATAATCAGAGCGGACGTGATACTAAGGAAATGCTATTCTCGGACAATTCAGGCGGACATCGAATTTATTTGGATTGTTTAGGAAGTGTAGCAAAACATTAATTCATAAACAAGCAGGAACTATTTTAAATTTCATAACTATACCACTCATCTCGTCACGATTACATTATTATGGCGTATAAACTCCTCGACAAAGCAAATCATGGATTTGGATTGAATTAAGTTGGCAGGCAGGAAGAGCCGAGAGGATAAGGGAGAAGGAAATGCGGGCGCCGTCCTTGTGGAAGTCTCTAAATCAGGGGTGTACAACTTCCAAGGCCTCACGGGCCAAACCAAAAACTTTTCATATGGTCGCTGGCCATATTTTCATGACTCGGACAACTCACACCTGACTTCCCCGTATTGTTGATCTCGGCACTTTGCCCGCCTACTGATACGGGTGGGGGTGGGGGTGGAACCATGCGTGATATCGGGCCATGACGTAGAAATGACTTTGAAGTTCTGAATTCACTAGAAAGAATCCTTATATCTACATTAAAGCAAGTTTTACGTTAAGGAGATATTGCCCACGACAGGGCGAGTGCGCTAGGTATACAATCTTCTCGCTCGACTTGGATGAAAGGGACAATAACTTTTGACTGAAAAGCTTACGTGGGCCACAATAAAAGGCATCGCGGGCCGCATGCGGCCCGCCGGCCTCCAGTTGGACAACCCTACTCTAAATTATCACAACTGATGTCACGGCGGAAATGTTTACTACCATTCCGCCACTGTGTAATTTTGTTGCTTTTGATTCTTTGTATTTAGAGCTATGGAATCACAATAACGTTATTTTGTCAACGAGAGGCAACCGATTCAAATTATTTTGATAACTACCCTCATTTAATACCACAATTACCAGCTCAAGATTCTAATTAATTAATTAGTCCCTCATTGTAGGTGTTTACAAAGCATATACCAAGTGTTCAGAATCCAACTTTATTCATTTTTCTACTTCCTTATCATGTTTTGCATGTTCTGGCCGAGTATAACTTTACAAAAGCGCAAGAAAATAGAATTTAGCCTCACTAAGCTTGAGTTATCGAATAATGATTGCAAAATTTGGTAACTAAAAGCTATGTCATATGTGATAAATGTATCTATTCCTTTTTTCACTTAATTTCCTCTTCATAATTTATCGCTGCTATTTTTGGGCGTGTCAAAGTAGTACTTAATAGTTAAGACACGTTTTTATCAAACTTTCACTATTTTAACACTGCAATGTTATTTACACAAGGCAGTTGAAAAAAGCTCATTTCTCATAAAACCTCTGATTTATATTCTAGTTTTTTTTATATTTGCGAGTGCATGCACTGTAGAAATAAAATCTCAAAAACCAGCATTAATATATTTGCAAGTAATAGCCTCGTGGCGCAAATCCTTGCCATCGAACGTATCCCTACCGCTATACAGAGATGTAAATGCAATTCCTAAATAAATGGCATTTACACTTACAAAGCCACGACATTAGATTTTAACGATTCTCTTTTTAAATAACAGATATGGAACAAGGGTCTCCCTTTCATTACGCTGAAAGGTACACATTCATCAACTCCTAATTAGCAGTGAACTTTCATGCACAACTCGACGCAAATCAGCGAGCTCTAGATTTAAAAAAGGCGCACCATTAACGAGATAACAGGTTTGTTCCGATGTTCCGCGACGTTTTGATGCGTGATCATTGAGGTAAAAGAAGGTTCATCGAAATTACAAGTAAAACGCAAAATCGTAAAAGCAGTACCAGATGATAAGGATTCGCCATTTTTTCTCCTTCAAGGAAGCGAAGAAGCAAGAAGACTTCCGAGACTATTCTTCAAATGAATACCAAAGTAAGTATGAAGCTATTAGTTACAGAAATACTTTTAATTAACAGCAAAAGTATCTTTCGTGGCATATATTAAAATGCCGCCAGGGGAGGATATTGAGTGCTTAAGTTGTAGAACAAACTTCTCTGCAACAGTCACCTATCACCTCGAAGTTATTTATACTAGTGATCACTATTTAGCCGTTTTCAGAAACAGAAATTCATGTATTATATCAATTTCAGTGAAGATGAATATAAATATAATCAATACATCCTTTAAAATTTCACACACACAGGAGACAATCGAAAAGAACGAATCTATTTACGAGCTCTCATGTAGGAAAGAAAAATCATTCTCAAAACAATGCAGAACATACGTAATACGATGCAACCCATATTTGGCCTGAAATTGCTAGCAAGGAACTTTCACATATGTCTTCCCTCACAGATAATGTCACAAATTTTATGACCATGATTACCATTCAATTAAGGAACAGCAAACCGACAGCTTTTATCTAGGGAGTTCCACACATTCGTACTTTAAGTTTGTTTTACAGCACGCGTGTTTCATAGGTACCTTAAATATTGTTCTTAGGTCAAGAGAAAAACACTGCTTAAAATTTAGTATTCCTTGACGATTGCGTTCATGTACTTGGGAAATTGAAAAATATTGATAGTACTCCAACATGAATAAAATTTACGGTGAAGATCTCGGAATCGTAAGAACACAACTTATTGTAATCTCTTCTTCAAAAGTAAGATTTATTTCAGTTTTTGTTTCACTGCAATTTCTTCGACTATGAAACAAAAGGAAACAAACGGAAAAACGACACGTACACAATAAAATTCAGTAATCAGGTAAAAATTGTTGTTGAGGTCATTTTAAGTCATTAACACGAATGTTGCTCGGTCAGGTGTGTCACGTTTCCTTCGATTGCGTGTCCACAACGTAACATAAATGCCTTGTTCGCTTTGCATTTGCCGTCCAGAAAATATTTGTGGTATAAGAACACGTTAATTTCCAGCACCTGAAGCTATTTCACATTCTGTTTGTAGAGCATTTCGTTCCCTGTGTTTGCACGTCCGGGACACAACTCAAGCCAATTTCGTTAAATGGGTAGTAGGAAGCTACTTAAAGTAACACGTACGAGGAATATTTTCGGCTGTCGTTAACAGGGACTTTCATTCTCTAAATTTATGTGTACGCGAAATATCCTAAACACTTTACTATCCATGCAGTCCTCAGTTGCATAAAAAAGTTACAGTACGAGGAGTGTCTTCTGCTAATATTTATACAGCATACTATTTCGTTCCCCCAAGATTACCTGACCTCGACGAATCTCACACCCATACTTGTCCTTGCAGTCAGCAGCTGCGAAAAAAAAAGAGTTGTAGGCGTCTTCTTAAAGTTCCACGTGCTCTTCGACTATTGTTTGTAGAGTATTCGCTTCCCGTCGATTACGCGCCTGCGACGCAACCTCGCGACACACTTCCACCTAAGCAAACACAGCTGTTGCAGCTTCTGCCGCGATCAGCCACCGCTCGTATTTCACGTGCGTAATGACGCGTGCAAAAGCCGTCCCCGCGCGCACGCATGGGCGTCGCGTTGCCACGATTCGACGCCCCGGCGTCGGCGTCCTCTCGCTCCAGGAGGCTGTGGGGCAAGGCCACCTGACGCCGCGCCGGGCGGCGCAGACGGCGCGGCGGCGGCGGTGGCCGTTGCTAAGCGACGCAGCGTCCGCCCCCGCCACGGCCGCCCCCGTCGTGCCGCAGGGTCGCTGCGTTATGGCGGAGAGACCGTTCTGAGCGGGCGGAACTCGTAAATATGAGGCCTGCGGTTCCGGTTACGAAATGAAATGGGTGCTATACACTACGCAGTTAATGGGTGTCTACACACAAAGAAATAATATTAATGCTGTGCTACAAAGTACTGTCTCGATATTTCGAATTTGAAGCGGATTTTTTTTAAGTTACTGAAAGTTTCGACTTAACGAGGTTAGAATAGCTGAATTTCAAGTACATTAGGAAGGTGGAGAGATTCCAGAGAGTTTCAACTTCTTGGACTTCATTCGATTTCTGGAAGGCGTATTTCGCTGTTTGTATTATGCCATTTCTCGTATACTGCTTCTGTTTCTTCCGGTTTGTAATTTACACTTTTCGTCTTTTTATTTAGGGCTTTCATGCTTGCAATTAACAGCACAAGTAGAAAATGTACGGCATGTAAGGACAGAAGTTTTGCTCAATTTTTCAAAACAAATGCAATTAGGTTTCTATAATTTCAGCGTCGAAAGAAACTTACTTAAAGGGTGATTAATGCACACACTGTTACATATTTTTTTACTTAAAAAAATTGAATTAAAAAATCTTTTTTAAGGAAGTTATGTTACATTAAAATATATACAACATTTCAAACGTTTTGATAAGTGCAATACATATATTTTAAAATACCATCAGCATGCAAAAATCCAAGTAATACGAATGCGTAAAAAATAAAGAATAAATGTCGCGTTTCGTACTTCTCTTCGAATTTCCTACAATTTTAATTGTTGTAAAAAACATGTTTTGAATCAAGGACCAGCAACTACAGGCTAGGTATCGACGTGAGCAATGAACCTAATAAATAGATCTTGTATTTCCTCTATGACGTGTCTGAGATCGAGACCACTTCCGTTTGATTAAATATCATTTTCACACTTCTGTTGAAACCGAAACAAATCCGACCGTCAATTCCGTTTCTCACTTTAACTAATGATGAACCTCACGAAAGAGATTTACGACCTAATTCTGATTTTAGAGTTAAGATGAACACGGCTCCTCGAGTTCTCAATTTTCCTCAATTTGTCCTCAGTTTTAAATAATCCTCTAAAATATTATATATTTCTTTGCAAATAAACTGTTGAGTAACATTTGTTTTAGCCCAAGAGCCGCGCTTAAACTTCAAGATGAACAGGGGCAATGTAGCAAATAAAGACTAAATAATTAGCATATCAGTAAGATATCTTATACATTCGTTCATAAGAAATATAAATTCGAAATATTCAATTCGCGGGCGGGGAGAAGTCGATATTTATTTCAATCTATCACAGACAAATCTATATAAACAAAAAATGAATCGTCGAAATGTATGTACGCGCATTTCCGAACGACGCATCAAATTGAATAATTCTTTGTGTGTGTGTGTGAGTGTGTGTGTGTGTGTGTGTGTGTGTGTGTGTGTGTGTGTGTGTGTGTTTCGTTATTGTCAGGACGTTTGTATAAAAGAAAACTTTTAAAAATTCGAACAGGAAAAGACAGAGGGGGTAAGAAATGGAGGGAAAGAGGACGGAAGAGAAAGAGGGAAAGAAAGAAAGGGAAAAGAGTGGGGAAAGAAAGAGAGAAGGGAAGAGAAATATTTCCACAATTATTTCTTCTGAGGCAGTAACGCGCCGGGTACCAGCTAGTATCTCTACAAATATCATTTCGATACGCCAACCACACGAGTATCACCAGCAACCCCAATGCGTATTTAAATGATACCATTCCCACAAAGCAGCCGCTCGTAAACTGCGGCCTCCCACCTTGACCCATTCCCAAGTCCACGGGGTGATTTACGGGCCGCGTGCGCCCAGAAGGGCCCTTTCCGTCCGGCGCGCTGCGCGGGGTTTTCGGCGCGGGCCCCTGCGGCGGTCGATGACTGCGAGGGGGGCGGGGCGAGGGGGCGTGGTCGGAGGGGGGCGAGGGGATCGAGCCTGGCGCCTCACGCACGCTCACGCGGGCCGGCGCCGGCGCGGCGCGCAGTGGCTAGGGCCAGGGCTACCCTTTCCCGCGCGGCGCGACGCGGCGCGGCGCCGTCGATACGAGCGATCGCCGCGCCGCGGCCCGGCTCGCCCCCGCGCACCGCCCCGGCGTCGCGCGGTGGCGTAGTCGGTTTCCCTCTCGGGCAACGGATGAGGTGGCTCAGGGCCTTGCAACTCTCCATCGATTGATTCATTTCGCGTCAACTACTTAGGTCATTAGTCTCGTAAGTGTATTGCGTGTTTTTTCGGGTGATGGCGATGATCTTTTCCTCGCTGGATGGCGAAATCTGGCGCTGACCTACCGTCGACTAGCGGGGTTTACCCCACAACCAGGTATCTCCCACCAGCGGGGCACCGCCCCAGCCGGGACAAGCTGCAAGCTCCCGAGCGGTCTCCCGGCATGTGTGGTAGCGTCGAGCATGTTAGTGTAAGGATAGGACAAGGAAGAGGAGGGAAAGATCGCGCGCGGTCCGTGGCCCGTTTGTTAGGGAACTGCTCCGGCATTCGGCTGGTATTTGTTGGAGAAACCACGGAAAACTACCGATCAAAACAGCCGGCCGCTAGAATTCTCCTCCAGACAGCGACTGGCTAGCTGACAAGCTAGTGCCGAAAATCCTGCAGCCGTCGGGATTCGAACCTAGGACCTCCCCCTCAGAGGGACTGCAGTGACATCAGGTTGATGCACTGAGCCATCGAAACCAGAGGCCACTCTCCATCGAAACCGGAGGAAAAGCTCGGGGGTGCTACTGTAGGAGGGCGTCAGTGTTGCCGGGTACAGCTGCAGGTTAGGCTCGAGAAGCCACGACAGGCGACACGACAGGCGAAACTTCGGTCTCACAGCCAACGACGCGGCATCTCTCAGGCAGCCAAAAAGTCATCAGTATTAGAGAGTTTTTGCACGCCTTAACGAGCTGCATTTTCTGAGTCTGCGCATGCGCCAACTCGAAAACCGAACTCGAAGTGTTAGAGGGCCGCGCTAGGCTCCGCTATTTCACCGGATTTAGCGGGTGACTTATATCGCATGGTAATCGATCCTTCTGCCATTTTATATGAAATCGTTCCCGATTGTGAAGGTAGGGTGTGCAACTAACTCTTATTAATGAAATCTATCATGAAAATGTTGCCATCGCCCTGACTTTTCGTGCTTGTCCACTCATTCGATTAAAGGTTACTTGAGTGCCACATGAGTGCTACTGCCGATGCCCCGCTGGAGAGAGATACCTGTTTTAGGAAAAAACCGCAAACAGACGGGTAGGTTGGTGCCGGATATCGCAACAGCGGGAAGATCACTGCCACCTCCCGCAATAAAAGCATGCACTACACCTACAGGATTAATGCCATGGCAGTTGACGCCCCCGGAATCACTACTAGATCAATCAGTCAATTATTTTAAAACTCAAAGCTTGTATCATGCACAGGACGCAAGTCTTTGCCCAATCCGATTCCATCTTTTTGAAGCAGTGGGTAGCAGTCCGCGGTCACTAAGCAGAAATTATTTTAAACGTCGGAACGCATTATTCTATGGAGTATTCCATACATCATTTCTTCTCTCACTCACACAACCAAAGTTTGTTTTTCGTGAGGGAGGCAATTTTAATTTTCGACCAATCAGCGCACAACTTTTCCACGCGCGCCGCGTGCTCCAGTGGGAACCCCGAGTGCGCGCGCCCGCCCGGCGCGGAGGGTCGCTCGCCGCGAGAGGGCGGGGGCCGGAGCGGGCTCTGCGGCACGCGTTGCGTCGGCGCTCGGCCGGATCGATGGTCGATGAAGAATCGATCCTCTCCAACTCGATACACGGTCGCGTACTCTCAGTGGGAAAGCCAAGTGCGTGCGCCGCCCGGCGCGGAGGGTCGCTCGCCACGAGAGGGCGGGGCCAGAGCGGGCACTGCGGCACGCGTTGCGTCGGAGCGCTCGGCCGGATCGATGGTCGATGAGGAATCGATCCTCTCCAACTCGAACGCGGCCGCGTGCTCCAGTGGGGAACCCAAGTGCGTGCGCCGCCCGGCGCGGAGGGTCGCTCGCCACGAGAGGGCGGGGCCAGAGCGGGCACTGCGGCACGCGTTGCGTCGGCGCTCGGCCGGATCGATGGTCGATGAGGAATCGATCCTCTCCAACTCGAACGCGGTCTCAGAGAGTTTCGGTTCGTCTTCCCTGGGGATGAGATAATGAGTCGGAGCGTGTTATAGGGATTTTTTTCCCTCTCGTTTTCAGCTGCATTCCCATGTGCCTGAGGGCGTATTTAGACAACGATCCTGCCACTTTTATTTTCGGAGCGGTTCGGCTTTGTGATTTGAGGGTATTGATTTTGGACTTTCGGTAGTGCGAGGGGATCAACGAGAGGTGTGAGCACTACTTTCTATCGCATCTCTGAGCTTGTCAAACACAATTATCGAAAGACTTCTTTAGAATCAAATAGTATTTAATGCTTACAAAACACATGCAAATTAGCTTAATTCTCACACATGTTACCGAATGCAAGCGAACTTGATTATCACAAAATGTTAATTCTAAAACGTGCATAGTTTCAAGGACTTACAAATTCCTCCTCTGGTAAATTGAAATTATTTACCTCGAATACGCGACATTCTAAAATGGTTTTGTGATATTATTTATGGATTTTAAAGCAATTTTTATACATAATGAATTGAGAATTCTAAATAAGAATGATCAACCAAATACACTAATTACCTTATTTTCTTTTATTGGCGGTTTTAATCCACAAGCTAGTTATGAAAGGTATAATTGCACTGAACCAAATAGTAAAGAAAAAAATGTATTGTTTTTTCCTTTTTTTCTCTACTATTTCTTACAGAAAGTCAAAAGGCAACTTATGGAAAAACAATTTTTTTTACGTATTTCGAAAACAATTTACTTACAGTCGTTATTAAAATGTACCATGACACACAGATAGGAAAGAAATAAAAAGGAAAAAATAAACGTGGATAATGAACAGAAACCACCAATAAACGCAAAACACACCAAAAAAAACAGTGTAAGAAGAAGGCAGAGAAAGCAATGGAGGCAACATGAGAGCGATGGCAAAAAGTTGAAAGAATTTTTCTCTCGAAAAACACTCTCACCGTAAGACGGTAGTCATGACGTCGTAGAATCTACACTGTTCTTAATGCGTCATTAAACTTTTTATAGCATATACTCCAGCAACATACCGCACGTTTATAGACAACCTTCTCTAGGTAATACCTCCCCCTCCTCCTCCCCCTCGTTCGCACAAGAAGCTCCTGGTGTCTCACACGGCGCTCGCCCAGGCGCGGGCTCTCTCCCCTTTACGCCCCGGGGTTCGACCGCCAACGCCCAACACAGAGATAATAAAAGAGATCTAAAAATTTCAACCCGCGATCCCAGCTGGCCGTAAGAGACGCCAGCCCACTCGCAGCCTGCCATCAAGGGCGTTATGAGCCCTTAAGGGCGGGCTCGGGCGGAGGCTGCTCATCTGCTCACGCACAGCCCGACCCCTCAGCCCCCCCCCCCCGCCTCTAGTCCCACCGTCACGCCCTCGGCGAGGAAAATAGCTCCAACGCACATTACATCCAATAAGGGGTTTCCGCCATCAAATAGACGTAAAAGTTCTGGATTGGTTTTTGTGTGGTGTTGTCGGGCCGTATACTCACGCGGAGATTTGTTTTCAAACAGCTGAATCTAAAGCTAATTCTTCTGTTCCATCGGTGAAACTCAATTCGCAATAGATGTTCATAATTTCCCCGTTCATTATTACTAGGGGTGGATTTTAATGAAATGTTATTTATTTTCACTTTAGAACAATGCCGTTTAGTATAGAAATTAATTTTATGTTACGACAAAAGGAAATAATCCATTTTTATACGTCATTTTTTTAAAGTTTTCGTCGATTTCGAGTGAAAAGTCATCTTTTTACCCTTTTACGTAATTTTTAATGCATTTTTCGCTGATTAATTCATTTTAATGTCATTTTAATGGCATTTGCCTCAAATAATATTAACGAGATGCAACAAATGTTCTCTACAGAATTCTTGAGTTCCTATACTGGTAGCCTATTGCATTTCATCGCCCAGAAATTGTAATGTCAGCCACTGCAAGTATGTAAAATAAAATTCTTTTGACGCCTGTCAGAGTCATTGGCGGTTCAGTTGTTTTCGGGATAACTAAAGAGAGAGATTTTCTGCTAAATAAGAGTCCAGTGAAAGCTGAGTTCACTTGAACAAACTGACAAAGCCTCGATTACATCATTAGCGTGTCCAACATCTTGAGTTGTTCATCCGTTCACTGGTTTGATTGCATTTTTTACGTCATTTTTCTGTGCTTTTAGAGCATTTTCGGAGCATTTTATTGATCATTTTTGGCGATGTTTTGGGTCATCAAAATCCGTCCCCTGATTATTACTAAGAAAAATATATTCTTCGTGCTTTCGAAACTGGTAGTACAAAGACTCCACGAAATACATAATTTAATGTCAATAATTTTAAACTTCGTTGCACTAAACCATTTTGCTAACGATTTCTTAATCAAAAGTTATTTATCCCCTCTTCCTTTTAGGTGCTCCGCCTCACCCTCTGCGTGTAAAATCCTCGAAGTCGTTCTGGACGCTCCTTACATCCAATAAGGCTTTTCAGGCATAAAATAGAAGTAAAGTTGGTATCGTGTAACGTTGTCATGACATATTCTTACAATGTCACAAGGGCGTTAAACTTGATTAACGCGAAGATTTCGTTTCAAAAATTGTAACTAAATCTAATATATCTGCTGCAGTTACAGGTTTAATAGAATTCATTACAGATGCACGTCTCTGGCCAAAGAAATGTTCACTACGACACAGGAAATTATGTTCTTCCCCTTTCATAACCGATTCTAAGAACTTCACGATAATCCGAGGAAATAAACCATTTAGAGGTAATGAAGGTTAACTTTGTGGCTCACAAACATTTTGCTAATAAATTCTTAATCAAGAGAAAATGTCAGTTAAATGTTTTGGTAGATTAAGCATGATTATAATTGCTACGTGGATCACTGTTTGTTTGATGTAAATTCGAGTACACTACACTTTGTCCAATAACGTAACAAAGCTTACAGAGAGATTTATATTGTACGTGACAAAAAACGTTACATTTGGTACATAAGCACGAGATAGTTAAGCGAGAACAATTTGTCACTGCATGACATAATCGAAATGTTCCTCATGCTGCCATTGGGCAGCAAGGATGACAAATGAAATGACTGAATTAAATAAAAATAAGTAACACGTTATATTACCATAATTTATACTAAAGAATAATGTACCATCAAAATAAAACCTGCAGCATAGTGTCCCTAAATTAGATTTAACGAGAAAGATAACATTTTTAAGTGGATGCTCTATTGAATATCCCTCAGACTATTTGGAAACGATGAGGGTGCCACCGGTGCAACTACCAGTATTCAGTCAGGGCTTAACCCAGGGGTGTCCAGCTGGTGGCCCGCGGGCCGCATCAGCCCGTGATGCCACTTATTGTGGCCCGCGAAAAGGTATCAGTAGACATCGGATGTTTAGGGAAATGCCTATTTTATTCTAAGAACATTTAAAGGCTGATGAAATACGTGCACGAATCTTGACAAATGATGACTTATGACGAAGTTATGGTAAGACGAAGGTAATGATTAGAGCGTATACTCCAATCGAGAGCTTGAACGTCACCATAGTGACGTCACTGTCGCGAAATATAAGTTCCTGATTGGATGGCAGTGAAACAGCTGATTCCTGTCAGGGACAAAGTTACGAAAATCGCAGTGTAAGTGGAAAAATGTTCGCCCGCCCACAGAAGGCAACATGGCACTGTGCGTCGCGACAGCAGCGGCGCGTGACGTAGGCCCGGGGGGGTGGGGGGTGGGCGATAGCTCCCGCCCCCGCCGCCCGCCCACGGGCGCGTGCGGATGAATGGGCGACGGGCGGCTGGGGCGACGACGGGCGAATCGGCAGATAGAGCGCGCCATGTCGCAACGGAAGCGGTGGGCGGGAGGCGCGGGACTACGCAGTTCACCAGCGCCATTTCAAGGAGCGTACACTCCAGAGATGAGACATCGACGTCAATGTCTTTTTATAAAATCCTCGATTTGATTGTATAAAATTCTCGATCATAGATGCATTTAACATCCATTTTTGAGCCTATGTTTATTTTAATGTCGATGTTCTATGTTCGCTGTTTTTACGTGGTTGACATTTCATTTTTGAATGAAAAAAGAACTATTATAATATTAAAGAATTGTAATAACCTTGAGATCCATAAATTGCACATTGCGAATCGGCAGATAGAGCGCACCATGTCGCAACGGAAGAAGTGGACGGAAGGCGCGAGACTACGCTGTTCACAAGCGTCATTTCAAGGAGCGTGCACTCCGGAGATGAGACTTCAACGTTAATGTCTTTTATAAAATCATCGATGTATTTAACACCGATATTTTGAAGCCGATGTTTATTTTAATATCGATGTTTTATGTTCAATGTTTTTACGTAGTTGACATTTTATTTTTTAATGAAAAAATAACTATAATAATAATAATAATGATAATAATAATGATAATAATAATGATAATAATAATAATAATGATAATAATAAACTCTAATAATTTTGAGATCCATAAATAGGATATTTTTCCAATGAAAATGGCTAAGGGTGAAAAAGGATTGAAATGGAGATTTTGACGATAAATAATGTCTATATTATTTTTGAATTGATAAAAAAATGTTAATTGTCCTTATCATTTTTTGACTTTATTTTGTCAATGAGATTTCAATTACAAATTAATAAAAGTAACCACGGTCAAATTACCCCCTCCGTGAATATTAAGGGTTAATAAAGCAGTTTTAAGAACATCGATAATGAAAAATATTGATGATTTTTGCGGCGATAATGTTCGAGGTGGAAAAAACTCCCTTCTGTCGGCCGGCCAGGCTGGCGCAGGGCTTTGGAACAGCACTGCGTTCAAGTCGGGGTGCGATTGGACGGAACAAAGGGAGGGGGGATTTTTCCCCTTATAAAATTGGTTCTCCTCTGCTGAAAAGCTTCTGTAGTAGACGAAACCAATCTAAATCTAGGCGCTTCATGTGTGATTTTCCCACTAAGAAATGCACAACTTAAGTAATACGACCTGATGAAACAGGAAAAGGAAACTTTCCCTAAAGCATTCTCAGGACTTATTCAGACTGCGCAGCGGAGACGGTTACACTTCAATTCGAAGATTAGTGCCCCCCCTCCCACCGGAGTCTTGAATGATCCCCAGGAGTTAATTGATAGTAACTTGTAGCCCAAGGCTGCAGATGCAAGACACAAGGTATGATCGTTTCGCCATTGCTTGGCGTAAATAAGCAAGCGTCTTCCCTTAACAACTGTCATAAATGCGCTTCAAGTGCAAATATAGACTTGAAGTTGCGTTCTCGGACTGAGGTTACCAAACCTAAAATGGTTCATGCAAAACATACCAAACAATGTTTCCCCGAGGAACTCTGAACTCTTCTATCAACCCGCTAGTATGAACAAGTAGAACAACTATTGACCCACAACTTCCTTCCATCTTTTATCATTTCCTAACGATGGAATATTTTATTAAAATAATAATTCTTGAGAGATAAAACCATGCAGTTCAGCCACAATTTTGAAAGACGGGAAGATTGTCCCCCAAAAACATTTAGTTCCAAATTTTTCAAATTTGTTGCGGAATTCTTAGGCTCATTCTGAACCTCTGAACAAATATATTCATTTCTTTTGTAAATATTAAACAATTTACATGTTTATGAAGTGTTTATATGCTTCTATAATGCAAATTTTTCCCTAGAAATCAATTTTTCAAACCAAAGCGCTTCGAGCGTTTTTTTTTTGAGCGCTAATAGCGGCTCGACCATTCGGAATGTCCACGTAGTTTATTGGAGAAGATACGCTTAGAATTGTCTTAAGAGCTTATTTTCTAAGTTTCGACGTTTCCTCCCCGGACATCCTGTATGAAAACAGTAGTTCTAAAGTAATAACAAATTAATTCCAAATTCAAAAGAACAAAACTGAAATTAAATACAAGGCGATTAATAAACTGCATAATACGAAATTTCATAAGAAGCATTGTCAACGTAATTCTGTACACTCCTAGCAAATGATACGCATGGCAAAGTCAATACCATTTGTCAGAGTGACGCAGAGAAAGCGTCAATGGTAGCTTACCCAAGGCCGTTTGCAACTTGGGCCAGTAAAACGGTAAATTAGTTACATCACGCTAACAGTGTGAGCGTCTTTTGGGGAATCCTAGCCTGCTGAGCAGTGAAAGTGGTTACCCTACTCACATCACGTTATTGAATGCCTGAAGAATCAATTATTATCAATATAAGCACCTTTTTATGATAATCCACACGCTTCGACTAATGGTCAATTCTAAGAAGATATTTAATAAACAAATTTTAAGTGAATCGTTAAAATTAAATTAAATTGCAAGAGCGGAAGATTAAGCTGTCCATGAAAAAAAATGCAACCTTTGAACAGAATCTATGGCAAAAAAATTAACAAGTTAAAACAAACAAAATGGTAACAAACAAAACGTAATTCGATTGATAACGTTAAGTAACCTCAGAAGCGGGATGTGATAATTTGAATGACGTGTGTGGCTGTGATAATCTGAAGCAATGAATGTCTTTGGCACTAGAGTTCGCGACGATTCAGTTGCTGCTTCTATTTGCTGCGTTGCAAGCGATTTGCTTTTGTTATATTGCTGCTTATGGTGACATCGATTTTTCGTACGTCATAAAGTTTGATTAAAAAGAGAGCGTATCACAAAAATAATTAGAAATAAACCTATAACTATTTCGGGATGGTACGGTATTATCGAAAAAAATCATGTTAAAAATAATTCACTGCCTTTTGTGTCCTTTGAAATGGATAAAATTAATGTCTTCATTGCGCGTTCAGTACATTAAACATTTCAGTAAGCGAAAACGCTAATAATAACCACGGTAGTGTACTACTCATTTAATTATCAATTTATTGCCGGAATTTATTTTTAAAATTTCGAAATTGACACACATTAGTGGAGATATTTTCTAAAATGTCAATATTTCCAAATGAGATGATGAATCTACTTGCAAACAAATGGTTACTTTTTTCGCATTTTGAATTAATGTATTAATGGGAATGCATTGGGAATACGAGAAAATGAGGACAATCATGGCTCAACTTCGATTAGCTTAAATTAAATTATTGGGGGCTAATTAGTTTATTACTGATTCGTCCGAAATGAAGAGATTTACTTATGAAGTTGACTAAGTTCTGTATGCGGTAGTTTTTCAATTTCTGAAAAATTAAGAGAAATCTTCAGCAAATTTATTTCTAAGAATAGAAATTCTGTGTGTCAAACTGATCAATGTAGGGAAGATAAATTGAGCAGAACCGACAGTAAAGGCTCTCAGCTAGGGGATCAGGTTTGTACAACAGTTGTTTGGCAAACGCATCAACTTTCTTCGGAATCGTCAGAGCTGCATTCTGCACGCTGACACTTGCTGAGTCAGACGTCTCATTCATCTTGCAGTGGGTGCTCTCCATCCCTGTTCAGATGGAGTGATGCACTCTGCGGTCGACTCAGAGCAGACGTATGCGGTTCTCAGCGCGAGAATTCCCGAAAGCAGCGCTCATAAGTCACGCGTGCCAGGACGAGAGCACGCCACCACCACGCGTTTGTCGACACTCAGCTATTGCAAAGTAGAGCTTCTAACGTGCGGACGTAGACACATTTTAAAGACGGAGTTATCGCCCGAATTAATGAGTTCATTTTCTGAAGAAAACTTCAGAGAATTAGAAATCATCATGTTTATAATGGAGTTGGAGGAAGCAGACCCAATCAGAACTAATTATGTATACTCTTTACAAGTTTGCTTCACAGAAGTTCGCTTTTACATCAGTAATGGACCGTATTTATTTTGGAGTAAGATCAGGCAGGATTTCGTTGAAACGGGGGCAGATACTGATGTAAGTTCTGCACCAAAAACGCTGCTAAGCAAATCTGAAGTCGCATTCGGTCTCATTGGAGATAAATCAACCTTAGTACAGAAAAAATTAAAGATGATTTCATGATAGAATTTAATGTATTCAGTTTTCAGACAAGTGAAAGTGGACGAATAACTCTTCCGAATTAGACATTTGCACGCCACTTGAATGGCGTATCATACGGCGGAGATAAATTACAAGAATATCCCAAGAGATTGCAGACGAACTACTTTATACTAATGCAGTCTCATTAGATTTTTTCAAACATACCTAAAAACGCGAAGAGCATACTCATGAAAAGAAAAACGAAGATTTGCTATTATAATACAGACTTCAGTATTTTTTAGGAATAATATTTAATGTTATGCCCATCTCCACATTTTCATTGTCTTCTAACGATTCTTCCACAAATTACCTCACTTTCAAATGTACTTTCTGTCTGTTACTTTCCAATTGTAAAAATTTCTCTCTCGCCATCAATTATTTACACGCAATTATTGTACTGACAGAAGCACAATACAATTTACTTGACATAAAGGTTTATTATACACTTAAAGGTGTTCGTGTTGAATTTACTGTATAAGTTTTATCAACTTTAAAAGCTTACGTTTTTCAATTGAAAGGTGAGTCTTAAAAATTTTAACGCGAATGAATTTTAAAATAATTTTAAAGAAGTGAAAATAATTTGATGTTTTAATTGATACAGAAAATGTTAAAATAAGTATTTTAACTTACTGCAGTAACTTGAAAATGGAAAAATATTTCTTTCAGAAACGTTGTTCAACATACTACAAAAACGTACATACAGTGGAAGCCATTAAGTAACATATGTAATAAAACTTAACCTAAGTGTAATAAAACCTAGGTTAAGTCTAATAAAACCTAGGTTAGGTGTAACAAAACTTAAGTTAAATGTAATAAAACTTAAGTGTAATAAAACTTAAGTCAAGTTAAGTGTATTGTTCTCCTGTCAACAAAACATAATTGACTCTCTGATTTTTCCACAGCGATGAAATTCCCTGATTTTTCCAGAAAGCGTCCAATCTAGTGACGAGTGGCTCACCTGCAGCTCCGGCGGGCCGCCCTCATCGCGGATGAGCAGCAGGTAGCTCTGGCCGTCGACGAGGATCTCCTTCTTGAAGCGGCCGCCCTCGGGCGACTCCTCCTGCATGTAGGAGCCCGTGAGGTAGCGGTGCACCAGCGCCGACTTGCCCGACGCCAGCGACCCCACGATGCCCAGGCGCAGGTCGGGCACGGCGCGCGACAGCGTCCACTCCTGGCTGTTCACGAACGAGTCTGCAACAGCCAACCACACGCGTCGCCCGTCAGTGGTGTGCCATTACTCAAGGAACTCTTAGTTAGCTGACCTTTACTCAAGGAACTCTTAGTCAGCAATGCCATTAAATAGTAACACAAAGAAAGTTTTACTTGATGAAACAATACTGAAACCCATATGGACATATGGAATTGAACTGTGGGGGACAGCCTCACATTCGAATGTAGATATAAACCAAAGATTTCAATCTAAATGTCTCAGATTATTAAGCAATGCCCCCTGGTTTGTGCCAAATGCCACTATACATAAAGATCTAAATATAACCACTATTAAAGAGGAAATCACTTCTAAATATGTCAAATACCAACACACTCTCGAAAACCATGTTAACCATCTGGCCATAAACATCTTAGATAAAAGCACAATAACAAGAAAACTGAAAAGACTACATCCTCTTGATTTGGACCACAGATATAAATAATAAAATTTTGTAATAAGTGTTACTGTAGATTTTCATTTTTTGCCAATATTTGTACTATTGTGTGTATCTTCGTTCTGTATTATTGTGATTTTTATGTGTTGTGTTTTTTTCTGATTGGACAAATGTTTAAAAATAATATTTAGAAAGAACAAGAATTGGCTAGTTTCTTTGCAGGTCAATAATTGTATGTACAATTTTATTTGGTGAATGATCGAATAGATCAAATTGAAAATAAAGCAGATGTAATAAAAAAAATAGTAACACCGGTAGAGGAGGCTCAGAGCATCAACTGATGTCACTGCTGCACCTCTGACCGGGAAGTCCTAGTTTCGAGTGCCAATGGTGGCAGGATTTTCGATCTTTCCTTTCTCTTTGTTGTCCTATCCTCACCCTCTCTCTCTCTCTCTCTCTCTCTCTCTCTCTCTCTCTCTCTCTCTCACACACACACACACACACACACACACACACACAATATCATGCACTTCTTCACCACCACACATGCCGGGAGACGTGGGAGGCTTAGAGTTTGTCCCGGCTGGGGCGGTATCCTGCTAGTGGGAAACACCTCGTTGGGGAAAATCCTGCAGGCTACGTGTAGACCGGCGCCGGGTCTCGACATCCAGCGGGGAAAGATCACTGGCACCTCCCGCAATACGATCATGTTCTTCACTTATGGGACTAATGACGTTAGACTTTGACGCGCTCGGAATCACCAATCAATCAATCAATCAAATATTTGAACGTTGTAAACTGAGGCGATAACCTGTGTCGGATGCTTGTATCATCGGCTGTGTGAAGTTCAACAGTCTACGTCCCACCACTTTTTGACATTAAAAAAATAATCGTATAAATTGTTCAACACCTTCATCGGTCTTTTTCACTTTAGCTCTGAATATGACAGCTCGTATGCTATTTGTCACAGAACACACTTGCTTCTATTGTTTTTAATGAACGGTGTTCTTAATAGATGCAAGCCGGAAAGACTGACAATCTATTTCTCTGCTTCGTTGGGTTACGTCGATATAATAGTAACACAAAAACAAAATAAACGAAATAAACCATTGTGGATTCTCGACCTCTTTCTTTTAATGTTTAAGAACTGGATTCTCGACTTTATACGTTTCTTTCTCTTTTTCACGACTTGCCGTCAATAGCCCAAGAATCCTCGTAAAAAAGAGATAAACCGTACAACACATAACGATCTACCGTCAAGAATTCAACTCCTAAACGGAATACAAATGTTTCAGAATGAGTGCTTGTAGAATTTCCTATTCGGGATAGCTAAAATATGCTGGGACATATCAGCAATGGAAATAGAGATACATCTTAATTCCTTATATTGTGTATTATTGGATTCTTCAAACAAAATAAAAATTGGTTTTTGATTGTCCATTTTGTCAGCCTTATTAAAATCTTACACTAAATATATTGGTTTTTCGGGTAACTACGCTCGAACAAAACCATTTAGAAATGTGATATCAACTTGAATAATTAATGTTCTTTAAGAATAATGCGGTATTTCTTCATCGGAAGTTCTAGACTGCGGCGACGAAATATAAATACGATCGAATGATCAAAGTATTTCGATATAAGTGAACCAGAAATATTCAAGAATTCCTTTTGAAATACGAAACACACAGAAAAATGCTCACAAAGTATCCTCATAGGATGAAATGTCCACTTTCGAGAACCTAAGTGCTCAAATAACAGCTATAGGATTTCACCTTTTTGTGAATTATTTTATTAAAAGTCTTGACGTAAAAGGGAAGACATTACAACTTCAGTGCCACAATACTGTAATTCTTGTATTCCACCGTAAAATATAAGATCATCACTAAAACGAAACATAACAGATGTATGCGGATAAAGCACTTTGTTGATCGGAGCTGAATGAGTACGATAACGCCCACAAAACTCTTGTTTGCGAGAACATTTCTCACAACAAAACAAGGACGATTCTCAGATACCACCTGACTTTCGCGAAAGTGCCAAGAGAAGGGTAAAAGCTCAGGTCGCCCCGCCGTTCACGCCCCCACGTGGCGGCACGTGGCAACACAAGCCCTGAGGCCGCAGCAGTGGGGGTGGGGGGCGGAGGGGGGCGTTGCGTTTTATGCGAGGTCTGAGCGGTTTTGTGGCCGACTGCCTCCCCGCCGCCCACCCACGATTCACCCCCACCACGGCTACCCCCCCCCCGCCTGTGGTTCTCCCTCCCACGCTTCGCTCGCGAGGCCGCTCTTGACCGCTGCACCCGGGGTATTTATGGCGCGGCTTTGTGACGGTTTTCTGTCTCGTTTTATACTCCCATTTGGAGCCCACGCACAATGCCGTACTTCAAGCGGTTCGGCGAGCACTTTTACTGCTGCGTCTACCACGGCATCTTCGAAATGCGAAACCGGGAGAGATGGCTCAGTGCATCAACTGATGTCACTGCAGTCCCTCTGACCGGGAGGTCCTAGCTTCACGGCGGCAGGATTTTCGACACTAGCTTGTCAGCTAGGTCGAATTCAGTCGCTGTATGGAGGAGAATTCTAGCGGCCGGCTGCTATGATCGGTAGTTATCCGTGGGTTCTCCGATCAACACCAGGCGAATGCCGGAGCAGTACCTAACAAACGGGCCACGGACCGCACGCAATCTTTCCGTCCTCTTCCTTGTCCTGACCTCTCCCCTTACACACACACTTACACTACCACACATACCGGGG
Source organism: Acheta domesticus (assembly GCA_031308135.1). NCBI lineage: Eukaryota > Metazoa > Arthropoda > Insecta > Orthoptera > Gryllidae > Acheta > Acheta domesticus. Next base: position 30,848,511 of record JAHLJT010000631.1, on the reverse strand, counting down.
CCCGGTCGGGAGCTTACAGCTTGTCCCGGCTGGGGCGGTGCCCCGCTGGTGGGAGATACGTGGTTGTGGGAAACCCCACTAATCGACGGTAGGTCGGCGCCAGATCTCCCCATCCAGCGGGGAAAAGATCACCGCCACCTCTGGGGGGGAAACATGCACTACACTTATGGGACTAATGACCTAAGTAGTTGACGCGCCCGGAAACACGAACGAATCAATCAATCGAAGTGCGAAGCATTTCTTCATATCGCTCATTGAACGCAATGACACAATAACTCACAAAACGGCTTCTCTCACAGATATAGTCAGTTCTTCTTACATATTTTTACTCAATGAAGGTCGTATCCAACTGAGCAAATACATGTTTGTATCTCTGAGCTATTTCTTCCTTGCCTTGCATTTCTTCCAGGAAACGTTATCATAATCTGCATTTCAAGGCGGCTGCACACAGTCGGCATTCGGAGAAATGCAAACGTCTTCTCACGCAACCCCGATTTATACTTCGATTATTTTTTATTCTTTCATAGTGTTCGATTCATTCATTAATGCCTCGATTATACTTCAATTCATTCATAGTGTCCTTTCACAGATCATCAGCTGTCACGGTGTCATCCAATCGGGAGCTTAACCGTCACCAGTGACGTCACTGCAGAGACGTTCAAGCTCCCGATTGGATGACACCGTGACAGCTGATTTACGTCAACAGGCCCTATGTTTATATCGAAGTACACACGAGGTGTTCGGCGAATGTTCGTTTCATTTACCATGCCCAAAAGACATGCTGAGCGTGGGGTGAACACAAAACGTTTACCGCTCTGCAAATAGCAAGAATCCCATTCACACTCCTCGGGATTTGGCGAATGGTCTCTCGCTACTTGCCGATGTGGAGACGCCTTACGGGAAAATTACCATTTTTGAGTCATAAATACAGAGAATTCGTTTCACGGTACCACGCGCAGAACATTCTACGCAGTATTCCACTGGAATTGTAAATATTTTTTTGCGAAAGACTGAATAACAATCAAAACTCGATTCTGTGAGGGCCTCTAATAATTCGTGAATACGTTGTTCTTACAAAGTTTTTGACACTTAACGAAATTTGTACCGACTGAAGGAATCCAACTAGAGTAAGCAATTCTCAAAGATATTCGTACCTTACAAAGTTTTGATGTTTTTGAGAAGGTTTAACTGTTAAATAATACGTATTTGAAAAATATTTGATTCAGAGCAATGCTAACTTGTTGCAAGTACACAATAGGATATTAAATGTGGAACTACTAAACTGAAAAATTGAAACTAGAGTATTTTGAGGTGATTTCTTATCGCGCTCTCAGGGGCAACACAATCGCTTTTATCGATTACTATTCTCTCTTATAACAACAGCCGGTTAACGAAGTTAAAATATAAATACCTGGAAACATACTTGAGCTACTTACAAAGAAATATCTACAATGCATTTAAATAAACTTACAGATATATAATTCTGGAACTTCCATCCCACTAGCGAGGTAATGTCCTGAACAGCAACACGTTTCTGTGCGTTTTCCTTCATTGCTTTTGTTCAGTTGCTGAGATAAGGTGCACAACGGCGATGTTTTACAAACGTTACCTGTCCGAGAATAATTTTTGATGCAGCTGCGAAACAAGTCACCTTGAATTATCGTGATGTTGATTACTTAGATTCTGTAAGTGATGAGGACGTCACGACGGAAATACTTGGTTTATCAAACTATTTTAAATAAATTCCTTGAGTTTACGAACGGATGTATGATATTTGAAGGTAAACGCACAATATCGGGACGTGAAACGAATTGCCTATATATAAATGACACTTTTTTAAAATTCGAGTGAATTGTAGTAATATAATGTTGAACGTCAGAATAAAAATTAGTAATTGGAGTTATAAAAGCATTCTTTTACAATCATCAAACTGTTACTCAGAATGTTGACTTCTTATATAACGAAATATCTGCAATTGTAAAAGAACAAAAAAATGAAACGTTTCTAAAACCCAAAGACTCCCCCACCCACACTCACACAAACGTGACGACTCGTCAGATTATGAAAGACTGTTCAAAACTTCATACTGTCGATTTTGAATGTTGCTTTCTACCACAAAAAAATCTGAGAAAATACTGTAATGTAATGCATTATCGAAGAGAATGTGATAATCCTATTACCTACATCATGTATTGTGTACTCACTCCTGACCAACTTTTGAGAAGTGCCGTCATTACATTTGAGTCAATAAATACTTCGGTTTAAACTCACCAACATGAATCTATTCGTAGAAAGGCAGCAATTATAACAAACAAGAAAAAACGAGGAAAACGAGGTAATTCAGACACTATCGTGGTCCAGGAGAAAATAATTCTTGGAAGAGAAACGGAACGTCTTCAGCCTATGAATCTCCTTTACCGCTTTTGAAAAGGCTGTTATAAATGAGAAACCAGGTAAGCAGATGAATCAAACTTTCACACCGTATTAGATTTTTAAAAGTTACCTGCTGAAAGGGGTAATTTCTGTGGTGTCCGATCACTCATTTTTACCCGGATGCCAGAACATTACCCGAAACGTCGGGACACAGTGTACGGTTCGGCACGGTAACTTTATTTTCCGAAATTCTCTTTCTTTCCAAATCCATCCTTGAAGACGAGTGATGGCCCACCACGATAGGGTTAATTTTTAATGATCTCGAAAACTTCGGCAGCATTGTGAGACATGGGCGTCTCTGGCATGTTAAATTTGAAAGGACATCAACGGAAGCAATTTGAATAATTTCTAGTACCAATGCGGAATTCCCTTTTATCAGTAATCAATTGTTTATTAATTTTGATTGGTTTTATTACTTTTTATTAAAGATATCAAAGTGTGTGTATATTAAAATAAGCAATTCTGAACAATTTTAACCTATGTTATACTCCACCAATTTTGATAAGGCGACTGGACTGAAGATTGTCCTGTGACGGTCACTGGCGGCAAAATCGTGTAGGTTGCCAAGGGCTAGAAAATGTTGGGGGGGGGTGGATGATAACGTTATTCAATCATTTCAGAGTCTTGCTGCTGCTTAAGAACAATTCCTCAGTATCCGGTCGTCGAAGGGAACTAAAGCTCCACTGATCCTGACACGCCATCATCCGTACGTCTGCCACCAAGCATACTGATTGGCAGATTTAGTTTCGTTAATACGACGTGTATGTCAATAGTCAAAAAATGAAACTGGAATAAAAAAAACTAAAAGGACTTTATTTTTCTTTGGGGGGGGGGGTCATGCCCCCTATCCCCGCCAGCGACGCCTGTGCTGCGAATACGCGGATGTCAGAACAAAGCTCGAATTTGGAAGAAGGAGAAGTTATAAATGAGAAAGACGACGCGGGAGATGAACGCGAAACGCAGGAAATTAATTCACAGCGTGCAGCAGCTTACGACATAATTCTGTTTTGAATCGCCAGCAGCTGCGAGCAGAATTCATAATTAGAGCCGAGACCCATATTTATTTAGTTATTTTTCAAAATGCTCTCGAGACGAGGAGAAATGGCGGTCATTTCGAGAGTAGAATGCTAAACGTTTTTCGATTTTAAACGTGGAACACAAGTGTTTCATCTAACAGGATATTACGTGATCTGCATAATGCGACACATTTTGAGGACAATAAACATTAATTAAGAAAGACACAATCCGGAGCTTTAAATTCTTTTTTGTTGCTAGCAATTTGCAAAATTAAAATTTCAGCAAAATTTTCGTATAAAATAATAATATGCAATATTTAATACATAACAGGTTATTTCCCTTCAACAAGACTGAGAATTGCTGGTAAATGAACTGAATAAGATTATCTCCACGCTCATAAAACAACATGCCCTCTGCGAAGAAAGAAATTAATGTATTTGATTGTTTCATACTCTTGATTTGTGAAAAGCGAAAAGGCATCTCGAATGCAATGCGAATCCTCCGAATGCGAAGCCTTCGAATCTTGTGTTTAAAGTTATTGGAATACGAGAAATCTGTATCTCTTGTTGACTCTGTATTAAATGTGTTTATCAATTATTGCGGTGAAATAGTGAGGCATCCTATCATCATTCACTCTGGACTCCAGTTTCCACGTTGTTTTTTTAATTTCTTTTTATTTTTATTTAAGGTCGCATCAACTACTAGGTCATTAGCGACCACTGTTAGATTTAAAGTTATGGTATGAGGATGAAACGATATGGTGATGATAGGGGGTGAAAGGACGATTTGGTGGCAGACATACGGATGATGGCGTGTCAGGATCAGTGGAGCTTTAATTCCCTTCGAAGACCGGATACTGAGGAATCGTTCTTAAGCAGCAGCAAGGCTGAAATGATTAAATAACGTTATCACCCCACCCCCCAACATTTTCTAGCCCTTGGCAACATACATCCATGCCTGAGGCGGGACTCCAACCCGCGATCCTTCGGTCCGAGATCACTACGGCACGACTGCTTGAGCGATCTCGGCCACGGGAGCGACTTTAAAAACAGTTTGGCTCCGTCCGAATGGCACTGTTTACTTGCTTGTTACTCTGATTGATTGATTCGTGTTTACGGGCGTGTCAACTACTTAAGTCATTAGTCCTGTAAGTGTAGTACGTGTTTTTTCCTCGGGAGATGGCGATGATCTTTTCCCTGTGGGATGGCGAGATCTGGCACCGACCTACCGTCGACTAGCGGGGTTTTCCTCTCAACCAGGTATCTCCTACCAGCGGGGCACCGCCCCAGCCGGGACATGTTGTAAGCTCCCGACCAGTCTCTCGGCATGTGTGGTAGTGGAGTGCATGTTAGTGTAAGTGTATGTGTAAGAGGAGAGGATAGGAAGAGGGAGGAAAGATCGCGCGCGGTCCGTGGCCCGTTCGTTAGGGTACTGCTCCGGCATTCGCGTGGTGTTGATCGGAGCAACCACGGAAAACTATCGATCAGAGCAGCCGGCCGCGAGAATATTCCTCCAGACAGCGACTGAATTCGACCTAAGCTGACAATCTAGTGTCGAAAAAATCCTGCCGCCGTGGGGAGTGGAGTCCTAGGACCTCCCGGACAGAGCGACTGCAGTGACATCAGGTTGATGCACTGAGCCATCTCTCCCGGTGCTTGTTACTCTGTATTTACAAGGTGCTGCCTCCAGTGAATCAGTTTCCGCCCGCCGCACGCGGAGCGTGGACGATCCGAGCCGTCCCACGCGCTCCTCCAAGCATCTTCCTCGGCGCGCCGCCGGTGGCCTCCCCGAGACGTAACGCAGTGTTCGAAGTCCACTCTCGCACCCGGGTCACGGAGATAAGCGGCCAGGCCGCAGCGGCAGAGGCGCCGGAGGCCCCGGCAGTGTTCCAGCGGACGCCATGGACGCCAGAGAGAGGCGGACGCACGGCGAGGGGCCGGCGGCGGCGGCGGCGGCGGCGGCGGCGGCGGCGGCGGCGGCGGCGACGAGGATGACGCCGCTGCTCCGGCGGCGGCTGCTGCTGCTGGCGGCGGTGGCGGCAGCGGTGGTGGCAGTGGCGGCGGCGGCGGCGGGGGCGGACGCAGCGGCGGCGGCGGGCGGGCCGGTCCGGGAGACGTGGAGAGGTACGTGAACGCGGTCGTGTTTTGGGGAGTGGTGGTGGCGGTGGAGGTGGCGGTGGCGGTGGGGGCAGCGGCGGGCTGTCCGGTCCGGGAGACGTGGAGAGGTATGTGAACCCAGTCGTGTTTTCGGGGCAGGGGATGGCGGTGGTGGCGGCGGTGGCAGTGCGGAGCGGGGGCGGGGGCGGGCGGGCCAGTCCGGGAGACGTGGAGAGGTACGTGAACGCGGTCGTGTTTTGGGGGCATGGGATGTCGGGTTTGTTGGCGGCGTGGAGTGCGGAAGCACCGGCGACCTCTGAGTCTGAACGACGCTTATCGCGTGTGACGTCGGCGCGGGCGCTCGGAGGCCCCTGCCTCCCACGTGGCCGGGCGCGCGTCGCCTGCGGAGAAGGGGTGGCGATGGTTTTCCTCTTCACGCGAACGAACGATTGATTGATCGGTGTGTCCGGACGAGTCAACTGCTAAGGTCATTACTCCCGTAACTGTAATGCATGTTTTTTGCCGCGGGAAGTGATGGCGATATTTCCCCGCTGGATGGCGAGATCCAGCGCCGACCTACACATCGGATTGCTGTGATTTCCCCCACCAGGCATCTCCCACCAGCAGGGCATCGCCCCAGCCGGAGCAAGCCCTAAGCTTCCGACTGGTCTCCCTGCATCTGTCGTATGCATGTGTGTGTGTGTGTGAGTAAGGTGTGAGGATATGACAAGGATGAGGAAGGAAACACTGTGCTGTCCCTGGCCCGTTTGGTGGGGTACGACTCCGGCATTCGCCTGGTATTGATCGGAGAAACCACGGATAAGTATACATAAAAGTGTGTGTGTGTGTGTTTGCATGCTCCAAAAAATTGTTTCCCCATTGTAGTGATAGCTTGCAAATTTGACACGAATACCTCTGAACGGCGGAGAATCAAACGCGAAGTCGCAAGTTTGTTTACATTTCCAGCCGAGAGTTCGTACTAGCCTGGAAGGTATGTGTGAATAACCTCGTGTCACTGAGCATTGAGAATTTCTAACGGTAACTCAACTAAGAAGGTTGTGAAATCGCAATGAAAACCCCATGGAAAAGTTTCACCCAGAAATCAGATATCAACTCGATTAATACAATTCGATAAATACTTCCTAACTCATTTCTAGTGTCCATGTACTTCAATTTCATACATGCACGACTTTAGGGTAACGTGTTCACCTTTCATACATTTGTCACTTGGGGATTATTACAAATGTTTCTTCAGCTTCTTTAAGTATTTCATTATTTTTATTTCCATGTAAGTATGTTGTTCTGTAGATCCTTTATTCAACATCTTCAAATGTCGTTTATTCATTAAAGAAGATAAAGAGTTTACATTTCGTTTCACAGTTAAAGGGAAACATGTTTATTTCCCAATGTATACGAAAGCATGTAATATCATTCAGCACAATACTAATGAAAGAGAATTCACCCAACGATTTTCAAGAATCTGCAAAATGTTTAGAGAGCAAACGCGATAGCTCATCCCCATTTCACGCTCTATATTTTTGCGGAGACTCACATGGTAACTAAAAAAGCTGCATTGACAAATGATTACATAATTTATATCTCCCTTCGGAGCAGCGTAAACAATAAATTTCAATTTTCAGAAATAATTTATAGTGAATCGGGCAATTAAAAGTAAATATCGTTTAATTTACGTGGAAACATCCATTTCTTCTGGCTTGATAAAATAATTCATTTCCACGAAATTCGTACAAATATATTAAACCACTTTAATGTCACAAATAACAAAACGAATAGATTTTAATATTCGAACACAACATGGATAAACACATTTGTTTTCATAAAATCATGAGTAATGCGAATGAAACTTAAGAACAATAGTAGTTATTTAATTTTTTTAAAATCTGAATGCTCATTAGGAAAAAATGGAAACGTATGTCGCACATTAACATGGCACTGAGTATCATAGAAATTGTTTTGATTCGTCATTAACATAATCTGTCAATGAGATTTTTATTTCGGCTTTATTTATGAGTGGTAATTTTATAATATGTTCACGTATTGCATGACTCTAAGAGAAACGTTAGCCATAAGAAAATTATAAGTGAGATGTGTTCAAGGATTTGGAGGAATACGATTCTGCCTTAGCAGCGAAAAATAACCGGTTCACAAACATAGTTACTGATGGAACGACAACGGTTCAATTCGAATGAGTTTGGATTGAATTTATATACATATGGTAGTAGACTTCTGGAATGAAATGGTATATTTCATTTTCTCAAAACTCAGTTATGAAAGTTTGAATTTTTTTATGATTTCACTCCCACCACTCGGAAGTCGTGTTTCGTTTCCGTATGTCAAATTTACAACTTACACGACGTCAAATTCACTTTGGTGACGTAATATACACCAACATATCAACTAATGTAATTCAACCAGAAGAAAAGAGGACGCGGTCGTGCTGAAGACTTTCATCGTTCAACCGCGATGAAAGGTGTTGTTCACCTCTGTTTGAACGTTGTTCACACGTTTCAATTCTCCTTCGCTTTTGACGATTCGGGCATATCATTTAGTCAAAGAGAACATGCACTTTGAAAGTGAAATGGTTCAGTCCACATTTGCTGGCCCCAGGGGAGTACGAAAATACAGATTTAATTTTGCATTTTGTTGGAATGTTGGAGGAACAGTTCCTGGAATTTTCTCACAATTTGGCCCTGTTTTAGAAATTAATTTAGAGTTTTTCATTAATTCTCATCTATTATAATTACTTTTTCGAATGAGAATGAAGATTATGATGAAGCTAGGAATACTCCGGAGTGGGGGGATTCAATTTACTAGTAGAATTTTGAGCAGTTGTGAAATATTTTTATTTGACATTGTGATCGCAACAACACTAATAAAACGTTTAAGAACAACATACTAACTTATTAAAACATCTGAGAGAATGGCGTGTAATTATTTGTTTAAGCAAACTACTTTTAATATTAATATCTACACGTTAATATTACAATGTGTGCTTTGAAAAAAAAGTTCAGCAGTATCGTTGGCAAAATAGATTTTGATGATTTTAGCGAGCAACTGCGTATACAGGTTATGCGTGCGACGCTTGTTCCAGAGAGTATTGATTCCGGCCGTGTCAACGAGTGTTGCTATTCATCCCGTAAATTTAGCTAATGTTATATCCCAGAAAGAGGCGGTGTTCCAGCCTCGCTGTAACGTGGGATCAATCGTCAATTTATTCGTCGACTTGCGGCTTTCCCTCTCCAGATATCTTTCCTAGCAGGACACCGTCCTGACCAGGGCAAACTACGCTCTTGCCCAGTCTCCCGAGTAGAAAAAAAAGAAAGTAAGTGTAAATGTGTGTGTAAAGGAAGAATGAAGTAGGAAAGATCGCGCGCGGTTCGTAGCTCGTTCCGGCACTGCTCCGGCATTCGCCTGGTATCAACCGGAGAATCCACGGCCAACTACCGATTGAGCAGTCGCCGCTGGAATTCCCCTCCAGACGGTGGTTGTATTCGACCCCTGTTGCCGTCGAGCTAACACAGCCGGTGTGTTTATTCGTTGCTTTGTGCTACATTGCTGAGCCGGATCCTGTGAGCTGAACACTAGTGTGCGGAAAGCAACGCGATTCAAATATCCCATAATTTAAACTGTATTGTGTACTCCCAATATTGTATGTAATTTTCTAACACATATACGTTCTGACACGTATTCAAACACTGTACACATACGATGAAATGTAAGTTCAAAAATCCCATTACGTAACCTAAAACCCTTGAAAGACATAATCTTGTCAAACAAGGATAATAAATATTTTTTAATTAATAAAAAAAGGCAACGTGCGCCCTGTGCACACAACGCCGAGTGAGCAATGCTCAAAATGCAACGCTGCACTCGTAAGGAAATGCCGTCCTCCTTGCCGATTCCTTGCTGTGTGACTGTTGCAGGGTGGACGGCGTATTCCGGGTGATTAACTTTGTATTGGATGCGTGAGACATTTAGAGGTCTCACAAGGCGGGACGAGGGGACTGTTCGCTCTCACCAATTTGCTCGTGTTTCGCTAGCAAATAACATTGGTCCATTTCTGTCCTAACCAAAAATAATTCACAAGCCACCTGCGCTATGTTAAAACATTAATAGGACCTGAAAAAGTTACAAGATTTATCCACTTTTTCGTTACCAGGGCATGGAGATTTTCTGGCGAAAATTCGCCGATTTTCAGATTACATAACTTTATATTCTTACGAAGTAAGTGCAAGAAAGTAATAGCCGGACCATCATGAGACACAACTCAACAACCTACAGCGGCTGTAGATCCGGCTGGGTTCGGCTAGCCCGGCTGGGAGTAACTTGAGGTTTCATTTTGCTACTGGACGAAAGACTCAAAATGCCTGAGAATATCAAGTATTCGCCACGAAGAGAGCAAAACTTTGCTCGATGCAGCGTGAGCATCGCTGCATTCACAATCTCTGGGTAGACGCAGAGTTGAAGCCACCGTGACCGTAATGGTTCTAAGTGCGGTTGTGCTTTTACCGACCTTTTCACGCTCAGATTCAAACTAGCATCTGAGCACGACGTTTCTGAGGAGAGCGTTCAACAGCGCGCACAGAAACACGCTTAAAATCCTGGCATTCCCGAGAGTGTTCGTAGAAATTACCACATTCTTGAGTGCGTTCAATTTCGCGTTCAAGAGCATGGTAAGAATGTCACGCTAACACACTCGTTCGATAAACATATCACTCCTGCAGTTAAACGGCGCTGAGCACACTCGTAGCTTTTTCTCTCTTTCAGTGAAGGTAAAATCTGACATACTTCACGCTTTCAAAAGAGTAAGGGACGTCGAGTTTCATACTTTCTCAGATCAACTTGATCTCGTCTGCGTGGTTTTACAGTGCGCATCATAAAACAATAATAATTTGTGTGAAGTGTTTCGCTGAAAATCTTGACGGAGTCATTGCTAGTTAATTGAAGTCTGAGATTCTTTCGGACATGTTTACAACAACAAATCATTGCAATTTTTGTTACTAGGAAAACCCGACAGACGTTCTGCCCTTCATCTCCCTCTTTCCCCTCGCATCGTCCTCTCACTGTCTCTCCCTCCCTTCCTCACCCTGTCCCTATCTGTCTCTGTGTGCCTCTGTCTCTGCCACTCTCTGTCCCTCTTATTCACATTTAATTGCAGAATCTGCACGTTTCTGAGCACGTGAGGTAATATCGGGAAGCACTTGACCAGAAATAAATGTAATTGAATGTTCAAGAAGGTTTCATCCTTAAGGTTACGGTGTGAGAAAAGTTTCTTTGAGGCCTTCGGAGAGTGGTAAGAATGTCACGCCTTGGCCTCAAAATTTTAGTTTTTAATGCCCTAGAACGCTTCGTTTAGGAGTTATTTAATGTTATAGATTACAAAATCCTGACATGCGTTACGAACAGCATTTCATATGAATACTTAGTTACGTTTTTTAAACAAATCCTTCATATTTTTAAAGTCAAAGTGAAATTCGTCACGTCTCCGTGAAATTCTCTTTCTTCACAGACCTCATTTACAAAGATCGGTTACGTGTGAGAGCCGCAAAGGGAACGTATCCTAAATAGTATAGGAGACTAGAAAACCCGGCAGACGTTGTTCTGCCCTTCATCTCTTTCCCCTCCCGCCATCCTTTCTCACTATCTCTCCCTCCCTCTCTCACCCTGTCCGTGTCTGTCTCTGCTGCTCCCTGTCCTCATTCACATTTAATTGCAGATTCTGCACATCTTTGAGCAGGTGAAATAATATCGGGAAGTGCCGGATCAGCAAAAATGTAATAGAATGTTCAAGATGGTTTCATCCTGTAGATTACGGTGTGAGAAAAGTTTGTTTGTGGCCTCAAAATTTGTTTTTAAGGCAATAGAACTCATCGTTTAGGAGTTATTTAACGATATAGATTCAAAATCCCGCCGAGTGTGCTGCGGGTTGCATTTGACGTAAACATTTATTGTTGTTCTACAGAGCCATGTACTGGAGTTACAACAGATTTAACCTTCTCGGTGAAAAAACATGTAGAAATGCCAACTATCATGGAAATTGGTCTCACGGTGTCGGAGTTTAGCTCTTATATACTTCATACCAACATCCACTTATATATATATATACATACACATATATATAGTATAAAATATATATATATATACATATACTTAAATATTGTATAATATATATATATATATACATACACATATACATATATATATATATTGTGATGAACCCTATTGATAAAGATAGGTGAAGATGATTGACTGATTTTTCCCAATGTCTATGCTGATAATGCCGTTCGTTGGCCCGCAGCGCCAGGCGCGCGGCGCTGGGCGCGCGGCGCGCCAGAGGACGACGACGCGCCGCCCGTGGCGCCGGACGCGCCGGCCAACCCGCGCCAGCTGGCGGCGTCGGAGCGCCGCCTGTCGGCGCAGATCCGCGCGCTCATCGCGCACTACCAGCAGCCAGACCCGGTGGGCATCCCGGGCGCGCCCGTGCCCGACCCGCTGCCCGTGCCCGACAGCACGCGCTCCGTCGCCTTCGCCACCGTCACCGTGCACAACGCCAGCGTCTACGGCCTGTCGCGCTTCCGCGTCGACCGGGTCATGCTCGACCTCGCCAACCTCTCGGTCAGTCGCCACCGCGCACTTCCTCGTAATAGGGAGTTTTTGACAGCTCGAACGTTACGTACCATCGATCTTCTGCGCATGCGCAGATGCACTAAAGTGATGCGAAACTTTAACTGCGCATGAGCAACAGATCGATAGTGCTTACCGTTCGAGGTGGCAAAAACTCCCTATTATACTGCGATTTTTCTATCTTTGCCCCTCAAGGCCACTCAATTCCCATCTTCGCGCTGGAATATGTCACGGTATTTCGCATCTTTCTCAGTCGTTCTGCTAGATTTCGCATGATCGCGACCGTATCAAACAGTGCTTGCGATCATGCGAGTTCTACCGGCAAGACCGAGAAAGACGCGAAATGCCGTGACATATTCAATCGCGAAGATGGGATTTGAGGGGCAAAGAGAGAAATCGTAGTATAATAACATTAACAACAATATTATATCCGCAGATGGTACGATTTAATATGTATTGACCCTAAAGGATCAATCCATGTTGATTCCAGGAATTAAAACTTTTGTATTAAATACATTCATTGTTACCTCAACGTTTCGCACATTCAGTAAGTGCCTTGTCAAGAGCAATACAATTATGGCAACGGTTGACAATGGCACAGACAATAGAAACTGATATAAAAATGTATTGTCAATACATATTAAATCATACCATCTACGCATCTAATCATATACCAAGATCAACTGTTCATCAATTTCAATAACAACAATCATAATATTGAAATTGTTGTTATTTCTTCCTGTTCATCTTGGTATTATGTTGTAGGTACGTAGATGGTATATTGATTATACGATTGTTATGTTTGGAGAATATAGGATCAATGTAGGTTGATTTCAGGAATGAAAACTTTTGCATTTCATACATTTATTATGAGCTCGACATTCAGTATGTGCCTTGTCCAAGAGCAATAGAGTAGAAACGGTTGACAATGGCATAGACAAAACAAATTGACATAAAAACAAAGGAACACAAAAATATTGAAGTCACTATTTACAATTTGCTGTTTATACCACCATATTACAATGAGAAGTTCACAAAAAATGTTGGTTTTGTCAAACTTAGTGGTTACAATAATTCGTCAATTGTAGAAGGCAGCTCAAGATTAGATACACTAAAGAATGTCACCAATTATAAGGATTGTAAATCATGGCTTGAACAGTGCTACTGGCAAAAAATAATTACAAATGTAGGTTCATTATCAACGTCTTATAAATTGGGTTAAGTTTTTCTAGCAGTAGTGCAGTAGCGGTCTCGGACCAAAGGATCGCGGGTTCGAGTACCGCCTCGGACTTGATTGTGTGTTATGTGTGTCTGTATGTTTGTGTGTCTATATCATTATCATCATCATCATCATCATTATCATCATGTTATCCCATCCATTGGGGCTAACAACCCTGGGGTATAAAAATGAAATCAGAATTAAAATGCTGATTCTCCCCCAAACAAAAAGTAACGCACACCTTCCCCGATAATCATGCCCCGAGAGATGCCTGTGATGGCCGATTCGCGAAACAAATAATAATAATAATAATAATAATAATAATAATAATAAATTATTATTATAATATTTAAAATAATAATAATATAATAATAAATTATTATTATAATATTTAAAATAATAATAATATAATAATAATAATAATAATAATAAGAAGAAGAAGAAGAAGAAGAAGAAGAAGAAGCCGGTCCCGAAAGCCGAGATTGCCTAGGCAGAAGTGCCGTGGCGATCTCGGACGGAAGGATCACAGGTTCGAGCCCCGCCTAGGGCATGGGCACTTATTTTGCCCGCTTCAGCTAGCTCTTAAACATCCCTGCCTCGATTTGGAGGCGACATTCGAACGGAGTCAGGGGAAGTGGCCCGTGCCCGCAGAAGCGCGCAGCTTATTACGAGAGGAAATAGCTCGTACGGGTGCATTTTGATATGCCTGATCTACGGCAATAAGGCTATTCTCATTTTGATGTTTTACATTTCAGTTACTTATAATATTTTAACGTACTCTTGAATATTACTATAACAATAACGACAGTCAGTGATTTGAATATATTTGTACATGCGTTGACATTCAATGAACAGAAAATTCACCAAACGACATTAACTGAAATGATTAATCACTCTCTTGGGATTTAAACTCCCTACGCATTACGCCACAAGCACTCCCACAACTGACACAAACATCACTATATCAGACCAATATAATTAGACCATTAACAAGAGTGACCTTTCTCATTTCTTATCTCGCACATGTGTAGGAATATTTATAAATTTAGTTCAGTAATTATTTCTTTTATTTCATCGCGAGTATTGACAGGCATTGACGTTAAGAATTTTACTCAATCCATTCAATCTTCAATGTTCGATTTCAAAAGAAGATAATGTGCTTAATTATGTTTGAAACTTAATATAATTCAGGAACAAAAAATTAACTTTTGATGGAAAGGTTAGACGAAAAGCACAATATCACAATATTTTATTTAGTTTGGAGAATAAAGTTTGAAAATTCTCTTACATATTATTTTTTTTATGTAGGAAAACCGTTACTTTTTTCCTGCTGCCGCGACGAACTCGTTCCCTCAGATAATTTACATATTTTCTGGTTGCTAAAATCGCCACACAAATAATTATCTTCCTGAAATTTACATTTGTCCAAAGCACTACATAACATATCGCAATAATATGTACAACTTCACTAACATATGCAATCACAATCAAATGATAAGTCAAACAAGTAAAATTTTAGTGCTATTTCCTGACAAAAGTTTCCTTCTATTAACGTCCAAAAGTTTCTTCACTGATTATAGTATGCATTCACGTGTCGTATGGGTATGATTTACGACATATATAAAGAGGAAGTAAGTTAATGTTCAAAGTTTTAACTGTGTCATGAACTTCTAAAACATTTTTCAAATACTTCCATCTATTTCGAGATAGCTGTGTCACGTATTGGCGAGGAAAACTTTATTATTCGACGTCCCAGTTACGTGAGACAAGAAAAAACCTGCATCGACAGAAGTTTCCTTTACATTTGCATCCAATCCAACAGCAGATTTGGAGATACTGGTACCTCGGTCATCAATATTTCTACATTTCAATGTCGACGTTTTTGACAGACGTCCGCTACTGTTCGTATTTCTTCTAAATTATCGTTTTCAGGCTATCGATGAGCTTGTGGACAGGTGTCGATCAACAGGCATCGAGTGATTGAGAACGCCAATGTGGAAACGCTTGTCAAGTTGACAATAACTATTTTCTTCGTGAATATCTTTTGAGGAATGGTAATTATTGAACTACGTTTTTAAATTTAACACTTAATAATTAAAAAATGTATTAACTGCTCATAAACTGTATAGACTTTACAGAAGGGATTTTAATTAATTATCGCCTCTCAATTAACGATTCGTGAGCACATGAAGATATTTGTTTTGAGCACAAGAAGATGTAAATGTAAATTTGACAAGAAATGGGTGATAAGTTTTATGCGTTTCTTTTGACGGACGCTATTATTGTACGAGTACATAGCAGATTGTTCTAGAAGTAGATTATACACAGATCGTTTACTCATAATTGTTAAAATTTTACACTTTGTCATTGACCGTTCTTTAAGGTAGCAACTTCCATCAAAACCATCAAAACAATAACAAGATACGACACGCATTCCAAATGCATCCATCATTTTGGACGTTTAATTGTTTACCGCGAGTTCCTCGGGTTGGAACATTAAACTAGCAATCTCATGAAGCGTGCCTTTGGTAATTCCAATTTGAAAAACATAAAAAGAACGCCATGCAATGACAATAATTTTGTTTGCAATACATTGTCAACGTGTTTCAAATTATCAGTATCGATGTCAAAAGACAGAATGAACTGTTGCTTTGTAGTTTTGCTACGTGTGTCACCATTCAAAATAGTACAACTTAATTTTATTCAGTTCAGTTAAATTCAGAGTAACTCCATTCAGTTTAGTTTAGATATCAAACATGTCTATTGCGAAATGATTGAGATATCGACGTCTTACGTTCCTGAGTACTTCGATTAGTTGTTTACATTGAGATATCGATGTATCGTACGTTACATAGGCCTTGCTCAACGTGGGTGTGGAGTCTCTGCAACATGATGAGCCTTAAATGCTTTTTGGCTTCGCTGATGGCTAATGCACCATGTTGTAACTTTCTTTTGGTATCAAGGAGGGCTCTTGCTTACCTACTGTGCTGGGAATTGCACAATATTGTACTTGCTTTATACATAAATGCTGGAGGGGGGCTGCTACTTACTCACCAACAGCAATCACGGTGGACAATGCTCCACGGTCCCACATTGTAGGTTCAAAGAGTGTATTGATACCCTCCCATAATCTTGTTCGTAAAACAATACCCACACATTTCAACTTAAAGCAGTCGGAAGCTCAATCACTAGGCAAAATAATTGTATATTTCAATTTGAGTGTGGTTTGAAGCAAACAAATCAATTCCGTTCCGTTAAATTAATTGTAACTCAATTCAATTTGATGATCGTCATATCTGTGATGAAATGTTTCTAGAAATCGAACGTCTTCGGAAGTATCAATCTATCGATGCCTCTTCTGCGCATGCGCAGCTCGAGTTTCGCATCACATATGTGCATTTGCGCATGCGCATGCGCAGAAGATCGAGGTCCATTGCGATCGAATCCATTGCGGTACGCAAAGCGTGCAAAACCATGGTGGAAAGATATGGGTGGGCTAGTTCGAGGCACCGATATTTGCTTGTTCTGCTTAACACCAATTTTGCGTCACAAATCACGTGACCACAACAAGGGCACTTGGTTTAAATAGCCGTACCAGACACTGCCCGCCATATTGCGTGGAGAGCAAAAATTGTTGAGGAACATTTTGAAATTGGCATAAAGTGACAATTTTCCACGAAAAATACCACGATGAAGGTGGAATTGAAATAGATGTTATTTTTTTAATGCTTCATATAAACTTTTGGTATCTGGCTGCATTTAAAATTCTCGCTAATATTGTAACACATTACTGCTTGAAGCTCATTGGCTGAAGTGGGATATAACGTGCAAGAGTTCATCTTTTCACCTCTCACATCTATGTGCCCACGTGATTTCTAATTTCAAGTCAGTGATTTGTCGCTTCGCGGTGCAATTGGTAAAGTCTAAAACGAATAGTTACGGAAATGTTTTGTAAAAGTGTTTTGTAAAACTTTTGCATATCTTACACCGTGTAGCAAACCGATCGTGCGCACCGTACGGACAAGCGAGGAACTAGCCTCAAACTAGCGGCAGAAAATTTGCCCCAAAGTCGGCTAGTTGATTATACATATAGTCAACTAGCCGTCTATATATATATATCTTATACTTAGGTTTTTCTTTCTTCGCGCACGGGGGTTTGTTAATAAAATGGAATATCTCACCGTATTTCGCGTCGTTCTCGGTTGTGCCGCTAGGAGTCGCATGATCGCGACCGTATCGAGCAGTGCTGGCGATCAAACGACTCCCGGCGGCCCAACGGAAAACGACGCGAAATACCGTGAGATATTCCATTTTATTGACACCCCCCCGTGCGCCAAGAAAGAAAAACTGAAGTATAAGATATATATAGGTGTGTCAACTAGCCGCCTTTGGCGACAATTTTCTGAAGCCAGTTTGAGACTAGTTCATCACTTGTCCGTAATAGGCGCACGATCGGTTTGCGTCACGGTGTAAGATATGCATCTTAAGATGACATCTTAAACTGTGGCAATTACACAGTTTTATAAAACATTTCCTACCCATTCCCGTATCTATTCACTATAGACTTTACCAATTCCACCTCGAAACGATTAATCACTGACTTGAAATTAGAAATCAGCTGGCCACAATGGATCACGACCAATCACGTGGTGTTGCGCAGGCGTCCATCAGCGTGCGCCTGGAGCACCTGGACGTGGAGGGCGCGTACGGGGTGCGCTACTTCCTCACCAACAGCAAGGGCCGCATCACGGTGACGCTGGACAACGTGACGGTGTCGGCGACGGCGGCGCTGGCCGTGGCGCAGGACGGTCGCCTGCGCGCGGACCACGTGCTGCTGGACGTCGCCTTCGACCAGCTCGCCGCCAAGATCGAGAACGAGGCCCTGTCGGCGCTGGCGCGCGGCGTGCTCGAGGGCATGGCGCCCTTCGTCTACGAGTCCGCCAAGCCCTTCGTCATGCGCGAGGTGAGACTTAGTTATAGCTCGACAACTTGCAAAAATCGTCTTGGACTGCGCATGCGCGGAAAGTGACGGAGGGGAAGGTTCGCTCTCTTAGAGGCTCAAGTTCCCCGCCTTGAGGAGCTACCGCCGCTGCCGCTACCTCGGCCTCGTCTTGCGCGAGGTGAGACTTCCTAGTTAAAGCTCGACGACTTACAAAAAAAAACATCAACTGCGCATGCGCGAAAAGTGGCGGAGGGGAAGGTTCCCTCAACTTCCCCGCCTTGAGGGGCTACAGCCCCCATTGCCTCGGCCTGGGCGGGCGGGGAGAAGACAGCGTGGCCTTGGGGAACGTCCCAAACCCTAGAGCAGTGTTGTCAAGGTTATGCCACTAGCGGGAGTCCGTGGCCCGAGTACCACGAGGAAATCGCCCCTCCACGCAGTTCATCACTCCGTCACCAGAGACAACGCCATCCCTATTGTAAAACGATGGGATTACTATTGGTCGTTATAGTTCCTGCGCCTGATCGAGTCTCGCGAACCTATGTAGCAACCACGGAAGCTTGAAGTATCGTTGGCTGCAGTTCGTATTTTAGTTCCTGTAAGAAGGTGATAGAAGAGAGCACGCCACTACAATGGTCTCCACTACGTCTTATGGGAGTTAAAAGCAACTGTGTCCGATGCTGCGGTTGTGCCAAGGCCTTGCAACTCTCCATCAAAACTGGGGACAAAGCTGGAGGATGCTACTGTAGGAGGCGCTAGTGTCGCCGGGTGCAGCTGCAGGTTAGGCTCAGAACATAAAAATTGGCCGATTTCCGAGAAATACGAAAAGTGTTCAATTATTCATAATATATACATAATATAAGAAACCGCTAAAGAAAACGCGAACATCAACGCTATTTTTTGTAACATTACGCGCCTGCTTGCGTCTCGCGAACCTACGCACGTTTGAAATATCGTTGGCAGCAGTTCGTGTTTTAGTTCCTGTAAGAAGGGGCTGCAAGAGAGGGCGCCACTGTAATGGCCTCCAATTTCAGAGAAATACGAAAAGTGTCTTCTAAATCTTCACTTATTCCTAATATATACATACAAAAAAACCACTGAAAAAAGCACGGACATCGACGCTATCTTTTGTAACATTAGGCACCTGATAGAGTCTCGCGAACCTATGTAGCAGCTTGTCGCTCGTCGAGGTGAGCATGCTGACAGAGTCTCGCCTCCGAGTAATTGAATCGGAGCTCGCGATTACAGCGCTCGTCGAGGTGAGTAGCGCTGGCATAAGGAGTCCCGCCTCCGAGTAATTGAATCGGAGCTCGCGATTACAGCGCTCGTCGAGATGAGTAGCGCTGGCATAAGGAGTCCCGCCTCCGAGTAATTGAATCGGAGCTCGCGATTACAGCGCTCGTCGAGATGAGTCTCGCCACGTTATGTGGTAGTTAAAAAGGCCCTGGGTTGTGCGCAGGCGCGGCAGAAGGTGCTGGCGGAGCTGGACGCGCGCTGCGCCAAGCTGCCGCAGCGCTTCCCCAACTCGCTGTCGCCGCTCGACCTGCTGGTGTGGGACGCGCGCAAGCTGGTGGCGCACATGGGCTTCGACCCGTACCCGGTGCCCGACTACAACTACAGCACGGGGCTGACGTCGGTGCAGCTGAGCAACATGTGGCTGTCGGGGCTGAGTACGTTCCACCGCGCGGGCGCGGCGCGCGTCGGCTTCGAGAAGCACGTGTTCCGCGCCGCGCTGCGCGTCGCCACGGCGCGCCTCGCCGGCCAGTGCCACTGGATGGTCGACTTCGCCGGCTACGTGTCGCGCGCCGGCGCCGCGCAGTTCTCCGTCGAGTACGTCGAGGTGAGTAGTGCTGGCGTGCGGAGTCTCGCCTCCGAGTAATTGAATCGGAGCTCGCGATTACAGCGCTCGTTGAGATGAGTAGTTCTGGCATAAGGAGACTCGGCCTCCGAGTAATTGAATAGGAGCTCGCGATTACAGCGCTCGTTGAGATGAGTAGTTCTGGCATAAGGAGTCTCGCCTCCTAGTAATTGAATCGGGGATCGCGAATTAGAAGGGGACATTGTCATCCAAGCTCAAATATAAAAAATTAACCAAACGAAGCTCGCGATTGGATGACAGTGCTGTCCAGCTCGAGACATTAAAGTGACACTATGATTAAATCGGACTATAGCAGGGGACATCGACAACGTCTAGACGGGTGCTCCCGGAAGAAGTAACTCAGGGCATCAACTGATGTCATTGTAGTCCCTCTGATCGAGAGGTCCTAGGTTCGAGTCCCAATTGTGGCAGGATTTCCGACACTAGCTTGTCAGCTAGGTCGAATTCAGTCGCTATCAGGACAAGAATTCTAGCGGCCGGCTGGTCTCATCGGTAGTTTTCCATGGTTTCTCCGATCAATACCAGGTGAATGCTGGAGCACTAGTCGAACAAACTGGCCACGGACCGCTGTAGATAGTGTCCTAACCTACCCCTCACGCACACACGCACTACACTACCACATGTCCGGAGACCGGTCGAGAGCTCAGAGCTTGTCCCGGCTGGGGCGGTACCCACTTGTGGGATATACCTGGTTGAGGAAACCCCCGTTAGGCAACGGAAGTGGGCGCCGGATCTCGCCATCCAGTGGGAGATCAACGCTACCTTCAATCAATCAATCAATCATTATACTGGGTCGGTGCTGCTTGTCGGGCGCTTAGAGTTCGATGCTACGAGTCTAGTGGCAGTCGGGCGCCCTACTGAAAAAATACGACGATTTAATTTAGAACAACATATCTACACGGGAACAAACATCGAAATCAAATACATTCTTTAAATAAGTGTGCAGTCCATTCTGCTTCCTATGTTTCCGTTCTTTTTTCGCACCTATGTAAATTATTTAACATTTCATCTCACCCCTCTGGGAAGAGTCTTCGTCGTTCAGCCTTCATGAGTTCTATAGTACGACCATGTGGTGTTCAACGACTTACCCTATTGTCCTCTTGGACGGTCGTGCGCCCTCGTTCGAAAAGGTTCCGCTCCAGTTCGCTTTTGGAGCGTTTTTTCGGCGCCGGACGTTCGCCGCCAGTGCCGCTACTTGGTCTTTTTTCCGGCGCTTTTTCCCCTTTAGACCATTTCGCAGTGAGCAGATTGATGTAGTTTATTCTGTTGTAAGCGCTCGGTGTCTCTTTAATTGATTCATAAGCGGAAAAACATCTCTATGACTTCAAAAAGTATTAACCCGTTTGATCAATTCATTTTTTATTAGCCTGTATAATATACTGCTTTGACAATAAGTTTAATTCCTCTCAAGGTGAACATGTATTTTGTTTTATGTACACACAATGTGCCTTAGCTCACGCTTTGCAACATTTATGTAATTTTTACACCAAGCGATTCAGTTCCGAGGTCACAAACTAGAGTGTAATTGTAATAAATGCCCTTCAGGAATGTAGAAAGTATTCATAGCGACAGTCACTTAATATACTCGACTTATAAGTCTGCTATAAAAAACCATAAACTGTTACGTTTTAATCAGTGCCAAAAATTAAATAGGCTGAGCTTGTACGAAAGGTCGAAAATACTAATGTGTAACGTGTGGAAAAGGAAAATACATCATATTTATTGAATTATTCCATTCAATAAACGTAAGCGTGGCCACCACTTCTCTTCGTTCACTCTCAGGCCTCTTCAGAGCGCTCTAGGGCTCCCTCGAGAGACCTTGAAGCTTCACTGGACCTTGGGTAACGAAGAAATAAGACTTTCAACGGAGAGCTTTGAGTCCCAGCCATCTGTTACGAAGTTAAGAGGCTTGCCGTTTCAGACTGCGCTCCGCTCACTCTCTGACCTTTCTAGCTGACATTATATGAGGAATTCATATTTCCTACTCTTTCCAGGACAGAATATGGTTCCTGAAATTTCCTTTTATCAATTAAAAATATTGTCCGTATTGTTCCTCATCTAATGTCACGCCATTTGATTTCCGACCCTTTTCCGCTTCCGTTTTCCTTCCCATCGCCAATTATCCTACTAGTTTTGCCACGTCCTTCTTAGCCCTTGATATAGAAACAACACTTCATTCCTCCACCAGAAACGAATAAGACCTTCGGAGACTATATCCATTTCGGATGATAAATCAAAAGGAGCACACAATATTCTGAATAATCAAAGATAATTTTGTAGAAGTCGACGAAGATAAATCGTACCAGCTACTCTAAAAAGGAAACCTTGTATTTTTGTGGCTTGGTGCAAGAAGAGCAAATGTCAGTTTTCAGTGACTTTCGGTTTGTATGGCCAATGTCTGCTTTAAAGCCCTTCTTTCAGTACAAGAAAAGCCAAAGTCAAAAGTCGATTCTATCTCCTAATTTTATATTGATTTACATTGGCCAACGATTGTTTTGTTATTTCGATGATGTAAGAAAACTATCCATTATGTAAAATTTTGAATATTGACCCTTCTTGCGACAAGCCAAAAGGGGGAAACATTTGTCTATTTTTGTGAACTGCGATATTACTTGCACATTTTTTTCACTTTAGCA
Organism: Acheta domesticus; assembly: GCA_031308135.1. Taxonomy (NCBI): domain Eukaryota; kingdom Metazoa; phylum Arthropoda; class Insecta; order Orthoptera; family Gryllidae; genus Acheta; species Acheta domesticus. The sequence goes on along the minus strand of JAHLJT010000631.1, from coordinate 30,825,647 downwards.
TACATTTTCAGGGAACAGTGTTCCAGTCCGTTATCAGAATGTCATTCTCTACGCCACCACATTTACCCCTTGGAACCAGCGTGAGATAAAGTGTGTCCGAAACACGCAATAACTGTCATGTTATTGTTTTAATCTCTTCTGTTACTCAACAGCAAACAAAGATAAGAAAAGTAACAAGACAATAAAAACAATGAAATAACAATTTTCGTTATAGCCGGTATTTTAATATTCTTAATGTTAGTGTTTTCCAATAATGATAATAATATAATAATTTTCCCTTTTAGAGCAAATGTCTTTTAGTAGAAGTAACAAAAATCTCGTTTAGTGAGCCATTCCAAGTTAGTACTGTTTGGCTTGTACTGTTAATAATAGTTCAGTTCTATTTTCCACATAATATTAATTGAAGTTTTACTGTCACTTTCAAAAACTACTGTCGCTAGTACACACCGTGTTGTAATGTCACTATGTGTTCATCGATTTTTCTAATTACTTTAGCTCGTTGTTACACCTCCTGCGTATTGAAATTAATCTTTTTAACAATGGTAAGTACATTTCTGAGGACACGAGCCCCGTTAAGATGGACGTTTGCGAATTAATTGAAAATATTCATTTTATAAGATAGCAGTTGTACCGACCTAACGTCAACGACTACTATAAAAAATCGAAATATAGAGTACAGGGTTGGTGCTATATAATGGAATTCTAAATTTTAATTCATTACGCTATAAATAAGCCACTAATTGACCCAAACACTTAAGAAATAGTTTGGGATTGTGTGCGGCCCTGTAGTTGGCTGGAAAACAGCTTTTGGACTTGTCAGAACGAAAGTTTCCAGTTTTGACTCGCTTCGCGGATCGAAGCTCTAGTTGTGGTCGAAACAAAACTTGGCGTGGCAGCTCCCGCAATTACAACCACCAGATACGCTGCGCCGCTTCGCCGAACCCTCCGCCTCGCGCACGCCATCTCGCCTTGCAGTTGCATTCCGCTGCGGCCCGCGACATTCTTGTCCGACACGACTCGTCCGCACCGCGAACCAGGCCTCTTCCAGCCGCGAAGCTCGCCTCCTCCTCCACGCTCGCCTCTGGGCCCGCTAGCGCCTTCGCCTCCGCGCTCCCCTCCGCCCCGTGTCTCCGACACCGCCCACGCCCCCGCCTCCATCCCCGTCTCGCCTTCCCCCCGCCTCCGCGCTCCCCTCCGCAGCGTGTCTCCGCCTCCACCCCCGTCGCCGCCCTCGCCCTCCTCTCCACCCCGCCCCGCCTTCCACCCAGCTCCGCGCTACCCTCCGCCCAGTGCCTCCGCCCCCGCCCACGCCTTCGCCGCCACTCCCGTCGCCGCCCTTTCCCCCTCTCCACCCCGCCCCGCCTTCCCCCCGCCTCCGCGCTCCCCTCCGCCCCCGCCTCCACTCCGTGTCTTCCCCGCATCCGCCCCCACGCTCGCCCCTGCGCCGCGCGCCTCCGCATCCGCCTTCCCCCGCCCCCGCCCCACCTCCGCGATCCCCTCCGCCCCGCCCCCGCTTCTACGTTCCCCTTGTCCCCGCGTCTTCGTCCCCCACCTCCGCCACCAAGCGCGCGTCTGCACCTTCGCCCCCCGCCCCGCCTCCGCGTTCCCCTCCGCCTCCACCCCCGCCCCGCCTCGCCTCGCTCACCTCCACGTTCGCCTCCGCCCCCGCCTCGTGCAGCGCATGGCCTTGCATTCACCGCCTCCATCGTAGTCTGCGCAAGTCACCGTTGTGCACCGGCGCTTTGCTTTCACGGGAGGTTTAAACCGAGACGGCGCAGATTAAAAGCCACTTTCAGGCAACGGAGTGCAAAGATAGGCTGTTCTTTCTACGTAAAATAAATTCCTCCTATTGCCAGGGAGATTTTGCCACCTCGAATGGTAAGTACTGTGGATCTTCTACTCATGCGCAGTTCCAGTTTCGCATCATTTTAGTGCGTATGCGCATGCGCAGAAGATCGATAGTGTTTAACGTTCGAGGTGGCAAAAATTCCCTAATAATAAATTTCGAAGCGGTAATAACTCAGGTAAAGATCTACTGTAACATAAAAGACTTAGAGGACAAGGCCATGGGACCCTAGAACGCAATGAAAAAGTACGATGGAGAGCACGATGGAGCCACGGATATAACGTACTTGGGCGATATATGTTAAAAAATCGTGAATAGGATTGGTCAATAACAACAAGGAATGGATTGATAAGCGAAAGATGTAAAATGCCTTTACGACAATGTGCAGTGATCTGATCTGTAGTTTATTTAGGGAATAATATTGTACACACTTAACGGTTGCCCAAGACAATGATATTAAACTGCTTCAGGATATATTCGCCTAACTGCTCGGCAACTTTCACCTTTTAGTGTAAGGTCATAACTAGTTCTTTTTAACTTGCTCCTTTGTCTGAACTCATAATATAAACATAATTCCTCGCACTTACAAACGTATATCTTTACTATGACTGTTTCACTCGTGAAATTAAAACCAATAGTGTTTAACGATACACATAAAATGCCTCGATCAGGGCGGTATATCTAAAAACGTTTATCGCTTCTTCTATTAGATTTTTCTTACCGCATCTCCCTCCTGAGCAATCATAAACTGTGACTCATCTATCTTAAGAGGCGGTATAAATAAATTCGCTATGTCGATGTTCAATGAACCGCCTTTGTACTATTACATAACATCACTAATTTTAACATATTTTCAATATTTGGCGCAGTTTGGAACTCTTTTGGACGTAATTTCACTCGTGGAATTGTCCTATTAAATACCACTCGTGATTTGGAAATTCTCAGATAAATATCCTCCTCGCTTCACGAGTCGGGGATTTATCGATAATTTCCAAAGCACTGGTGGTATTACCTACGATAAATATCACTCGCGATTTTGCTTACAGGCGTTCATTGATGAGTAGATGAAAATGATGATAAGGGAATGAAAAATTAAAGGCAGAGGAAACAGACGAGTATCTGCTACTCGTTGCAAACCCTCTTTTCAAACGCAAATTCCACAGCTAAGTAGTGATTTAAAGCCCAGAAATCAGAGGTGAGCTGACCTCCATGCTACGGATCGAAGACGTTATGAACGTACTATTCAGAAAATCAAGGGAATTGTTGTGGCATGGTTACGAGCTCTTACATGATAGCATATGCAGAGCAATAGGACATTTAAGCTAGAACTCGTAATGAGCAATAAGGCGGTAGTATAAATTCGTACTCGGTAATGAGACCTTGCAGTTGACTGATATGTGGTCATGAAAAACGGAAAAGACACAAAGCAAGGTTTTGAACGTATTCAAACTCGTGGTGTAAAATGAAATGAACAACTTTCCACAGAGAAATTCAAAGTTTAAGTAAATGTCCAGAGGTTCCGCATGTTGTTACAAAAAGTCACTCGTCTAGTGATAACATTGTTTTGTAATACTCGTATATTAATTTACATGCGTCACTTCAATTATTGATTGCCCAAATTTGAGAGACCAAGGAATTGTGTAATTCTTTAATTCTTTTTTATTGTCTCTTCTCCCTCCCTGTACATTAATCTACAATCTAGTCATTGGCATGTTGATTACTTACGTCAAAATATTTAAAGTTCATAACCGGATTCACACGATATCACATTTGTTTGTGCGTACTACTTCGTGTCGATAAGCGGGGAAACGAACCGATTATAGGCATATGAGTGACGAAAAATCGCATTAGGAAAAGACGCGATACGTTGTCGGGAACAGTTCTGACGTACGAAAAAGTGGTTTAGTCGTGGATGAAATTAACACGAGCCAGATCTGACATTCTAGCTTCCTCTTGCGGCTTCCCTCTCTTTTTATATTCCTTTTGCGTCCGCATCACCTTTCGCGGTGAACTCGGGTGAATGGCTACGCAGCGCAAGAGTTTGTCAGGAAAATTATCAAAAGTAATGCCACAGAATGGGAAATCTGTGATCTGGCAAATCCTAAAACACAAGTGACAAGTAATAAGACTGTCACGAACGAAAAATTATACTAAACAAGTTTGAATCACTATTAAATTCATGTATACAACTAATAAGTTATTATTATTATTATTATTATTATTATTATTATTATTATTATTATTATTATTATTATTATTATTAAAGCTATACATCCCTAAGGCAAAAGTCTCCCACTCTCCGGAGGAGTAGTTCACAAAATAAGACTTACCAAGTGAGCTAAAACCTGGCGAAGTGGCTTGTTTTTCCTATCTAACAATTCTACTTCATAGATACATTGTCTACTAGTTCTTGTCTAAACCTTTGATTTTTTCTGGAGCACTATATTCTCAATTAAACAATAATACACACTTGTACATAAAATTTGAAAAACATTTGCTTGCTTTATCATTTAAAAGTAACACAAGTAGTGAATGTGGAGGGGATTTAACAATGATAGAACTATCCCGAGAATTGGTTTTTGATTCGTTGACACAAGCGAAGTCCTTAAAACTTTGTGTTTCATGTATGTATGAACATCAATAATGTCGCAAAGAAGCATGCATTACTGCATACTACTTTCTGAGTAAAACCTCATGCATTTTTGTTGAAGAACATATCCTATATTTCGTATCTTCCAGGAAAATTAAAAAAACATAGTTTGTGGACATAAGGTTATTAATAAACCTTGATTGTCAAAGCGAACAGAAATCAGAGTCCCAAAATACTCGAGTTGCTTTGTGAGTAAAAATTTACTCATGATAATGATATTATGCACAGTATATGAATGCTATTGCTGCTATAGTGTTTCGTTTTCGTTTGTTCTTACGAACCTACGCACGCACGCACACACACATTTTTCTCCACAGCTGGCCTCACTGCGCAGAGGTTTGGAGCATTGTTGATATACATGGAGGCGAAGGATACGTATTAGCACCACATGGTTGATCTCACCATGAAGTTGTGGCGAGTATAGCTGCTCACACCACTAGGGATCCCATATGAACCATTATCACATTCATAAGCTCTTCGTCATTCCTCACTGATGATCACTCTACCTGATCCCATACAAGACAAGGCAACCCATCACTGGGATCATCTGTCCAAGGGGAGAATAGGCTTGCTCCTTTACACACGATCAAAAATTTGTGTGGTACTCTTTATTTACTTCTCCCAAACAGTTCTGTACGTCATAACAGCAGTTCCTTTTCTTGTAGTTGGGGGCGACTCACAGTGTAGCAATAAGATTGATCGCTTGAAAACGGAACATCCACTTTTCAATTTCCACCTTCCACGGTCAGAGTCACTTTTCGATCTCCATTAGATCCAAAGGACAGAGGTGTACTAAACAGGCTGGCCGGTAGGTACCCTTCGGGATCCCCCTTTACTCCCTCACGCCCCTCATTCCACCATATCCTCATCTTCATACAATATCATACATTCCATACATAAAAAATCCTTTCCAAGGAATTCCGATGTCAGTCTCGTTGAGATTTCCGGCTTTGCTACTATGGCAATTGGACTGTCTCCTCGAAAACTCATACTGTACATAAATAACCTACCAAATAAATAGATAAATAATTAGTTAAGGCCGATATACACGGTACAGTTTTCGTGCAGATTCTTCATGCACTCCAGACTTAACGCTTTCTGCATGAAAAAATTATGAACATGTTCATAATTTTTCGTGTAGAAAGCATACAGTTTGACTCCAGCGCCTCTGAACGCACGCACAGAAATACCACCTCTGAAAGTACTCGGACGGCACAATTCAGTTGTTTCCCGGTAGCTCCCCTAGCGGCGGCTTGTGGCGATTCATGTAGAAAACGTAAACTCTGGTATATACAAGTCTGTTCTTGTCCGTGTATGGACGACGTTTTGGCTTTTATACGTTCACTTTGAGATCTCGACGTTTCTGCACAGAAACTGTACGAGAACCTGCACTAAACTGTACCGTGTATATCGGCCTATAAGTGAATGAAGTGTGGTGATGTTGGTGTGTGTGTGTGTGTGTGCAGGCGCTGGCGGTGCTGCGGCAGCCGCTGGACACGCGCCACCACCCGCGCCTGGAGCGCTTCGAGCTGCAGCTGGGCGACTTCGCGGTGCGCGTGGCGGGCGCGGGCACGCTCGACTACGCCGCCGAGGCGCTCGCCAACGTGCTGCCCAACCTGCTGCGCTCGCACATCCGCGACACGCTGCAGCGCAAGGTGGAGGACGGCGTGCGCGAGGCGCTCAACCACCTCGACGTCCAGGTAACGACGCAGGTTGCTCGCTTTGGAGGGAGGTCCACTTGGGGGCAGGTCGGTTTGGGGGCACGTCGATTTGGGGGAAAATCGATTTGCGGGCAGGTAGATTTGCGGGTAGGTCGATTTGGAGGAGGTCGATTTGGAGGAGGTCGATTTGAGGGAGGTCAATTTGGGGGACGTCGATTTGGGGCAGGTCGATTTGAGGGAGGTCAATTTGGGGAGTTCGATTTGGAGACGTCGATTTGGGGGAGGTCAATTTGGGGAGATCGATTTGCGGAGGTCGATTTGGGAACAGGTCGAGTTTTGGAGGGGAGGTCGATTTTTGGAGGGGAGGTCGATTTTTGGAAGGGAAATCGATTTTTGGAGGGGAGGTCGATTTTTGGAAGGGAGGTCGATTTAGTACTTGGCGGATGGAAACGATCAGGCACACTGATTGACCCTATCTCTTCATAGAGTTGTTCTCTGTTGCTGTATCAGATTTATCAATTCGAATAAAACGGAGTTTTAGTTCGATATACTCGGTAGCTCAATGCCCGCGTCTTTATTGTTTGATAGAGCAGGTGTGTATTGTGTTGCTACCATAAACAATTTATTTATAGTATATTTAAATTTTTATTTTGTAAAATTTTTAGTTGTTTTTCTCGCATTTAATTACTCACATTAGTGTCATTATGTGTTTCGAATTGTCTACACAAACACATCGTATATGTAAAAAATAATCAAGAAATTAGTTGATGCATTAAAGACGTGTTATGTTAACTCTCATTCTTCCACATGACGAACATTTTAATACCAGTCTGGTATTTCAATCTAAAATAAGTCTTATTTTATTCAACAAGAAGAGCGGAAATTCGTCAATTACAGTTAAGTTATATTTGTATTGTGAAATGTGTCTTAATAAGTGTGTATATTTTATTCTTTGTAGAATCTAACACTCAGATTCAGTGGCGTAGCTAGGGGGGGCAGGGGGGGCGGCGCGTCCCGGGTGACACCATTCTAGGGGTGACACCAATTAAATTATTTAATAGTTGGAATTATATAATTTAATTTATTTACTTAAAAATATTATATGTTAATAGTTTTCTTAGTTTTAGTAGTTTGAACATTTTATTGTTGGAATTATATAATTTTTATGGTTTTGGTTAAAAATTATTTGTATTAATTTAATAAGTATACATTTAAATCATAAGTATAGATCATGATTTAATTGCAATTATTCCTAATTACACAGAATTTTTTAATACATTTTAAATAACTATCATGTACAAATATGTCCGTATTTTTAATGAAACAATGTATAATCAATGCAGCAATAGATATTTTTATACTTTATTTATGGGGGGGTGACACCATTAGCTTCGCCCCAGGTGGCACCAACTGAAGCTAAGCCACTGCTCAGATTTTCACGAATCTTTCTCTATTACTAATTAATTAATTAATCTGCTCTTTGCGAACAGGCGATGGTGGAGGAGAGGCTGCACGAGCTGGACGAAATGCAAGCGGCGGCTGAGGAGCTGGACAAGGAAGCAGACCTTTTCGAGGCCCTAGGCTGAGGCACGGCCTCCTGGAACCGATCCCAAGACCCCGACGGAACCTCTGCGGAAGCGCCGCCGCCGCCGCAAGGCGTGTCCACCCTGCACGGAGATGACGTCATTTCCCGCGTGACTCTAAGGACAATGGAGATGATGGTGCGTTACTGTTATTGAGTGTAGGTTTGACCTGTGTAGACTTGAACATGAGTGGATGTAGTATTATGAACGGAGGCTGGCGGTGATTGTGTATGTGTAGTTCAGAGTGCGTTCTGGTTAAAGGTTGATAGAATTCATTTCATTCTAAAATTTATAGACTCCTTTTCTCTATAAGAGCGGAGAAAAATATTGTAGATGTAACATCAATAATTCAATACCTACTACTTGCCTATTTTATAAACTATCTTTTTTATTTCTTGGAAGAGAACGTGCTTAGGTTGAATTTGTATTCCACTGACTTTTACTTCGAAGTGATCGTCTTAAACAATGCCATTTACGATCCATTTGCATTCTTTAAGATCATCATATGGAACGTTAACTGGCAGGAAATGTGCAGACTAATATCACGCGTTCACTGTACTTGGTGTACGATATCACGTGCTATTGTTAAAATGATCTCGCTGAATAATTTTTATTGAGGGTGGTGAATTTTTCGTTTTATAATCAAACGCAACGTTTATATCTTATTGTTTCTGAAATAACGCGGAAATTCCGAGGTGTTGTGTCACTTCAGGCCATCGAATGAGGAAATGAGAATTGTGAATTCGGATATTCAGTTAATTCTTGCATGATTCTGCGGCCAGGCGGCATATTTTGATTTAAGATAATTACTTTACTTTGACATAGTCGAAATATATTCGTTTAGAGGAAAACTTTTGAGGGAACATTCTTGTGTTCTTCAGTAAGTTTTTAGTGACTGTGTTGATGATTGTCAATTGATATTTGTAAATAACACACTGAAGTACATTTGTAATCTATTAACTTTCGTAAAAAGATGACTTCCATTAAAGATAATTGGAAATAACCCGTTCTTTTCAAACAGCATTTTTTTTACTAATAAATACACTTAATATGAGTAGAGACTCTTTCTTTCATTCTTTGTGTTTGCTCTCTCTTCCTCTCTATCTCTCTCATTATCACTCTCTGTCTCATTAAATTATCTGTTCGTTTATTATACCTATACATTTATTTTAAAATAGCAAAATATGTGTTCATGAGTATGAAGTATAACTGTAACCAATCTGTATTTTACATCTAAATTGAGTTATTTTATTGCATTAATAACTATTTATTACCACACCATCGAAATCATCGTATATAATGATCGCATTTCTTTATTTTTTTAGACGATTTAACTAAGCAATCAGCGAATGCTAATATTTTTCTGTTGTATTTCTTCTGTCACAAGGTGATGCCTTCGCGGATTTGTCAAGATATTATTTTCTCAAAGAAGAGTTTTTTTTTCAAAAATTTCTGTGTAATTTGCATTTTCCTTTCCTTACTCTCTCGATGTAAATGCCTCTGAGGCTCCATCATAAAATTATAAATTTACGGCGCTCGAAGTTTTTTGTTGTTCTTTGTGAATAAGTAAACGAATACTACATACATAACTAAAGGAACTTTTAGACAGAATATTCTCTTCGGCCAACATTTCGTGCCCGAAGTAAATTTGGTCTACGCTGCTGTAGTGGTGAGTCACTCAAATGGCGCTAAAAGTAATCCCTGCGGATAAAATGCACCCTCCGTTTCCACTGCCCCGTGGCACGCGACATAAGAGAAAGCATTTCGGCCTATTGCAGTGGTGCGAAAGCAAAATCCTGTAAGCAACCACTTTCCGGTCGCTCATTATAAACCTCATTTCTTGTTCCTTCTTCGGCCCTAAGCTGCCTCTTCACATTTCGCAAAATCTTCTTTACATTTAAGAATGATGAAATTACTGTAATTTAATCTCCATTTTTAAACTCCTACGTTTCACTAAGTTAGACTTTTTAATATTAAAGATTATTTATGTATGTACTTGGGCATTCTCGCGTTATCAGACAACAGCCCTGCCATTACGATCCAACCTTGACGGCCACGGGCGCGGGAGATTTGTGATAAGTAGGTCGCAACGCCTTACGCCAGTGTTAAGGTCTATGCCACGAGCGGGAGTCCATGGCGTGAGTGCCACGACGATATCGCCCCTTCATGCAGTTCCTCACCCCGCCACCAGAGGCAACGCCATCCCTATTGTAAAACGGCGGGGTTACTAATAGTTTCCTTTCCCGACGCTAGTTGCGCAGAGTAGCTCGTGGCATGCTTCGGAGACACGACGCGTGCCACTGCCACTAGTAGACGACCTTGGCACGAATGCTTACGCCATTTAGTGGCATTCTCGCTACCTGCTAGATGCTTTCATCTTGTCACCAGTTATAAGAACTGGAATATGACAGTGAAAAGGGACAATTCATTTTGTCTCCTCCGGGAATTGAGCTCGGGACGCGGCAAGAAGGGGGCTCGCGAGCCACTATAGTGCGATTTTTGTAACTTCGGCTCGCAAGGCGAAGGAATATGTCACGGTATTTCGCGTCTTTCTCACTCGTGCCGCTAGATAACGCATGATCGCGACCGCATCAAGCAGTGATTCCATCGTGGCCACAGCGGCTTGAGGGGCAAAGTTATAAAAATCACACTATACGGACAGATTATTTATATAAAATTCAAATCCTGAACCACATATCCCAAAATAATATAACCCTAGAGGTTAGTTTGTTTCTATATATTGCATCTCTTGTTTGGAAATATTAATTAAAAGATATTTCTCAAAAATCGGTCAATTATTTAGTTTAATGTAGCTAGATGCTGAATATTTATTCATATCAATGTGGAAATTATGATACTGTTTTTAAGGTAGTTTAAATACATTTTCTATTTTTAAAACTATTTTAGGTGGAGATTAAGATAAAAAAATGTCCATATCTTAATGCGTCCTCACTACCATACTCGTATTATATTATGAAGACACTATAAATTTACCAACATGTTGTTTAAAAATTTCATTTGAAATGTTAATTTATACATCTTATGAAGAGGATCAATTTTATACTCTACAGTTACAGCAGGTGACTTATCTTTATATATTGCTGTTGTAAGATTATAAATACGGAATATACAGCGCAGCCTCAGTGCTTTGCATAAATTTCGCTTTTTGTGTTTCCTTTCTTCACAAAACTCCTCCTCGGTACGCCAAGTAATTCATAAATGGAATGGTATGGCGTAGAGTCGCAAACCTACCACTCAATTACCCATCCGCAGTTCCAAAATTATTATCCAAAAAATTTATTATTCTCTGTCGCAATGTTTTTCCTCAAAGCACCGAAGTTAAAACTCATTCATCACAGTCACAATGTGCATCATATAATCCTGTCCCATACCACTTTCGCTTCTTGTGTACTTCCGTTTTCTCAGTTGCTGCCCATCTGCCCATTGAAAACATCTACTAGTAATATTCGATGAGTATAGAAGTAGCGGTAAAGCGGAATCCAATGAGGCTATGGCGTATCATGTTTTGTAATTATGTGTAATATACATGGAATAGTAAAAAAAAATTCTATAATACAAATTTTAAAAGAAAAAAATTAATTCTTGACAACAGAAAATAATTCCATGAAATTGATTTATATCTTGAAAAAATTCAATCAAAATAACACATCTTAACATCAGAAGAAAAAAAATCAATTAAATTCATTTAATAATTTCAAAACATTTTTTGAATATTTAATACAGAGTCTGATGATGAGATCGAAAAACATCCAGATACGTTATTATCTTTAAAAAACTTAATAAAAGTTTTATAAGAAAGAAGCAAAGAAAACATTTAATTATCTTTAGATATCGGCCAGAGAGAATAATTATATGCAATATAATACATTACACTATACATAATTATTCAACATATTATATACAATAAATGATGATGTATATCATTTATTGTAAATAATAAATGATAAATATAATAAATGAATAAAATTTAATATAATAAATATATATAAATATAATATATATTAATATTATATAATAAATACAAAAAATGCTTCACGTTTCTTTCATTTGCCATTGTGAGCGAGCCGTGTTCATTTGGCGAGTGCTGCCGCCGTGAGAGAGTTCCGCCCACCGCCCGGGGCGAGCGTCACGCGAGCGAGCGGTCGCGGGCGGCGCGATGCGATTCCAAGAGGCGCGGGGCGCCTCCACACAGATTCTCCACGAGGCGGCACGCGAAGTCTAATCCAACGTGTTCAACTGGGGACTTTTACAAGAGATGAGGCATGTAGTTGTTTACACACCGGTTATAGTGAAACTGGGATATAGTGAATCCTCGGATATAATGAACGTAAGTCACTGGTCCCGTTCCAATTACATTACAAATAAACATAAATAGATTCAGTTATAGCGAACATGAACATGAACCGATTGCAGTTATAGTAAACTCAGATATAGTGAACCATCGGTTATAGTGAACTTAAATCACTTGTCCCGTTTTACTTACATTACAAAAGAAGCATCAGAAGATTCGATTATAATGAACCCGAACTTCGGTTATAGTGAACGTATAAAATAAATCCTGGAAATTAATTGGATCTTATGTTATGAAGCGACTAAAAGGGTCTTTAGAAAGTAGGACGGTGTTCCAATAGTGCAAGAGGCATTCAAAGGTGACAAGACTGCAATACGATACTTAGACACAGAGGACAAAGCAGAATCAGTGGTATGGAGAGAGCATGGACTATGGAGGAGGATCTAGAGAAATTACTAATGTAAAATGTACGAAGCAAACAATTCAAAATAGGTTTTCTTTTCAGCATGAATGAAACTGGACTTCAGTAAATGGAAACTTCGTCAAGAGAAGCTAATCATTCAAATGTCGTATATCTAGTTCCAGCTACTCGGTACAAATGATTAAGAAAACACGCATCCCATTCCCCTAGAAATCTGATTATATCTAATACACAGCACTTTACTAAAGCAAGTCTAGCGACTGCAGAATCCAGCATTCATAAAACGTGTCTACGTCTAGTTGGCTGTTCCTCAGCTGCTCTTGGCATCTGTGCAAAACTTTTTCCACTGACTGACCCCAAGGCGACCTTAGTATTGCATTCATCAGCTCCCTGTATCCACGCTGCATCGCTCCCACGGTAGCGTTGTGTGCAGAAGGTCGCTGGACCACAATTGACTCCACTGCTAATGCCGCGAGCACCAGTACCAGAACCAGTGCCTCTTTCTCGTTGCCTCCTTACGAATTCCGTCTCCCCTTCTTTTCCTCCCACTCCAACGCCTTGTTCTCGAAGTCGCAAATGCCACTGCAAACACTTTTCGGATGTGCCCACAGGGATATCTGAAGGGATATCACAAACTTCCTATACAATATCAAAGCTATATATTTTTTAAAATATCTCTTTATATGGCTAATATGTATGATGTCCTGGCTTCCTAGAATAACAATATGACTACCTGGAATAACAATATTATTCTTATAAGGCTTATATGTAGGATGCTTTTTATATATTTTTTGTCATTTATGAACTAATAAATTCCTCTAAAATGTTCAGCAAGTAATTTCCCTTCAAGTAAATTTCGTTTCCTTAGCGGGCTGTAATTCCTGCCCCCCTTCTTTCTTTTCCTCGTCATCAGCATTGCCAACAACGCAGCATTATCTTTACTGACCCATCTTCGGTCCCTCTGCCGACTTCGCGACCACCCCCATTTCCACCGTGAGCATTTCCGTCACAACCACAAAACCGCATTACCTGTGTCTCTCTCTAGAGTGGTCAACAAATTCTTTCACCTCCGTACTCTTATGAACTTCTCCGATATAATTACATGACTATTTTAACGAATGTGTGGTTTCGTATGAAAATATTGCATCTAAAATTACACTGATTTTGTAATTTGAAATAGGCATGCCTTCGTTACTGCTCAAATGAAATATTCGCTAACGATAAAAAGGTGAGTTTTCTGCGAAGTGAAGAGCACCTACATGGAAATCCAGATTTTATTCAGTTAAAGTATTATGAACCCACATTTTTAGACAATAACATTCTCCATCTACTTCAAGGTTATGTTATACAATGCCGATCCGATGGCCGAGATCGCTAAGTAAATAGTGCCGTAGCTATCTCGGACCGAAAGATCTCGGGTTCGAGTCCCGCTTCGGGCATGGTTGTATTTGTGTTCGTCCTTTCACCCTCTATCATCACCATATCTTGTCATTTTCACAGTCACCGTAACGTTAAATCCAATAGTGGTCGCTAATGACCTTGATGTTGATGCGATCTTCAATTAAAAAACAACAACAACAACCAATTCCTTGACTTTTTCTAGATTTCAAGGAGTTTCTCGAATTGTTGACCAGTTTATCTTCCGCGCCGTCGCTACTAACAAGCCTTACAGCAGCTGACCACCCTTCATTCAGATTCGACCGTCTCCCCCATCACCACGGCCGCCGCCGCCAGAACTACAACCCTACCTGGCAGCTGTTCCATCTCAACACATGACCCTCGCAAGGGCGCGCAGAGTTGTGCAAGGGGGTAGGCACGAAGGGAGAGGGGGAAGGCGGGTCGCAGGGAGCGACGGCCCTGCCCCTCGCAAGGAGAGGGAGAGTGAGAGAGACAGAGACTTGCCAGCGTCTCGCCACGTTTTAATTTTCTCATGCACGTAGTCGTATACGTGCAGATGCGGCCATCTAGGGCATTATGCGGTCAGTGACAAATCATTCCAGGGACCCACGGAAGCAGGGGTGTGGTGAGGAAACAACTTACTTGTATCTGCTTTTCTGGTCACTGACACGAGTAAAAACAAAACAAAAAGCTCTTGCAAGTATTTAAATTTTTGAGAGTAAATTAATGGGATCGTAGTTCCAGAAATAAAGAGATATGTATTTTTGAACACACATACATATAAGCATAAGAATACATTAAACTTGTGTGAAATAATAAAACATTAAGTGCATCCTCGCAAGCCATTTTTTCGACAAGGTTCATTACTTGCTGTAAGACCTTTGGAAGAAAGGTCGTCTGTAATGTAATTTCATTTCGAGACAAATGCTTCACTTTGTACCCGTTGAGTAATAATAAATCGTTCGCACAAATACATAAAATATTTTGCCGTAAAACGCGGATATTTGAATGTTCGTTTACTCCGTGAATTTGACAAATTATAAACCCGGCACAAATTATAATAATAAATTGGTTTTGTTACACTCCACAAACAACAACACAAATTATAAAACCGGCAGAAATTTGACACAAATTATAATAATACATTGGTTTTGTTACGCTTCACTAACAACAACACAAATAAAACCGGCACAAATTATAATAATAAATAGGTTTTGTTACGCTCCACAAACAGCAACACGATAGTACATTTCCCTGCGTGTGATCAACCTGTACGCACACAACGTGTGTGCGCAACAGTAACCCAGCACAAAGGCCCTCCCCTTCTATCAACGGCACTATTAGCGTGTTTACAAATGGGTGACACCGCAGGCCCCCCCCCTCTACCCTTACACATCAGCGACAGTAGGTCACAGCCCAGTATCGTCCACCTCGCCGTCATTTACAAATAAAACGTTATCAGGTGCACGGTGTTCGCGCGGGCCTATTCAACGGCAGAGGCGAACAATACAGGGTGTTACATTCGCGTCACGACAATCTATTCAATTCGCGCGTCATTTATTTCATTCTAGTGGTCGCGAGAACTGCGGGCGTCCCATTGAGGTACACACGGGTCTGCGAGCGGAGTCAGATGTGGAGGGTGGTGTTGCATCCCCCGTTTTCGTTTCCCCCGCCTACTAGCCTTCGGTGTCACCCCCCCTACTCTATCCGACCCTGAGGGAGTCATATGAATGGGTGGGTGAGTTACATGTGGGTACCGCCCACTTGTCCTGTCAGCACGCGAGGTGTGACCGCACGAAAAGAGAGATACCCATACGGTAGGAAGAAAGCTAAGGCTGTCGACAGGATGTGCCAGATTGTGGGTAGGTAACGTATGGCTGCTTGTTTTTAGAAGCGATTCAACTCATATTTTTGGTCGTGCATTCCACTTGAAATAGAAAGCTCACTACAAACGTTTTAAAAGTGGGACTATTTTCTTGTATCTGTTGTTCTGGAATACTCATCAGATAACTGCAAATATTTTAATTAAAATCCTACACGTAAAAGTAGTTTTCATTTAGGTCGCATTGTGTTTGCAACAAAGAACACTGAGATAACAAGCCACCTAAAATTAATAACATGCTGAACGTAATGTTTGTGATTTAATAAAGATGCTGATAATGAAAACATGAATCTAGATGAAAGGAAATGATGAAAAACTAGCTACTTTTGTACATTTCAAATAATAATGATAAAGTTTACTCATTTTCACATAAGTTAACAAAAACAGCAGACGCATCAGAATGAGCAAATACTTTTGATCGGGTGCAATTTAAGGAAGCAAATAACGAAAATTAAATGTGATAGGATGATGAGTAGATTCACAGTACGCATATTTGACTAATTCTTAATGTAATCGCGGATGTCCAGACGCACAATAACAAGAGGGTGAATGAAGTTCATGTGGGCGTACGTCCTTCTACAAGCTTGAATTGTATTTTAAACTGATAATAGTTCAAAACATGCAGCTATAAACAATGCTTAAGAAACATGAGGTAAGAAGGACAAAATAAATAATTTTCCTTTCTTCGGGAATAATTAACAAATGACGGACATAACGCGCTTTGAGCAACACATATATTAGTCTATAGTTTCTCTCGAATTATATTCAACAGCAAAAATCCACTTAAATTTGTAACTTTGAGCACTAAATTTTCAGAAGGAAACACTACAATCACTAATTTCATGACACATATTATTTAAAATAATCCGGCATTTCATTCATGGAATTAACTTGTATATATACAAAAACACAGATCCTTCAACGAGCTGAATCGAATCGAACCGTCCACAATAATTATGAACGCAAATAATCCGACGGAACAATAGAGTCTGTGACGAAACGCGAAAGGCGGTTGGCGACGCTCGCTCGCTGGGGGTCATCCCCATCCCTCTACCCGATCCAGATACGCCAACGGCCGGAGACGGCAACTGGAGCGTCTGGCGAAAGCAATCGCCTCCCCCCCCCTTCCCCCTCTGCACAGCCCAGCTGGGCACCGGCGCGGCGGCGGCAGAACCACGCCGCGCACGTCTATTGCAGGCATCGCCGTCTCAAGCAGCGACAGCCGCGGCCACAAAGGGCGGTGGCGGCGGTAGTGGCGGCGGCGGTGGTGGTGGCGGAGGCGGCGGTGGTGGCAGTGGCGGCGGAGGCGGTGGCGGCGACGGTGGCGGTGGCGGCGACGGTGGCGGTGGCGGCGACGGTGGCGGTGGCGGTGGTGATGGCGGTGGCGGAGGCGGAGGCGGAGGCGGAGGCGGCGGCGGTGGCGGCGGCGGCGGCGGCGGCGGCGGCGGCGGCGGCGGCGGCGGCGGCGGCGGCGGCGATGGCGATGGCGACGGCGACGTCAGCTGCAGCGGTGCAGCTGCCGTCCGCCCCTCCGCCCGCCCCACCTTTCGTGGTCCAAGAACAATCACGACGGCCGCTCAGACGGTCCATTGTGTTGTGTCTTCGCGGCCGAAGGGGCGTGGCGGGGCGGGGCGGGGCGGGCCGGAGCGGGGCGGGGCGGTGCAGCGACGAGACCAGGGAGGAGGAGGGGGCGGGAGGTTGGCTCTGGCGACTCAAGGGGCTTTGGCGGCGTGGCGTGACGGCGGAAGAAGGTGCGCTGGGACTGAAGGCGGGGGCGTGGGGGTGGGGGTGGGGGCGGAGTGGGAAAGGAGGCTGAGGCTGAGCTTGCGCTGGCGGTCGTAAGATCGAGGGATCGCTGGCCCCGGCGGAGAGCACAGCGAAAATGCAAGAGAAGAGGCACCACGAAGTAGATGTGACATGGGAGTGATACAAGAGGTGAAAGAGACGAAGAGTATCTAGAGGCACATGATGGAAGACCAGATGGTCTAGAAAAAACTGAAGGCCAGATTAAAGAAGAGGAAAGGAGGCGAGTGCGATGTTTCAAAATCGAATGAGTTCTGGAGTAGAAAATCTGGAATAAATAGGAGGGATGAGAAAAATAGAGGGGGAAGAAGAGGGGAATAAAAATGCTGTGGAGGTGAGAATGTGAGCTGATGAGACTTTACTTTTTTTTTGTGGAGGATGATTTGTGAAGCCTGATTCCTCGTCCCAAGCAGATACACTTCTGAGTCTGAACCATAGTCCCAAGTCAGATGAAATAGTGAAATGTGGAAAGAAACGAACATGCACCCAGTGATCGAATTCGTAACTTCGTAGGAGGAGGTGGAGAAGTAATGAAAAACGATGCGCTGATTTGTTTGTCGTGAAAATATTCTGGGAAAGACACTCGAAAGAAATTCTTTCAGATAATATTATGTCAACAGGCAGTAAAATTCTAGGAAATTGCCAAATATTTGTCTCGGTGGAAACAAAATCGATAAGTGGAAACTAGATTGATTGACATTTTTTCTACAAATAATCAACATTTATTATATTTCTAAAGAACCTATAAGAATTATTTCTTTGTCCTTATAACTATATGCCACACGTTCTCCTCCCGGCCCATTACTATACAAAACTCCCACTACAACAAACTTTCATTATCAATTATATTCACTACCAATATTAAACGAATTATATATATAAATATATATATATATATATATATATATATATATATATATATATATATATAAAAGCGGGCCGAGGCGGGGCGGAGCGACGCGGGACGGAGCGACGCGGGACGGAGCGAGGCGAGGCGGAGCGAGACGGGGTGGAGCGAGCCGGGGCGGGGGGCGAGGCGGGGCGGGGGGGCGAGGCGGGGCGGGGGGGCTAGGCGGGGCGGAGGGCCGAGGCGTGGCGGGGGGCGAGGCGTGGCGGGGGGCGAGGCGGGGCGGGGGGGCGGGGCGGGGAGTGGTGGCGAGGCGGGGCGGGAGGAGGTGAGGCGGGGCGGAGCGAGGCGGAGCGAGGTGGGGCGGAGCGAGGCGGGGTAGAGCGAAGCGGGGCGGGGGCGGACGAGGCGGTGCGGGGCGGTGCGGTGCGGGGCGGGGCGGAGCGAGGCGGTATCCACGGCGCAGTGGCGTGCTCCAGGTTCGAGCGGCGGCCTGCGTCCGAGAATAGAGGCTAATTGAACGGCGTCACGGTGTCGCCGCAGCCGCTCTCCCCTCGTGGAGCCCGTCCCGTCGCCGCCCGCTGGTCTCAGCTCGCCGCTCGCTCCCCAGCTGCCCTGGCCGGCGCGGCGGCGGCGGAGAGGCCCTCCGCCAAAGGGTCATTTCCATGAGACGCCCCCCCCCCCCGCGCACTGGGCCGAAGCTCGCTTCTAGCGGAAGGACATCACCTCTCTTAAAATGCATTGAACTAAGGACTTTCAATCATTTACATATATGCTACGAAATGATACACTAAGAGTATCTGTGAATTTATTTTAATGTACAAATAATGTATTTTTAGAATCATTATAATTTTATAATGATATTCATCCGGAATACTAATAATAATAGTTGTCAGGATGAACTTACGAAGTGACAGGTTTTTTATACCACAGTGACAATTTTTTTTAACAATACTACCTTTTTATCTATGATGTCAACAAATTCTGGACAGTAGATTTTGAAAAAGACCCCAAACAGGATCAAAACGTTAAGTAATGTTATAACAATAAATAAATTTTTATAAAATTACTATGTTTGTTTCATTACGGTGAATAAACCATTACAGAAAGGTATTATTTTTAATTATACACGATTAATCAATGCCTCCGACTTCAAATTCAAACTATTTCTTGTATAAAAATGCTTGAATGGGGAGAACGATTAATAAAAATGTCATTTTGATTTTCCTTTTTTTATATATTAAAATATCCAAAGTCAAATAATTATAGAAATTAGTTATTTCCATAAATTCTATTAAAAATTGATTTCTTTAATTTTGTGACATGAACACCCTTCAATAATTATTTATTTATTTATTATCCAGGAAAAAGAAGCAGTCAAAACTGTACCGGGGGAAGAGTACAATTCGCGTACGTTTTCTTGTGCTTGAAAAACTTTTCTCTCTTTTACTGCACAAAATACATTATTGAGTTATAAATAAAGATAGCAATGAATGTTGTTAACATTTCCTAACAAAGGGTGTTCATTTCCTTGTTGCTAATTGCATCGGCAAACTCTCACTCCTCTAGACTTATTGTAAGGGTTGGGCAAATGACTTTTCATGGGCATGTGATGGTATGTTTGGTTTAGAAGAAAATGAATTAGTTGCATCTTAATTTGCATTTAATTCAACAGAGAAAGAGATTACACACTGGCGTCTTTGCATACTGACGTGTTCACGAAGAAAATCTCTTAGAAATAATTGAGTTTCATTTGAACTGTAAGTTTCACTTTCTTGAATATTATTTTAATGCTGGATAGGGCGATGAAAAGTTTGTGTGTTATAAAAATAAAAGGCTATTAGGCCTCTTTAATTTTTCTTTCCAGAAACTATTCAAAACGTCATGAATTTATTTTAAATGTGAGAATCAAACCCCAAGAACAGACATACACGTGAAAATCTCATTTGCAACCCATTCCTGGCTTTCCACTTTCCTTCACTTAACAATTCAGTTTCCAAAAATATAACTTATTTCTGCAAAAATTTCACGAAGTACGTTGTAGTGAATGGAAATATTCTATTACGGTTTCTGTTTAAAAATACGAGAAGTATTAACAATTTTAAAATTATCATTGATTTGCTTTTATCCACGCAAGTAGAGTAGTTTGAATATTATTCGAACTTGCAGGCATATGTTAAATGTTATATAAATATTTTAAAAAAGTATTAAGGGATGTGAAATGTATCCGGCAAGAATGTAGAAAATAGGTTTGTTGTATCAGATTTTTGTTTTGTTATTTAAGGTCGCATCAACTACTTGGTCATTAGCGACCACTATTGGATTTAACGTTATGGTATGAGGATGAAACGACAACCATGCCCGAGGCCGGACTCGAACCCGCGACCCCGCGGTCCGAGATCACTACGGGACTACTGTCTTAGCGATCTCGGCCACGGGGCCGACAGAAGATTTTTGTGGAATCTGGTTTTCAAAAGTCACAACAACTCTTCCTTCTGCCTCGCGACATTCGCGGTGACCTTTCAACTTGTGCTCCGGAAGAACCTGTATTCAGACGCACTGCTTGGGGTGGTGGAGGGGGGGGCTGGGTCTCCCCTCGGCGTCTGGGAGTGTCCAGAGTGGACAAGCACCGGGGACGGTGTGGCGTTGCTCTTTTTACTCACCGCTTGCCTCCGAGTACTGAAAATTTAATGAGTCTCGAGAACTCCTGAGTGGCAATATCTCTCAAAACAGGAAGCTGCCGACCTGAATTACGACGTCGTTATCTCGAGTGTACCGCCGTGACTTTTGAATGTCGAAGACGTATAATATTCGTCAGACACGAGCTAACGTTTTCATGCTCAACGCTAACATAAACTTTCTCGAACGTTGCATCATAGAGCAGGGAGCCCAGGTACGGGGTAAGGTGATAAAAATCTTTCTTCTCGCGAGGTTATTAAGAACCTATTTGGAGTGGTATTTTTAGGATTAGTCACACTCTAAAACAGGTGAATATGTCATAAGTTATAAATGTCTCTTGAGTAACGAGTTGGTAAAGTTCGCAAAGTTAGGCAAGCAGTATTGAGAGAGAGAGAGAAAATTCTTCTAATATTTAGTATTTTAATCGTTTACTTTTTTAGGTTTATCAGCACTGAGCATTCTGCCCTTCAGCAGGCTCAAGTCTTCAGTGCTGCAGTTCAGTGCTCAAGTGCTCCAGAGTTCTCCGTCCATTGCTTTCTTCTTAAAATGCCTAAAGTTTCTTCTCCTCCGCGATGTTCTCATATTTGCATTCGTCTCTCTTCTCTTTTTCCGTTTCACGTACCCCTTTATAGCTTTCTCAATATGCATTCCTTTTCTTTCAACGAATACTCCCTTCTCCTTCATGTTTTTTTTCACTTCCTCACACTAGCCTTTTCATATTTAAACTTTTGATAAAAGCTTCACTCTTAAACTGTTTCCATTCATTTTATCCTTTCCATCCTTCTCATTTTTCAGCTTTTTTCTTCACGTTTCGCAATTTTCCACATGTCTTATCTGTGCGGGTGGGCTCGCCAACTAAAATATTTAAATAACTTCTTTTTCAAATCAAATGTTGTGCTTAAGCGTTACGATTTTTCTTTATTTATGAAAGCCACTTTAACCACTACTGTTAATTTTCTTTTCTTTTCACATCTTTACCTTTTTGCTATTCTCCTAGGAATCTGAATTTTTAAACTCGAGCTCCTGTTTCTCCAGTTCTAACTCACCGTACTAGAATTCAATAAGCATTCTTTCTTGGAGAGTAGCGTTCGGTGAAAAAGACGTCTTCATCTTGATAGCATTTATTAGCCGTGAAATGACAAAACCTCTCACAGAAAAAGTTTTGTGTCGCATTTCTCAGTACTAACGCATTTTCCTCGACTGTACTTTGGTCGAGATTCAATACAAAACAGTAATAAAACAAAAAAGTGTAAATGAAATAAATTTCATTTACAAGCGAGAAAACGTGCAGCCAACACAAATCTTTTTTCTTCTTTTTTTCACCTTTTTTTCCGAAGCGCAGCTACTTCGTGATGTACGTGTCAGAAGAACGTTCTCGCCTCATCGTACACTGCACGACAGGTTCACCAGCAGTCTTCCAAGGCAAATAAAACGGGAGACACCACCTTACGTTCTGCAACTCGGAGGCCTGGCGCACGGCTACGTGCTAGTCCCAGGTATCGCCTGTTAGAGGGAGTTGCGGGGAAACGTAACCACTGGTTACATGAAGCGATAAGTGCTAAATCACTCCCCTTGCGCCGAGATGGCGTTGCAGGCTGCACGAGAAAGTGTAGGAGTAGCTGGTCCGCATCGGGAAGTGAGCACGCAGTGAGGGATTGCATAGATGCAGTCCACGAGCGGTTTTCGATCGATGTGGCGTCAGCAAATGGAAACAAAACTATAAAGCACATTCACATTTTTTAAAGTTAAAAAGTGGAGTTTACTACCTATCTTAGCATAATAATAATATATAAATTATTATTATTTATTGCAATCGATTTATTCACAAGAAAGCAACAAAGAACGTTTACAAGAAATATCATTGATAAAAGGTAGAAATGAGACATGTCAGAACACATACGTAGCTAACAAGTGACAAACTCTTAGTTTATAAATAACGAATTGTAGAACATAAATAAAACACAGTAATAGTTGTAATCTGAATTTTATGTAGACGTTAAAAAAATTAACACTAGTTTTTCAGACTTAAATATCAGCGCACGAAGATACGCCAGAAAATATAAAATCATAGCTTTAATGTTCCGCAGGTTGAAAGATGTTGAATACTTTGATCTATGCTGATGATAGGTTTTTATTGAGTTTATAGTTATTGGTTTTTAAAATGAGATTTTGATTAGAATTCTGGAAATTTAAAAAAAACGTAATTAATGTTTACAAAAATAACTCAATATGTTTAGTGATTAGATCGATACAACCGATAGTATTGTTTCAGCAATGATGTAACAATCATTGCATCATCTAATACTTCCTCTAATACTTGCATTTCATGTCTTTTACCCTAAAATAAATTATTTTCAATATCATCAATACGAAAATTTCAAGGGTTTATGTATTGAGTTCTTCTGTCACTTACATACAGGTTTGATCAAAATTGCCGTAAGTTAAAAGACGATTTGGCGAAAAGTTTTTTCTCGTCATCTTTCCCCCCTAGGACGTTTTTACCAAACACGATGTAAATTTAAACCTGTAATAATGTTTAAAGCCGGTAGGGGTACAAAAAAATGGAAGAATTTAAAACAGGCAGAAAACAACGCCGAATCAACAAACAACTACCTATCGACACCGGGACCTCGAAAACCGCAAGTCCATCCGCGGATTTTCCTCCGGGAGGGAAGGCATCGCTTCGGTCGCCGGAAAAGAAGACGAGGCGTGGGCTGCGGAGTCTATCGGGGCGACGAGGGACATTCCACAACCAAAGAAAGCAAATTGAAAGGAATTAACTTGGAGAAATTTAATAGGATTTAAATTAATAACGAATTTATACATTTTTTTCCTAGGGCTTTCATCTAGCTACCAGCCGGTTACCTTTTTCTACCCGATGGGACGCGTATTCGACCATCCACTAGACACCAATACACTTGCGGGTTTCTCTGATGTGGGCTCAGCAGAACGCGAGCCCCTCCGCGACAACACATACATGAGAGACAAGGGACAAACAACCATGCACAAGGCGGGACTCGAACCCAAGACCCTTAGGAACGAAGCGCTTAGTCGGCACACGCTCGTTGCCACCTCGGCACAGTATACTCTAAATCATAGTCAATTAAAACATTTACAAGGGTGTGAGAGCATCAGGATGACACGATGTTGGGACAGACAATGTTGAAGGCGAGGGCAGCATGCGAGAGGCGAGGGCGAGATGCAAGGGCGAGATGCAAGGGCGAGAGGCGAGGGCAAGAGACGAAGGCAAGAGGCGAGGGCGAGAGGCGAAGGCAAGAGGCGAGGGCGAGATGCAAGGGCAAGAGTCGAGGGTAAGAGGCAAGGGTAAGAGGCGAGGGTAAGAGGCGAGGGCAAGAGGCGAAGGCAAGAGGCGAGGGCGAGATGCAAGGGCGAGAGGCGAGGGCAAGAGACGAAGGCAAGAGGTGAGGGCGAGAAGCAAGGGCGAGAGGGGAGGGCGAGAGGGGTGGGCGAGAGGGGTGGGCGAGAGGGGAGGGTGAGAGGCGAGGGCGAGAGGCGAGGGCGAGAGGCGAGGGTGAGAGGCGAGGGCGAGAGGGGAGTGCGAGAGGCGAGGGCGAGAGGGGAGGGCGAGAGGCGAGGGTGAGAGGCGAGGGCGAGAGGCGAGGGCGAGAGGCGAAGGGAAGAGGCAAGAGCGAGATGCAAGGGCGAGAGTCGGGGGCAAGAGTCGAGGGTAAGGGGCGAGAGCGAGAGGCGAGGGCGAGAGGCGAGGGCGAGAGTCGAGGGTAAGAGGCGAGAGCGAGAGGCGAGGGCGAGAGGCGAGGGCGAGAGGCGAGGGCGAGAGCCGAGGGCGAGGGCGGGAACGAGGGGCGAGGGCGGTGGGAGAGGACGGTGGGCGAAGTCGGTAGCCGAGGGCGCGCGGGAGGTGAGGGCGGCGGAAGCAAGCGCGCTGCGGCCGTGACCCCGTGTTGGCGCGGAAGCCAGTCAGTCGGCCAGCCGGTCGGCCGCCCGCAAGCACACACGCACGCACGCGCCCACGCACGCACGGCTGAGCGCTGCTGGCACCGCCCGCGCCGCGCCGCGCCGCGCCGGGCGGGGCGGCACGAGCCCTGGCGGCGGCGGCGGCAGGTGGGCGCCCTGCCATGCACGGGGCGTAACGGACTTCGCCTGAGAGGGGGAGGCGGTGCCGGCGGCGGCCGGGTACAATGGTCTACAAAAAGTTCCTTCGTGCACGAAATTCACTTGAGTCACAAATCTGGGACAGTGGTACTTTGAATTTCGACGATTCGTATTATTTGACATCGCGAATTTTGTTTCTCCCTTCCATACATTTGCACTGTCTTTACTTATGTGTTCTATGAACCCCCCTCGGATTTTTTATATTGTAATTCGACAAAATTTACTTATGGATCTTCTATAATAAACTCGGGCAGTTTTTCACACAGTACAAAATTCGATTTGTAATGCTCCAATGATTTTGAATGCAATTCTATGAACATTATCATCAAACCATATGGAACTAAACCCAACTGTTGCTCGTTTATAATAACTGAACCACTGTGTCACAATTTACAAGTATTTTTGTAACTAACTCGTGGAGAGAAATATTTTAAAAAGCCTCCATTTTTATGATTAATTTTAATTTTCTTATTTTTTATTTAACCACTTTATAGTGGTAAAGATACTATAGACAAATAAACAGATTTAAATGACTTTGTAGTTTCTCGCATTCATCTTAATATGGAAACAGATTTTTAATAAGTAACGACCGCTGATTTTTCAATTCTTACTTCAGTTCGATTCCTGCATTTTTTTAAAGACTCCATTTATAAATCTGAGATTCCAAATACTATTTTTTACCATATTTATTTTATTTATTTATGTCAAAAACAGTTTAAAACTGTGTGTGACGAGCTGTGGGGAGAAGTGAAATTTGTGCACGTTTTCATAATTCTTTGATCTCCATCCTAAACCATATTCTAGTCGAATTTTGAATACAGAAAAAAGACCGTTCATTATTTCGTTTTAAATTTAAGTAGAAATTATTACATACAGGAATAAGAGGGAAAACACTTATATGGTAGTTTTTTTTCAATTAAAAACAGGCAGTCACACACTACATAAGTTTTCGAATTTTGTTACACATTCGTTAAAAACAGAAAACATTCTCCACACTTGCACACTTCTAGTCGGGGATCTAAAAAACGGGGATCGAAGGGTGAAACGGGAAACGATGAGTACAAGGCCGACGTCCGAATTCCTTTCGACCTCGCAGGAATAGTCCCCGGACCACAGTGTAGTGGCCGGCCCCTAATCGCACGACTGGGCGAGTTCTGGCACGAAGGTTCAGCACCTACCCGCAGGGGGCACTCCGCACCTGGGTCATAGATCCCGGCTTCCCCTTTTCCTTTTTTTGCCTCGAGAGGATATCGGCAGTTACCGTAGAGAGCGATTTCATTTAGGGTTGCCGGCAAAAAGTTAATGTGGAGGATACGTTAATTTGATGCATCTGTGAATATGGATTTACTTTCTACGCGTCTTCTGCTTTCTTCGATCTCTCTTTTCTTGGTCTCGTTCGTAGCTACTACTCGGATTTTGATGAGATTCGTACTTTCGCTTCTGGCACACTTCAGAAATCTCTATTTCTTGGTTTTATTTCTCTTTCCTTGACTTAATAGCAAGAGATTCTGTCTCTTTCAGGGCTTCTATTTTTCCTTAACATCCTAAATCATCTCTGACAGGTCCATATCTTTTCCCCAATCGTTTTGCTTCATTGAATACTATTTGTTTCTCATTTATCGTATTTCAATCTCTATATCATTTAAGTGCATACCATTCATATCCCTCCTAATGAGTCTTCGGTAGTTTAATTATATTTTTCAGATTTTTACCTTCCATACTCTTTTAGCTCTCACTCGTGTAGCTTCTACCTACCGGTTTCCAGTTCATCTACCTTATAATATCTTCTACTTCTAAGAATTTCGTCTTGGTAATTGTACAGCACTAGTCTGCTGCTCCCGTATCTTCTACTACTCGGAATAAATTTGGACTATCTGATAGACCTTTCCTGAATTCCATCTTATAACTTAATGTAAATCCGGGTGCTATCGGCAACGTCTCGAGTCCGCAGATTTTATGGATTCGGTGAATTCGTGAATTTCAATGCCAATCGATTACATATTTTCAGCTTTCAACTCCGCGCAGTCAGAACTGCACCCAGCTGACGCGGCGTGAATATGAGAATATTATCATCCTCATTGAACGTCGCGTCGGAGACTTCCGCGGCCACGAAGTGCTTCCTTGCAGAAGCAGACATAGCATTTTCAGGAGATGAAATTTCCGGCAATGTATCACTGTTCTCGAAAATTAACTTTCTTACGTAGCTGGAATAACAGAATTCTACTTCTTTGCAGACTATCTTCCTCACAATTTCTTTTTAAATACAAAAAGAGTCATGACAAATCCTCAACAAATAAATAATGACGGAAAGGTGTAATTTCAATTGTAACGCTTGCTGAGAAGGTATCAATGCAGTGAACAATGCTGCAGCTTGAGCTATGAACGTGTGCTTTCATTACAATCTGTGAATTAATGAAGCGAATTAACCTGTTTAGCTAATAAGTTAATTCCTTTTAGTACCTTTTGTTATATGCTCCTACTACAGTTAACGTATTGCACTCAAACACGTAAGCACGCTATAATTGTAACTTAGATGCTAAATATGCGCAATGCTCTCATGGTGTGGTCTGTTAAGTTGTGTGAACGACCACAATCCTCTTAAACGAGTAAAACGCAATTCTTTATATTTTGGTTGAGGATCTGCAGTATTTCGCTCATATCTACAGTTAGTGATCCATCAATATAATGTAAGGTGTTCTTGGTTAACAAACAGAGTAATTTGCACAACTGACATATCACCTGTGCAAAGTTTGTTTTCAAGCTACCAACTGCTGACATTGACCTTCTGTTGCAAGTACAAGTGCACCTGACAGAAATGCTTTCTGCTGAGTGAAGCGAACAGATTGGCAAATCAAAAGTACATATGTGTACATAAGTGGCGGCGGCGGTGGCGGCGTCGGCGGCGATGGTGGTGGTGGTGGTGGTGGCGGCGGGGGCGGTGGCGGCGTCAGCGGTGGCGGCGGCAGCGGTGATAGTGGTGGTGGTGGTGGTGGTGGCGGCGGCGGCGGCGGCGGCGGCGGTGGTGGCTGCGGCGGTGGTAGTGGTGATGGTGATGGTGGCGGTGGCAGCGGCGGGGGCGGGGGCGGTGGTGGCGGGGGCGGTGGCGGCGGCGGCGGCGATGGTGGTGGTGGTGGTGGCTGCGGCGGTGGCAGTGGTGATGGTGATGGTGGCGGTGGCAGCGGCGGGGGCGGGGGCGGTGGTGGCGGTGGCAGCGGCGGCGGCGGCATCGACGGTGGTGACGGCCGCGATGTCCTCGAAGCAGCGGGGGCGTGGCGGGGCCGGGAGCAAGGGGTGGGGCACCGGCCGGCGAGCGGCTGGTCGGCCGAGCGGAGGCTTTCGCCCGCCGCTTATCTTAATGGGCTTCGGCAGCGTTACGGGGCGCGACGGCCGCCCCCGCGCCTCGAGGCCGCGAAAGGCCCCTGGGGCGGCGCGCCTTGCGCCACGCCGCCCGCCCTGGCGGTCACTTGTTCTGGCGCGGGCGGCGCCGCGACGCCGCCACTTCTGCGCTCAATTCCAAGGAGCTGCACCGAGCCAGGTGGCTCGCTGCATCAACTGATGGCACTGGGAGGTCCTAAGTGGCTGGCGGCGGCAGGATTTTCGACACCAGCTTGTCAGCTGGGTCGAATTCAGTCGCTGTCTGGAGGAGAATTCCAGCGGCATGCACAACACTATCACACATGCGGGGAGACCGGTCGGGAGCTTACAGCTTGACTCCGCTGGGGCGGTATCCCGCTGGTGGGAGAAACCTGGTTGGGGAAAACCCCGCTAGCCGATGATAGGTCGGTGCCGGATCTCGCCATCCAGTGGGGCAAGATCACCGCTACCTCCCGAGGAAAATGCACGCAACAGCACAACACATATTGGTCTAATGACCGTAGTAATTCAAGCGTCCGGAATAGTAACAATCAATCAATCCAAGGAGCTGCAAGGTGGATGGTGTTCAGTGAGGCAGCTTTTATGTGAAATTATACGTGTGCGTGAGTTCTGTATTCAAAGTATTAGAATTTGACCGGTTTGAATGCTTTTATGTGTTGACATGTGAGTCTACTATCCAGAGCTTGTTTTGATATTTGCATAGCGCAGCCCAAGACAATATGATACAGGCCGTGACAAGGCGTACATTTTATAACAATTTTGCTGTCCGATTGTACAGAAACTTAAGTTATGAGATCAATTTGATATAAACGAAAGATGAAATAAGTTCCGATTCATTAATTAAATACAATATATTAGTTACATTTATTTGAGATTGTATCCAACACTTTCACATTAAACAGGGTATTGTTATTGTAATGCCAAGGAAACAATCGAACGCCTTACATGCAGCTGATATTTCTTTTTCTTTCCTCTTAAGATACACTGTGTGTTTCAGGAAGAAACATACAATGTATCTTAACCCGAGAGAGGTGGCGCGGGGCCTCTTGTGACCCCACGTATCTTTACTTAGCTGCAGTTGCCTAATTTTGCGAGTCAGAAGTTTTACATTTCACATACCTTTCACCACATTCTTTAGCTTTTGTCTGAAAGATTTTAAAAATTTTATACGTAATAATTCATTAATAAATATTTGTGAAACCAAAATAAACGTCTTAAATTTCGTACTTTTTCTAAGTTGTGTTGAGTGGCTTTTTTGCATTTTCAATAAATTGTTTATTTTTAGGTAAGAAAATGAAACTTACTGAATTTTGTAATACCTTTGTCGTTGAAATTTTCAGGAAAATGTAAATGGAGTCACAACATAAAATGAAAGATAAATGATAACTTTGCCCTTTTATTTGTTTCAATTCCTCATTTGCATGTTTGTTTATAATAGTACATTAAGTTAATATGACCTTATAAATTATTTATTATTATTAAAATAATTAATTTCGCACTTATTTCTTGCTAAATATAATTTTATAAAGAAATAACTTAAAGAGGTCAGAAATGACCCCGCGCCACCTCTAACGTAACTCCGGAAACCGCCACCTCTCCAGGGTTAACAACTATGGAAGAGGTTGTAAAGCAACATAAACACGAGTGGTAACGTTTAAATTAAGTAGCACAAAAGTCAAGCCGATCGAATAGAAATGAACTTCTAACTTGCACGTTGATTTCTGAGCCACGAAAACGAACGATGCATGGAACAATGTTTTGTCTGGAACTTGACCACTGAAGCCTTTTCCAGAAAAGATTAAGGAGTTCTGACATCATCAACGATGTTTTGAGTTCTTATTCTTGACTTTGACCATACTTCATCTGCAGAGGTCACTAAAGAATATGTTTAGGCAAAGTTTATATTACTACTTTTAAAACATCCGCCTTTTCACATTTTCAGCACAATAGCTTTAGTCCTTCAAAGACCGCAATGACCACAGAACACAATGTCCGGGCATATGGTAAGCAGTTAGCCTATTTATGTGTTAGATGACGTGTTCATATCTAATATTTGATCATTGTTTTCCTTAAGCCTTTATGGCAACTCCCTTCTTAATCTCCTTGGTCGTCAACGCCTGTGTTTATTTTCCCATTCCTCCTTGATTGCAGAGTTCCTTTTGAGGAACGCTGAATGCTAATTTGGATCAGGTGGAGGTGTAGTCTCCGGGCATGTAAAGGAGTTCGATGAATCATTGCATCTGCTGTTTCGAACCGAATGTGTACATGACGAACAATTGCGGACCTCAAATATAAATTTCGTTCCCGTCTTTGATCCTGTTGGAATACAGTACACATCCTCAATCCTTCTGTATATCCCACAATCGCGAGTTATAGGACAATGCTTTTTGGGACAAATTTGGTTTCTTAGAGAAATATTGTTTTTCAACTTCATTGTTTGAAGTGCAGATACATTTTCAGCAGCGATACTATCACCATTTGGGTAAACGTGAGTTCATATCCTGCCAGTATTTAAACAATTATTGAATCAATAACCCTCAAATTTGAAAGCAATGGTCAGTACGACACGTCGACATGAAGAACACACTAATAAAGTATTACTTTTTAGAGAGACAATAGACCGTAATTATAAACGTATTAATCTAAGAGGAATAAACAGATGGAAACTAGTCAAAAATGACAAGCTCTATAATATAATTCAGGAATTCTCCTCCTGCCAAACTACGGGCTTCAGCTGCAAATCACAAACAGGGTGGCCACTCATTTTCTGGAACAAATTTACCTTACCTTTTCCGGTTTTCCAGAGCATTTTTTTAATTATTTCCCTCAGAAAGATTTGTCATTTCAGACTACTTAAAGAAAACATTAGAGTTGCCTTGGTAGTAAATGGTCGACTCCTTGATTTCACCGTGACAAAGTACAAGTTAACAATATTTTTTCACCAAATAACAATAGAACAAAAAACAACGCTGAACCAATGTTTTTAAGGAATAGCCCCTACTTTTATAACCCTCTCAAAAATGTACCTGACTTCTAACGATTCTTCTACAAATTCTTTGACTTTACTCTTACCTTTCCAGAGCTATGGAATTTCCTGATTTTTCCCGGTTCCCCACGTTTTACAGAAAGTGGCCACCCTGACAATCTTCTCTACCGTCACTGTCGCAACCCCTTCCCCACCCTCTTCGCCACCAATCCCACAATCCCTTGATGTTCATGCCCCTGACCCTTTCCGCCCACGCCCTAGATCTTGCCCTTACCCACACGCCCCCGCCCAACTCGCCGCTAGGGATGGGGGATTAAAAAATCGATTAATACCTAATCGATTATTTTTATTAGATTAATATTCATCGATTAATCGTTCCGAATTAATCCATTACTTTTTACATGTATTAAATAACACTTAAAACCTTTTTTTAATTGTAAATTAATAAATCGTTCAGTACATAACCTTACTTATTTTAAGAAAACTTATCATGATAATGCGAATCATTCTCAATTTTTTGCCTTGTTAAATTTTATTTATTAAAGTATATGTGTTTGGCATTTTTAGAAACGATTTAATTAATATTTGCTTATTCTTTATTTCAATAATAATCATTCCACACACGTAGTCATGAGACAAACGACTGAATTCAGTTTAAAATGAAAATTCTCGAAACAGTAACACTAATAATTGTATTCTAACGATGTACTTGGATGAGGACGATTCTAGGAAAACTTCTAATTCTGTCTCTTATTTCACACTGAATATAATTCCATCACAAAAATATTAGAACATACATAGTGACTTTTGATTTTATTAGTTTTACTAACATGACATTAATCGCGTATGTTTGTCTCTGTTATGTTTTGCATTTGGAGAGAGATAAACAGACGAGGAATTCCGTTGCTACAGTTCAAAAGTAGAAATAAATTTTCGTATTTTGCTCATCTTAAAAGTTATTATTTGAATTAAAATAATCGAGCTAAAATACGGAATAATTAATCGACGGGTACATTTAATCGGTGTAAAAATAATCGATTTCAATTTTTCGATTAATTGTTTAAAATAATCGATTGTTGTACTAATCGCGATTAAATCACCCATCCCAACTCGTCGCCGTTCCGCTCCCGCCGTCGCTGTTTTTTTTTATTCTATGTAGGATTATTATACAAAGTTCAGTGCCGTCGCTGTTACCACCGCCAACTCTATCGCCGGAGTCTGTCTCCCCCACCGCCCCCGCCCCCGTCGCCTGCGCCTGCGCCGCTCACCCGCCCGCACCAGATCCGGCGCAGCTGGCGGACGAAAGTTGACGCTCGAGGACACCCCGGGAGCCCGACCCGCAGCCCCGGTTGCTACACTCCGCTCCGAACAAAATGGCATTTTAACGGCCCAGATAGAACCAGTGGGACAATGCTAATGCCAAACAAAGGGCGGAAATTCTTCTCGTAGGATTGTGCAGTGCTCGCCTTTGTGTGTGTGTGTGTGTGTGTGTGTGTGTGTGTCTGTGTGTGTCTGTGTGTGTGTCTGTGTGTGTGTCTGTGAGTGTGTCTGTGTGTGTGTCTGTGTGTGTGTCGGTGTGTGGCTGTGTGTGTGTGTGTGAGTGTGTGAGTGTGTGTGCGTGTGAGTGTGTGTGAGTGTGTGTGTCTGTGTGTGTGAGTTGCTCTCGATTCATTGTGGTTTTCTGAATTAGTATTTTTACTATACTTTCTTGGCCCCTGATGTTTACGTTGTTGTAAAAGCTTGTATCACTGAAAGGCGTAAACAATTATCTAAAGACCATTGCAGGTCTCGGGGAATGTTATCTGATACTTTGATGCGTAAGAATTACGCCAATATCTTTGCATTAAAATTATATCCTTTCGTGAGAAATTTAGTAGCTTCAATTTGAATATCACTTTCGCAAAAGAATTTTCTTTAAATAAAGGAGCTTTGCCGTTACAGAGAACACAGCGTGTCTCTGGGATAATGAAATGAGATTTCAGCGCTCATACAACGAGATTTTCAGTGATTAAGAGATTTCTAAATGAAATGAAAACATCTTTCGTGCCCTTTAAAAATACTTTGTAATTTCATTTGAATTAATGTCAGCGTCCTAAATTCTGAAGAATACCGAAAAGCATGCGTAACACTTTGGAAACCCCTTTGCTGGATAGTAGGTTGCATTTTATTGCTGGCGTCGCCTTCGTCAGCGATGTGGAATGGAGCGTACATCAAGCCTACTGTCTTTGCTTTTAACGCTTTCTCCGCCATGTACGCGAAAGAATGCTTTCCTATAATTCGCGAAAGATAACCTGAGCAATTAACTCTAGTTTCGAAGCCCGTTTCGCCTTGTCACAAAGCGCTGTGTTCGCTGTCATTTCCTTTCACTGCATAACAACCAATCGTCTTTGGCCATTTTTTTATTCCGTAGAAAAAGGACATTGAGTCACTTTATGGTCTAAGCTCGATTTTTTTAGAGTTACGTAAAAATTGTAGCAACAAGTTCTGTGAAGCTAGAAGACTGAAATATTTGTTTCTTCAATCCTCGAGAGAAACCGGGATCCTATTGGCTAAATACCATCGCTCGCATTCATTAACGACACATAAGGCAACAGAGTTATCTCATTAAAAAAAATTGTTGATATTTTTTTCTATTCTTCTGGTAAAATTTATCGACAACCCAATGGATACTTCTTGAATTAGAAATGGAGGAAATATCAATATATTTTTTTCTTTGATTTCTTTTTCTTGCGCAGAAGAGCGAAAGCGAAGAAATTTAATTTGCATTGAATTAAGAATGATATGGAACAACACAAAACGCCGGGGTAATAGAACTATTGCTTTCTGCTTTCTCCTCGTGTGTGACAGGCATTGCGAGATAAGGTATACTCATGTCATATTTTTTGGGTCGTTATGAATTTATAAGAGGCGGATGCAAGAGTAATTTCATTCAATTTCACATTTTGTACTAGCCTTCTCTTGACCTCTATACTTCGCAAATAAATACAGTTTAAGTATCCCCTTCAATGCTGATGACCTCTTAAATCACCTTCAGTGAAAGCAAATTGGCATTGTTCAAAATGAGCACACTTTCTAATTACTTTTGGAACACAAAACCCTTTTCTTGAGGTGAAGGAAAATTATTTTTAGGGCTATTGTAGAAATTGTTTCTTGTTTTCACTATAATTTCAACTAATTTTGCTTCCAACTCCAACCATTAGATGATACTACCAAAATGAATCCTTAGAAATTTAATTCTTGGAAATTAATATTCCGACATTAATGTTATTTAAGTGTATATGAGCAGCATACATGCATAGGTAGGAAATTAAAAATAAACAGTTTACTTTCCAAGACTACGTTTCGCAAGCAGACACAAGAGCAATAATGATCGAACATTCAAACTGTAACAGACTCGCGTACGTCAGAAACAAACCACTACGTATTAATAATTGAAAAGAAGGATTATCACGTTTTGAGAAAGAAAGGACAATAAGAATATATATATATATATATATATATATATATATATATATATATATATATATAATTGTGTCAATTTTTAAGGAACTGTTGACACATTTCAGTAGTACATTTATAATACAAATTTCACGGCTCACATACTCCTGTCATTGCAACAGAAGTAAATACTAAAACGTACAACTTACTATCACAGCAGCATCTACATCTATTCACGAAAATGAATCGCCCAGCTGACGTAGCCGCCACGAACCCGTCTTCTTCATAACTCCTCAATTACACCTAGCTCTCGAAACGACAGCAACACGTCATTACGAACGACTGTTTCCTCACACATTTGGCCGAGTTCCTCCCCACGACACCGTATCGAAGATTTCAAACAATGCCAAAGGCATTTCAACGCGACGAGAGGCACTGTTCCTGCCACACACCGCTCCATTGAAATCCCGGTGAGTCCCGTGCTTAAAGCATCGGCTTCGTCGGCCTGTTGGGCTGCCGTGCCAAGTGGCAGCGGTCGTGGGGCGCGCGTTGCCAGCGCCTCGACCAGAAGGAAGCGGCGCGGAAAGAAAAACGCGTGAAAGAAAGGAGAAATTCTCTCCTCCACCTGCCAACGCTTTTTCTCCTCTTTTCCTTTCAATTTACCAACTACTCTCCTCTCCGCGGTCTTCCAACTTCTTAACCCGTGTTTTATGAGTTCCCGACGCCGGAATTTCTACTTCATTTAGCCGGCATTTTTATGAGGACGGTCGAAAATATGTAGTTGAAGGCGTTCTCGGGAAATTAAATCTCGGTTCTGGATGTTAGGGACAGAAGGACAATCGGAGATGATTAATTGGCGACAATAAACTTTCTCGCACGTTCAGAAACTCTTTTAAGAGGTTTCACAAGAGTAACTGCTTCAAAAATAGACCCGATTAATACGTTACTATTCATTTTGCTATTAATGGGTTGGGTGTTTTCGTTTGCTGATTGATTATTTTTCATTTATTTATTTATTTATTTATTTGGGCAATAAACGTGCATACTATAAAAGTCTCTGTGCTTTGTAGTTTACTGTAAATGAATACAATGCACACGGATGGAATATCCTATACGAAGTATTTAATTCCTAATACTACAAAACAAAATGAATTGTAAGGCAATAGAATCCTCGATTTTCAGTCTCGTGTTTATTCCAGTTTGTAGACAACAGATCATGTGCTCCTTCACGGATGAGGTTTCTAAGGCAAACCACAAGGTTCATCCGTGCTAGTGGTCGTCGCTCTTTCGACACGTTCGCCAATGCGGGAGACTTCACAAACAACAAAACTAAACAGGGTGTCCGGGGAGAAACGTCGAAACTTCGAAAATAAGCTCTTAAGACAATTCTAAGCATATGTTGTCTAATAAATTACGTGGATATTCCGAATGGTTGGGCCGCAATGAGCCCTCAAAAGTTGGTTTGAAAAATTGATTTCTAGGCAAAAACTTGCATTAGAGAAGCATAGAAACACTCCAGAAACATGTAAATTGTTTATTATTCAGAAAATAAATTAATATATTTGTTCAAAAAGAAAAATTAAGCGAGATATAAAAAAGCAGTCGAATTGTGTAAATTGGGTGCTTTTTTATTTCTCGCTTAATTTTTCTTTCTGAACAAATATATTCATTTCTTTTGTAAATAATAAACAATTTACATGTTTCTGAAATGTTTATATGCTTCTATAAAGCAAATTTTTGCCTAGAAATCAATTTTTCAAACCAACTTTTGAGTGCTAATAGCAGCTCAACCATTCGGAATGTCCACGTAGTTTATTAGAGAAGATACGCTTAGAATTGTCTTAGGAGCTTATTTTCCAAGTTTCGACGTTTCCTCCCCGGACACTATATCAAGATAAACTGAATTGGAAATAAAATACAGACACTTCTAAAAGTTATATTTTTTCACCATTGTGAATAATATCGATAAAGGGAATGAAACAATTTAAATTGTCCTGATTACGTTTTTTCCTCTACCACTTTTACAGACCAAGCAGATTCAGAATACCATTTGGTCGAACTATTTAAAACTTCAATATGAAAAATGTGCAAAATTGTGCATTAATGTGCAAAACTAACTAAACATTAAGATTTTGCAACAAGAATTAAGAAATCATTTAGAAGTTCTTTACAAACCATATGTCATTGTTCGAAAACACGCGTGCCCTGTTATCATAGAGAATTTTTACTGCTTCAATCAGTTTACTCGCAGTCCGTTGTAATTATAGTAAGACAAATACCTTGCGATCATCGCTCTCCCCTTTGCTATACAACATCTACACAGCAGATTTTCCCTCACCAGCAAACTCGCAAATGGCTACTTTCGCTGACGACACCACCTTGTTCATTTCCTCCAGCTCCTGCGAACGAGGAGCAAAACTCTTACAAGAAGATCTTTCAAAATTTGTAACTTGGACACAGAAATGGAGAATAGCTCTAAACGCATCTAAAACAGTTTGCAAAATCTTTACACTAAGGAAAATACCTGTCTTACCACCACTAAATATTCAAAATACTCCAATACCCTGGACTGACAAATCTAAAGCAATCAAATATCTTGGCTTACATTTTGATACTAAGTTAACCTGGAAAGAACACATAATGAAAATAGAAAAATCTACTAAACAAAAAATTGGCAAACTATATCCACTCATCAACAAGAAGTCTCATCTGAAAACAGAAACTGCCCTGTCAATATTTAAGTCAATTGTAAGACCTTCTATGTCATATGCATGTGTAATCTGGGGAGGAGCCTCCAAGTCATCACTTACAAAATTACAAACAATTCAGAACAAATTCCTCCGTCTGGCTATTAAAGCGCCTTGGTACATTACAAATGAGCAAATTCATCATGAATTAAAAATACCCCTACTATCCGAATTTCTATCAAAACTCTCCAATAATTTTTTTTAGCAAACTAAGCCAATGCCCAAGCACAAACATTTTCAATCTCAACAGAAATGGCCCAACAAACCCTAGAATTAAATCTAAATTTCCCAAAGATGTTTTCCTTCCCCCCTGATAAAAAGACTGAATATAGATTAGCTGGTATGAGAAAATACACACCTCCCATCCACAAGGCCAATCCCCAGGTAGTTAATATAAGTAATTGTAAGAACTAGTGTTTCACTGCCCATTGTGAGAAGCATTTATACCTCTTCAGTACTGTAAATTAATTGTAATCTATCAAAGTGTATTAACTTGTAATCCATGTTGTATCCCTTGTTTTGTAATTAGTTAAGTTCTTTGTAAAAGAGTGTGTTATATGTATACATATCAACTAAATAATGTAAAGCAGCAACCAGCTGCTGATCTTATTGGATAATAAATTTAAAAAAACAAAAAACAAATACCTTGTCAGGAAACTTGGATACTGAGTCGAGAAACCTTGCAAAATTTATTTATGTTTGCACTCTAATA
Source organism: Acheta domesticus (assembly GCA_031308135.1). Classification (NCBI taxonomy): domain Eukaryota; kingdom Metazoa; phylum Arthropoda; class Insecta; order Orthoptera; family Gryllidae; genus Acheta; species Acheta domesticus. The sequence continues at coordinate 30,787,173 of JAHLJT010000631.1, read as the reverse complement.
GCTAGTCTACATTTTCAACATAATTTCGTTCGTGACTGCAACGCATTATCTGCAGAGAAATTTTATCAATATTTTTTGTATTTCTATCAAATCTTTTCGCAAAAATACCGCAGTTACACACAATTCACAAATGTGTATATATATTCACCAATATATATATATATATATATATATATATATATATATATATATATATATTGGTTTTCATCATCAGGTAACAAATAAATAAATATAATACATAAAACAATGGAAAAGTACAAAACAGAAGAATTAATATACACAAGTCAACAGAATGCACCCTGTTAAAAAACTTTAGAAAATTTTTAAGACGACATTATTAACAGTATGAAAGAAATTACGTCTGTTTTTACAATCTCTCTCTGTTTCTCTAATTTCTTTGTACTTTTCCATTGTTTTATATATTATATTCATTTATTTGTCACCTGATGATGGAAACCAACTGTTTCCGAAACGTTCTGTGAAATTTCTATTCTTTTTAATAAATAAAGCCGTTATTTAAAAAATTTCTATCTTGTAAATGATGGACCAACTGATTGATAAATTAAAAATATAGACAGAAACGGAAAATATTAATTACAATTCACAAATATTGTTGAAAAGCGTTCTTCATTAAGGCATCTCGATGTGCACCAGTGCCCCAAATCACGTCGGCCTCCCCGTTCTGGGGCCACGCGGCGTGGTTCGATCGCTGTCGACCTGCGGCGGAGACGACGAGGCGGCGGCGACGGCAAGGCCGCCACGTGGACTCCTCGCAGCGGCGCACACTGCTCCGATATAGGTCAGATGGCGGGCACTGCAGCCGAAACGAAATGCAGCGGTAGGATCTTTCGATTTAAAATGCACGGGTACGATCTTTCAATTTAAAATGCACAGGTACGATCGTTTGATTTAAAATGCACGGGTACGATCTTTCGATTTAAAATGCACATAATTTTGGATGTTTAGATTAAACAAACGACTATTACGCGAGATGGTTATGAGCAGCATTTCCCTAAAATGCATTGATCATTCAATACTTTCATGTTTGTTGTTGTTGTGGTTGAAAACGTTACCTGCTAATGAACAAAAATGCTTTGCCTTTCTTACTTCCTCGTATACGTAGTTCAGAGAAACGTAATGATAGGGTGTAATCGATCTCAAGATTTTGACGAAAATACGTGTTTTTGGCCCTGATACCGAAAAAAATGCGTGTCTCTCCGTCTGTGAACAATATAAGCTCTAACCTTTACACATATTTTTTTTTCAAAAATGGAAATCCTTCGATCGATCTGGCTCAACTTGAGAAATCGTTCAGTCGAAAGACTTGGGCACTATGGCACGATAAACCACACCAAGAACCCTCTCGCTGTTGTTAAAAGTTAGTATCTCGATTTTGGACAAAGTGTGTGCCAACATTTTACTGCCCCAAGGCTTTTACACATATGACCAAGACATATAGTAATAGGAAATGACAAGATATATAAAGCAACAAGCTATGCTATACTTTCACTAAAAATCGAGATATTAACATTTACGTACAGCGGGAAGCTTGCTGTAGCTTATCTTGTTACTGTTACTGCCCCATGCTCTTCAATTTTAAGGGGTGCTTTATACGAAGCTCTTATCCCATTTTCAAAATTTCGCCAGAAACACATGCATTTTTTGACAGTTCTTTTTACAGTCATTTGCGTTCTCTGTGAATAGAAACATTGTTAACGTGTTTTTTTATTCACCCCACAAAGTAAAATGCTCGAATATCCTTCCATAACTCAACTTTTCAGTTGAGTTATAGGAAAACTATGAAGTAAAATTTAATATACAATAGTGTTTGAAGAACCAACAAACAGATAATTAACTTACATGTATCATCAACAAATTATTTCACTGTAGCTTCAGTATGTACGGAGATTTCAACTCAACGCGAATAAACCGAAAATCACGTCTGTTGATAAACCGACAGCTCAGAAGAACGAGCTACTCTCAAAAAATTGTTTCTCTTGTATTATGTATCAGTTACGTTATAAATATTAGAAATACACAGAATTAATTACTCAAAAAGGAATTTTCTATATTTTGTTTCCTTTTATTTCAAGTTTCGTTTCTATACATCTCCCTGTTTCTATTCACCGTATTTTACGGTTCTGTATACAAAGCCCTTCTCCCATTTTGAAAATTTCGTCAAAAACAGATCCAAACTTTTTGGCATTTCTGTGATCACGGGGTAAAAGTTCTTAAGTCAATTTTTGGCGAAATTGGGTTAAATACTGAAACTATAAGTATCTAAATTTAATTTTAGTAAAACGAACGAATTCAAATGTTGCTTCCTTAACGAGAAAAAAGCGTCGGAAAATAGCATTGAGCGTAGGAAAAAGCGTTGGCTCAAGAATATTTAACCCTTGTTTTCTCCAAACTAAGATTTTTGACTTAAGAACTTTTACGCCGTGACTACAGAAATATGTGCAGATAATCTCCCCTCCCGATACGTCATATACAGTTTTTATTGTTTTTTTTTTACCAAATAAATACCAAATATCCGAAATTTTACCCCGTGACCACAGATTTCTCTCGACGCGGTCCATTCGCGCTCACTGTGCCTCGTCGTCGTCGTCGTCGGCGGCGGCGGCGGCGGCGGCGGCGGCGGCGATGGCGGCGGAGGGAGGCACCGGATATGAGACGCGCTATCGCGCAAAGCAAACGAACTCTGGCGCGGAGGAGACGCGGCTCCCGCGGGCGTCGCGGCGCTGCGCGCACCCCTTCGCGCCGCTGCCGTATCGCGTCGCGACGCCGCCGCCGCCGCCCCGACGCGCGTCGTATTGGAAATCCCTCCCCGCGGCGGCTGAGCGCTGCGATTCTTCGCCGAGGGGCTTCGGACGCCGAGAGTCAACAAGGCGGAGTCGACGGACGTCGGGGGGAGGATCGAAAGTTGGAACTAGTTGTTGACTAGGGCCTTCTTCGCTTGGATAATACGACGGACAGCAGGGTGAATACGCGTGGAAGTAAAACTAGTGGTGCTACAACAGCGTATACTCTCCCGTATTATTGGAAACAGCCACGTAGGATTGAAATATTGCACTTACTGCCCTACTAACATCTTAGATATTATTTGAAAACGTCTAATTCAACCAAGAAGCGAACAACTCACTGCTTCCATCGCAGTGTTGTCAAAACTACGTTAATTCTACAACTGCATAAAAATATAATACAAAGGTTTTGTAAACTTGTATTGGAGAAAGAAGCCTCATTCCATACAGATGTAACAAGTCACAAAAATGACGCGTAATTCACAGCAATTCGCGACAGCGGAACGGAATTCAATTGTTGTACTCCCTGCATTGTCGATACCACCTTAAAGAGCTAGCCCGCATAAGTTATCTATTTCCTTTGGTCTCGACTAGCGATTCGGACATGACATATACTCTTGCCAGCTACACAATGTACATTTTTGACATTTTATTAATTTTCCGGTTTTCTAATACTAGAATGGAAATATCGGTTTAAGAATATTAAAGAACAGTCCTAAATGGCAATTTTCTTTGAAAAGTTTGGAGCGGATTTTAAGAAAATGGCATTTAAGCGCTACTGTAAATTTGAAATTTGAAGCTCTTTTTCACAAAACATTTTTGAGTTTTCGAAAAACGTCATTACAAGTCATTCGAAGTACTTCAACTTACAAATACAATAGTGTTTACAAATTGCTGGAAATCCACATATTAACGGTGTGAGATATCGTTAAAAAATGTGGGTTTTGTCGTATTATTTGCACTACGTAAGTCTTCAATCGTGCCATTTTAAAAACTACGCAAATCAAATTGTATGGAAACTACCTTTTTGTCAGTTTGTGTAGGTCCGCTGAAGCGTCAATTGATGCAAACTTGCTGGTTGGTTCCCTTCCTTTCTTCTGAAAACTAATCCAAACTGACTTATGTGCTTATTCACACCATGGATGTAATCCAAGAGATTTATACAATGTCAGTGAATTTGCCCAGCACTTCATTACGTGATAAAAAATAATTGTTACATGCTCATTAGTTTCCTTTGACTTGCATTGGTGTTGTAATCGGCTCAACCTCAATGGATTTGCAGAAAAAAGTTTGTCACAAGCATAATGTCAGTAGATAGAACTTGTGATGTTGGTACTATTTAATTGAAGGGCGCGGTCGACACTTCAAAGAAATGTGGACTTTAAATATGCAAAAGACTAATCATGGGCCTCCAAAAGACATGCAGACAAGCATCACGTGCTTCGACAACTTGTTTTGCCTGGTGTCATTCTTCTCTCTTCTTATTAATGGGACATATGAATTCACTTGGATTAGTTCGTTCATTTCGGCGGCGGCTTTTTCAGTTCTTGAACTTACAATATCACATCCTCAACTGACACTCCTTCATCCCTTCGATCAATATTGAACATATTCACATATTTGAACTGAAAAGGTCAAATTCTGATTATTACAACTTCTTTGCGGCGAATAGAGGAAGTTTGGTACGTCATTTCAAGGGATTTTGTCGTTTCCCTGTTTTCATTTTTTCACGCTTAATTTAATCAATTGACTCGAGTCGTTCTCCAAAACGCAGTTGCTCTTGGTGTTGGCGCCGCTTCGTATTGGAAATCTTCTCGAAAGGCTCGATTGTGGTGGGGGAAAACGCGGCGAGCCGCCGCAGGAAGAGACGGCGAAAGTCAACAGTGGAAAGTCGCCGGGCTCCTGGATTCACATACCCTGCCGCGCAGATTAAAGCAAAGCTGTATTCCATCGTTGGCAAGAGATTGCTTTTCTCTTCCTTTGAAGAATGTAAGACAGATTTTGAAGAACTTGTATGAAAAAGCGCAATTGTGACACATATCCAGGGAACTCTTGTTATCATCGCTCTTTCACTCTATCATTGCCGGCCACAAACTTCCCGACTTTGGTAGTCATGCGTCATTCAATGCAACATTGAGAATCACTCACATATATGAAGAATGCCATAATTATAAATGTGGAGGCAGGTTAACAGGGCTTGGTCAGTGTTGAGCAGAATTAATTTACATCGTTGTTTGCCAATGTTTCGGAAAATGTATTTCCCGGTACTCTCTACCGGTTGAAGTCATGGTATATGGTTGTTGTGATGTATGAATGTCCCTCACCACGTGTGTGGCAACACACGATTCACAGCATGTAGCAGTTATTATGTGTATAGTCAATTGGATGTTGTAAGCCCTAATTAACAATACATTTTCCGAAAACTTGGCAAACAACGATGTTGTAAATTAATTCTGCTCAACACTGACCAAGCCCTATTAACCTGCCTCCACACTCATATACAGACAAAACATCAGGTTTAATGATGACATTTCAGAATTGTTAATGATGTATCGTTACTTCCTAAGCAAAGTATCTTCTTTCCCTTTTTCGTAGTGAGGGCGAGCAGGACATCAAATGAAAACGTCACCACCACATCCTGTAGGAACCAGTCAGCCAACGTAAATAGAAAAACGGTACGGTTAGCTGTGCCTGATGTCATCACACGTTCACCCACGAGGCAGGTAGTCACACGTCATTTCGTGGTCACGGGCGGTCACTCGCCCGGTTAACTTCACGTGAACGACATGAAAGCAACGAGCAATGCAACACTTGCAACGACGTAACCTCCTCGCACTGACACGTGAAAGATAGCGCCGTGAAACACGACTTATCGCTCAACCCACCTGGGAAGCCACAGTAAACATACGTACGTCCACTTTCCTGATCGTTATTTGCACCGCTTAAGGTTCTGATGTTTGCAATCTTATATACGTTGATCGTAAGAAGAAACTTGGTCATGGCAGTTTAAAACTCGGCCACACGAGTTCGTTTGCACACGGTCCGAATTAAGATCCGTAATGGTGATGTAATACACTGATGGTTCACTCCTGTTCAAATAACGCTAGAGAAAGTAAACAAACACTCTTTCTCGACACGCTATTAATAAGGCACGTTGACAGCTTGCATCTCTACATTTCAACCGTTTTATTGCCCTGCACCGGGGCTTTGAAATGTAGATATACGTACGTCACCCTTTCCGAACGTTAATTACATCGCTTAAGATTTTGATAGTTGCAATCATATATACGTTGATCATACGAGAAAACTTGGATATGGAAGTTTAAAACACGGTCACAAGTTAGCACACGTTTCAAATTTATATCCCAAATGGCAATGTAATACACTTATGGTTCACTCCTGTGCAAACAACGCTAGAGAAAGTAAACACTCTTTCTCGTTGCGTTATTAATAAGGCACGTTGACAAAGTTGACAGATCGCATCTCTACCTATCAACTGTTCTATTGCCCTGCCTAAGGGCTTTGAAATGAACAATCCGGAGTACCTCAGGGTTCACTCACCCGACTTGTAATACACTTATGGTTCACTCCTGTGCAAATAATGGTAGAGAAAGTAAACACACACTTTCTCGACACGCTATTAATACGGCACGTTGACAGCTTGCATCTCTACCTTTCAACCGTTTTATTGGCCTGCACGAGGGCTTTGAAAAGAATAATCCCGGCGTACCACAAGGTTCACTCACCCGACTTGCGCTTCTCCTGCGTCTGCGCGGGCAGCAGCAGCGACTTGGCCCTGCGCGCGCGCAGCGAGCGGCGGCGCAGCGAGCGCAGCAGGGAGGGCTCGGGGGTGGCGGCGCCGCCTCCGCCACCCCCGCGCGTGGGGGTGGCCGCGGGGCCGGGGCCCGGGCCGGCCGGCGCCCGAAGCCGCTCGGGCAGCAGCCAGCGCGCCACGGTGACGCCGAACGCCAGCGCGAGGCGAGGGGGGCGGCGCGGACGCGGCGTCGGGAGAGCAGCGGGCGGCCGGTGCGCCGCTCGACGCTCACTGCCGGCGACGCCGACGGCGGTGGAGGCGGCGGCGGAACCCGCGCCGCGCCGGGCCGCACCGCGCATGCGCGAGCTCGGTCGTGCGCGCCCCCCCTCTCCGCGCCAACGCCGCTCCGCATCGCTCCACGCCGCGCCGCGCTTCCCCCCCTCCCCGCAGGTGACCGGCAGGTGGGCCCCCCCCCGTGCCCCGAGCGCGTGTGGAGGGTGGCCCCTCGGAGGGCGAAACAATGGACGGTGATTGTTGGGAATTGAAATGGCTGACCAGAGGGGGAAAGTGACTGCTTGTTTACGGGAGAATGAGAAGTGGGATGAACCTGATACTTAAATTTCTGTACGGTCGGTCGCCTTTTTTTTTTGTTCCCTCTCCTCCTCCTTCTCTTCTTCCTTCTTCATCCTCTACATCAGTTATTCATTTCTTATTTATCACAATTTGTATTACATTAATTTTTTAGAAGTCGTCATCTCTTGTTTCTCCCCTTCTTCATATTTTTACTTACTCGCTCTTACTCACGTAAGAAGAGAAAGTATTGTAATCGTGCGCCGGAAAACAGCGATTTTTTTCTTTTTCTTAAAGCTTGTGAAGTTGAGTAATGATTTTCATATTTACACGAAACATCTTGGTCTGTTTCTATAATAATGTGTGTTAAACGTGGTAAATCTGAGAAAAGAATGTCCCCATGTACCCCGAACGCATGTATTGAGTGCCTCCCTAAGAGCGAAAACCAATTGGTGGTGATTGTTGGTTGACCAGGAGGGGGCAACTAGGTGTTTACGTGAGAATGCGAGGCGGGATAACCTGATATTAAATTACCATGAATACACCCTCGTAACTTTTTTTTTCTATTATAAAATCAACTGCTGAGAGAAAAACTGGACATTTAAAAGTAAATGTTATTAGCATTTTCATCATAAAAATGTATGTCTAAATTGTTAAATTCGTGAATGAAAGCATAGATGAGACTTCCCCAGACCGCAATGGCTGGTGAAAATGTCCCAGACGAGAAGGCAGAGGCAAAACCAGAAATTAATGAAGGGAGGGCAGAAGTTTAGTTTGGACCACGCGAATAGATATTTTTTGAAATGATAAAAAAGCAACACTTTTTAGATTGAAATAAAATAAATGGTTTTTCAAAATGAAATACTCTCTTAGAATACAATACAATCAATAAGTAGCTTTCTTTTTTTCAAATAGAGAAATACTTTTTAAAAACTTGAATTTGGAGGGGGCATTGCCCTTTTGTTCCCAATGCTGTGGATCAACCATTGGGAGAAGACATTCAAAACAATGCACAGTGATATTTGGAAATAAAATGATTCAGGGGAACAGCAAATTACATGTATTGTACAAGGATGATAATATTTTATGAGAGATACCACCTTCATTTTGTCTGCCTGCAGCCTCCGAAGGTACCTTATTCCTTAATGTGTTATAGCTTCATTTATTTGGTTTTAGTTGCATGAAATTACATATTTAAAGACAAGTATTCATATTTTGACATTCACAGTTTTATTCTAAAATGATTACTTTTTCGTCTATTGTACAGGAAAAATAACGCGGAAGATATAATTAAGATGTACGTGTCTTTAATCAACATAAGAAACGTCAACATCACAAAACGTGATTCCTGTGCACCGGTATACACCACTGGAATCATTCACCACGTGACAACCGGATTATTTCCACGGTGGATTCACGTTTCCCGCATTCTCTATTATTTTCGTCGTAAGCAAACTTGAATCCGCAATGCGGAGGAACCACTTGTCAGACCGGAGAGCCACGGAAAAAAAAAAAGTTCCACAGCTTTCCCAAACACTACTAGTCCATTTCGCCTGCTCAACTTCGACCACTGCTACTTGAGCGTGTCTCAGCTGCCACTTCCACTCCGCCCAAACAGCTTTCGTGCGGCCGGGGCAGGTGATGTGCCGCAGAGGGAAGCCGAATGTGCTCCCGTGCCCCCGGGCCCCCTCACTCGGCCGCGCATAATGCACCGCTCCCCCCCCCCCTGGGACCCCTCCGCCTCCACCGCCGCGCCGCCGCAGTGCGCCCGAACGACGACCAAAACGGAATGATTGTCCGCCCCGTGGCCGAGATCGCTAAGCTAGTCGCGCCATAATGATATCCGGCCGTGGGGTCGCGGGTTCGAGTCCCGCCTCGGGAGCTAGCAGAGCTGCGGTGCAGGAGAACAGAAATTATATCGCTTGCATGAGCTGCAGCTTCTAACAAAAGAAAACGTAAATTCCGTACTCACCATAATATAGCAGGGAGGCTGGAAGTATTGTTCCCTTCACATGTTTCCCAGTGATCTGGTTGCTACGAACAAAACTACAATTTTAACAGGAAGCCCTAACTCGACTCAGGGCGGAGAGATTTTCCTAGCACACTATGCAATACATGCTCTGCAGTTTTAAGTGAAACTCGTTTACCTTTAATAAAATTGAGTTGCATCTCTTGAAACGTTAAATTTATGATTAATTTTCCTAATCATTGCAGACTTTGTGAGGTAACACATTTCACAAATATATTTTGTATTAGCAGGGGCGGATCCAGGGACAAATATTGGGAGGCGAAATTAAAAATGTTTCGGTCGAATGTGCCATCAAAGACTTTGTAAAATATCGCAGACTACACTCAGCTCATTCTGCGATATGATTTTATTTGTTTTGATGATTATCCGAAAATATTTGTACTTGAACGTTTCGTGACAAATTAAAATTAATAGTTACAGAAAAATTTTAGGGGGGGGGAATTTCCCTCCTCGTGGATCCGCGGCTGGTATTAACCCTGTTTTACACGATCATTTTTTTCATCCCTTTTCGCTGGTACAGAAAAGGTACCGATCAGACTGGATGTAATTTGTGCGAAAAAATAAAGCATGCTTCAATTTTCGGAACAGATTTCATCCAATTTGACTACCGCGCTCCTGGCGTCACTTTTCGAAACTTTCTCTGGCTTGTTATGCCTGTGGTGCGATTTGTTCCTTTTGCAGTTTTGAGAGCGTTCTGATGAGTTGAATTGTAATATGAAGTGATTATGTAGTGAATAATAAATTATGTACAGTGTTCGAATGTCGTCACGTTTCTTAACCAGTCCTAACATAACCTAACTTAATTTGTTACCATAGATACGACATTCAAATGTTTGATCTTCAGCGCTTTTGCGGCGTCCGGAGGAAGTATTTTCATCACGATTACGAACACAAAGTAGAAATGACCGTGAAAAACGCTGGAATCATGTTCATCCAATTTCGGCATCGAAACATTTAAAAGTAAATATTATTAGCATTTTCACCATAAAAATGTATGTCTAAATTGTATTAAATTCGTGAATGAAAGAATTGATGAAACTCCCGCAGAACGCAATCGCGATGGCTGCCGGTGAAAATGTCTCAAACGAGAAGGCAGAGTCAAAACCAGAAATTAATGGTGGGGGGGAAGAATTTTAGTTGGGACCACGCGAAGAGATATTTTTTAAATGATTAAAAGCAACACTTTTTAGATTGAAATAAAATAAATGGGTTTTCAAAATGACATGCTATCTTAGAATACGATACAATCAATAGGTAGCAATTGTTTTCAATAAATTGAGAATTTTTTTTTTAATCATGAATTTGGAGGGGGTATTGCCCTTTTGTTCCCCATGTCGCTGATCAACCATTGGGAGAACGCGAACGTCCTTTTTCTATCCACTTTCTGTACAGAAAATTTTGAAAAAAGAATGAAAAAATGACCGTGTACAACACGCTTTGGAGCACTTCGGCCAATTTCGGCCCAGTGTGCAGAGCCGCGGCGCGGCGGTGCATATGCTACTCGGCGGAGCCGCAGCACGCGATGGTCTTTGGGGTTTCGCCCCGTGCCCCCCGGGTGAGGGGGGGACCGAGAGGGGGCCGGGTAGGGCAGTGCGGTGCGGTGCAGGGCGCAGGCCGCCCCGGAATGCTCAGTGCTTCCTCCACCGGCTTAATGACTCTATCCGAGTGCCGCCGCTGCCATTAGCAGTTTCCGAGCAAACGCTCCCGGTCCGGGGTCGTCGCCCGTCACCCACTTTGACGCGGCCGCGGGGATGGGGGTGAGCGAGGGGAGGTTGTTCTCGGCTTCATATTGCCGACTATCATCAATAGAAATTCCTCACTACCATATAGTACAGCCATAATAATATACAGGGGGTCCGGGAAGCACACGTCGAAAATTGGAAAATAAGCTCTTAAGACAATTTTAAGCATATTTTGTCTAATAAATTATTTGGATATTCTGAATGGTTAACCCGCAATAAGCACTCAAAAGTGTGTATGAAAAAATGCTTTCTAGACAGAAATTTACATTGCGGGATTTCTATGCTTCTGCAATACAAATGTTTGCCTAGAAAGCATTTTTTCAAACGAACTTTTGAGTGCTTATTGCGGCTTAGTCATTCAGGATATCCAAGTACTTTATTTAAAAAATGCTTAAAATCGTCTTAAGAGATTATTTTCTAATTTTCGACGTTTCCTCCCCGCACACCTGTATACAACCATCTTAAGACCCCTCCTTTTATATGCATGTCCCATCTGGATCAACGCCCCAAAAAGCCAATATCCGCAAAATACAAATTTTCCAAAATCAGTACCTAAGAATAATCATTGGTTTGTCACCAAGAACCAAATTCACAAAGAATTATCTATCAAATCTATAGCCAACTGCATTAATTACCTCGTCTCTAACTTCTATTTCACCATACCACAAATCCCCACTCTAAATGCACTCAACCTTGGCCGAAATCCTACCCAACCAACCGGAATTCAAAATTAATACCCGTTCCACTTATTCCTGAAAACATTCGCTGAAATTGACAGTTAAAAGAGGTACCAAGATGGTTTCCTCACATATGAATTAGATGAAGTTTAGTAAGTAAGTTAGTTGTAAGCATCCAAAACATATGTGTAGTGTAAGTTTTACTGATCTATGTAATAATCAACAAGAAAATAAATAAATAAATGATGTCGCGGGTGTCGGAGGGTGGCTTAACAATAAATATGGACTAATGTGCGATACCGGGAAGTGATGATTTCATTTGTCAGAAGGGGGACGTCAGAGGATGGTTAAAGTTATCTTGCTGAAATTTATAATACCTTGTTCTTGACGGAAATGTTAAAGAGCTGTAATTTTGTTAGTGATGTCTATGAGTAATTGAAATAATACAGAAAGAGATATTTGAATTGCCGGCTGCTGGAGACGAGCTTTTTCGTCATTTAGCAATTGGTATCAGATGATCTATATTGCATAAATAAGATCCAATCACCTTCACACTTGTATTACGTTGTGTCGTAAATATCCTCCGCCTGTTGTAAATTAGCCGATCCACACTTAAGAATGACAATTTTTTTTTTAATGATGCCAGAGGGTTTTACTTCATGGATAAATTATCAAACAAACAATTAATTTATATGACATTCTTTACAACAGAGATAAACAACCTAGCAAGCAATCATTCTACTGACGTGTGATATCCAACTAACGCTCTTAAGCCTTCCTACAAATGAAGGCATGCCTTAGTTTTAAGATCATATGTAATAAAAACACTAATCCATTTTATTTTTAAATTAATTTTATTTTAATCTTCTTTTTCTAAATGTATAAAAGTGGATGTTGGTATATATAAGAACTAACCTCCGACACCTTGAGACCAATCTCCATGAAAGTTGGCACTTCTACACCGAGAAGGTTTTTCACCGTTTTTTCACTGAGAAGGTTTAAATGCTGCTGTTAAATCTGTTGTAACTCCACTACATGGCGCTGTAGAACAAAACTAAATATGCACGTCAAATGCAACCCGCAACACATTCAGCAGCATTTTTGAATCTACATCGTTAAATAACTCCAAAACGATGCGTTCTATGGCCTTAAAAACTAAAATTTTGAGGCCGATGGTCTCAAAGACTCGTTTCTCACACCGTAGTCTACAGAATAAGTTCTTCTCGAACATTCTATTACAGTTTTGCTGGTCCGGCGCTTCCTGATATTACCTCACATACTCAGAGATGTGCAGAATCTCCAAGTAAATGTAAATGAGAGGGACCGAAAGTGACAGAGACAGACAGACAGGGACAAGGTGAGGGAGGGAGGGAGAGATAGTGAGAGGGTGATGGGAGGAGAAAGGGAGGTGAAGGGCAGAACAACGTCTGCCGGTTTTTCCTAGTACAAATTTGAGATTCGAGCCGCACTCATTGTCGCTCCCACAGAGCCCTAGGGCTCCGCGAACCGCGCACTAGATTACTCGGCATGCCCTCGTTGCGTCCTCCCTCGAGAGAACCCGTCCCGCGTCTGACAAGGCACGCCCCGCGTTCCAGGAAGCGCTGGCTGGCGTCAGGCGCTAACGCGATCTGCGGGCGGCTCGACACGGCCTCCCAGATCACGTCGCACCTCCAGTAATGGACGCTAATGCACGCCCTGCCACCGCCCACATACAACACGCGTGCGATGCACGGGGGCGGCCTCCAATCGATTGTAAAGGAGGTCGTAAATAATCGATTCAGACTGTCGCCGGGAAATGGAAGTGAATATTGGATTATGTTTTGGTTGTGACTCATAGTTTGACTAAAACTGAAAAACCATATTAAAGGAAATCATGGAATCGAAATGGAAATGACATCGGAAATAATACAAACATTCGTCTTGTGGATATAGAAATCGGAAATATTCCTATTCCCGTTAGACAATTGCATCGATTATTTTCATTCAGAGGAAAGGTTTGTCTTACGCTATAAGTATATAAAAAAAAGCCTAGAAATTTGAAGTTTATATCCTTCTGAAAACAAGAAATGCCTTATGTAAAATGACGTGGTAATAGTAAATATTCGAACATTAGTACATAAAAGAAAGGAAATACCTTTGCAAGATGTTTTATAATATTCATAATAAATCTGGTGTTCTATTTCTTGAATATTAAGATAAACGCAGTTATCTTATGTACCGTTCCGATCCGCATGGCCTCAATGCAATGTTAATACGCTTCCCTTTCTAATGCTGCCAACACCAGTATTGGGTAGAAAATAAGTAATCAATGGAGAAACAAATAATTGCGGAATACAGAATATCGTCTAGGTATTGTGGTCCCTGACTTCTGTTTGTTTCATTTGTACCTAGGTGGTATTTAACTTACGAATAATAATAATAATAATAATAATAATAACAATAACAACAACAACAACTTAAATACAGGGGTTTGGAAATAGAGATCACCTGAATATGGGGCGCAAAAGCACAGGTCGTCGCAGGTCGCAGCCATAGTCATCGGAGCTCTGGGATTTGCACATAACAGTGTAAATATAATAATAATAATAATAATAATAATAATAATAATTATTATTATTATTATTATTACTATTATATGACGAGGGGGGGGCATGTACAGAAGCCCAAGCATGCGAACACACCGGGCTCCTGAAGCACGCTGACGCCCAACACAATATTGGCCTCGACGACGGTGTCGGTGGCGCCTTGGCCGGGATCCAAACCCGGCGCTTTCACTGCCCGGCGCCCGCCCGGCGCCCGCCCGTTCCCACCTGCTCCCACCGCCCCCGGCTGTAGGGCAGCGCCGCCGCCGCCGCCAGTTAAGTCACCGCGTCAGCGGCTCACTTCGCCTGCCAAACAGCCGCCGATCCACAGAGGAAACTGCCCCCACACCGCTCCGCACCGCTGCAAGCCGTGTGCTCGCTACGCTTCCAATTTCTACCGACTGCCGGGACAAGACCTTTCAGCGGGCGCGCGTAAAATTTTCACACAAGTTGTTGAAAAAAAATCAAAGAAATTGTAGAACAATGGAATTTTATGTCGCATTATAATATCTAAGAATGATATTTACTACCAAAAAACATATCCGCTGATAAACGCTCGTATTTAGTATCAAAAAGATCTTGTTCCGATCCAGTGTCGTTCTGATGCTCGTCTTAATTTTCAACATTCGTTCACTGCCACTGTCACTATCCAATTCATGATCTTCCTCCGATCAGACAGCTCTTGAAGAATATTCTGATTTTCGTTCACATGAATTCTTTATCTGGACATTTTACAGAAAATTTCGATGAGACCAAATTATTATACAATATTTAAGCACAACAGCCGGCGCGCAGCGTAAAGTTTACGTCACTATGCACTTATCCCGAATAGAGAGTTACAAAAACTGAATACAGCGTGCAAACTTAACCGTGGCTGCAGGAATGCGTCACAAAAGATACCTGCAAGGAATACCAAGGACGGAGAAGTCTTTGACGACTATGAGTTGATAGCAAAACAAAAAAATCTGCTATTGTCGTAAAATTTACGACAGCGCGCCCGCTGGAAGGTTAATGTAATCCCGAGTGCACTAAGAGGCGTTCATCCAAGATGTACGAGTAAGTTTGATTATCGCATTCAAGTGTACATTTTTATTTCGTACAAACAGTTTTCAATTATGGTGCCATGTTTACAGGCAAATCTTGTGACATCCATTCTTTTATACTTCTAAGATAGACTTTGAAGACGTATACAACTCTGAAGGCTATGTATATTATACTGCGATTTTCGTAACTTTGCCCCTGACAGAAATCAGCTGTCCACGGTTTCATCCAATCGGGAGCTTGAACTTCACCATAGTGACGTCACCTAGCGAAATATAAGCTCCTGATTGGATGGCAGCGAAACAGCTGATTCCTGTCAGGGACAAAGTTACGAAAATTGCAGTATATGCGGTTTTCGGACGTGTCACTCACATAATTCTTCTGGAAATATTGTAAATCGGCATAAAATGTCTACAAAATTATGGCGTTGCTAAGATGGATTTAGAGAACTACTTTGAGAATTATATCAATGTGTAGTAAAAAATATGTCATTTCCTAATTACAGATTGTGTATCGGTACCAAAATCAAGCACTATTGGAAATATTGATATCTGAGACTCGATATTATCATCGTATTGAAACGTTGCTCTGTTACCGCTACAGGTACTAAATATAGTATCGATTTGAGTATCGTAACATCCGTTGCATGTGTAAGAACTGCATACTGTGGCGTCATACGGATGTATTAAAACACAGACGAGGGTGGGTAGAATAAACAGTTGGTTTATTAATGAAAAAACACAGACCGAAGTCGTAAAACACCATAACACTGCCTTCTACTAAGTAAATAAATACAGCCCACCACAAGAAGTGAAATTACAGTGCGGCTACCACACCGCCCAAACGACAAACGTTTCCCCTCGGTGTGATGCACCGCTCTGCCGAGACAAACCTACATGTCTCATGACTGACGACAAACTAATGCCGGCTTCCCCTCCGCGTGCTAGACGCACAGCCTCCTACTCACACAGCTCGAACTACAGAAAAGAAGAATGGGGCGTTCGTCACCCGGCTTTTAAAGGCCCATGGCGCCGCCCGCCGCCACCGTTGCCCGTCCCTGCACCTGAGACGACGCTTCGCTCGCTCGGAAAAACCGATGCGTCATTGCGCGTCACCACGCCAGATGTCCAGCCCTTTGTTCCACATCCGGTGAAATTACCGTCTGCTCGTTTGAGCGTGCATGACGCTACAATACCGTGCTGAGCATGTTCTGACTTCTAGTCGGAGCTTTTTACGGCTTCTCTTATGTAACATTGCGATTAACTATGGAAGTTCACCAGGCACACTTCACATTCCTCACCTAGCGAACTCTCAGCTGAAGAGATAACACAGTGTGCAGAGATGTATGGATTCATAGGATGTTAGAGATACACATGAAACAGCACTTTTGCAGTAAGACTCGTAATTTATAAAATCAATGAGATTTTCTACAAAACTAGAATCATATTGGATTTAAGACTTTCAATATTAAAAATACAGAGAAATTGAGTCTGCAGGATTACTAGTTCTACTTCTGTTTCTCAAGCAAAATAATGTGTTTAACAAACGACAAATAGCGAGAAAAGTAATGAAAATAACTATCCAGCAAGGAAGAGCAAAAGTATCATCAAAATAAACCAGTAAGTAATAACCCTTCATTGGAATTTTTTTCACTTAATTTTTCAACACAATAAGAGTTTATTCTAAACGTTCTAACCGAATCAAAGTTGTCTTGTCTGGACGGAGGCCCACAGCCGCCTCGGAATTGCTCTGAAGATGGCCGCAATGCGACCGAAAAAACTTGATGCACAAATAAACACATACGATGAAAAACGCCTCAAATGTATTTCTAAGATGTAAACATCGTAAATTCCGCACCATTTCTTACCAAACCCAAACTCCAAACCCACGATTTTCTTAGAAACACCGCAAATTCAACTTAGTGCCACTGACAATGTTTAAAAAAACATACGAATTAGTAAAGATTCCAGTAGAAATAAATGGTGTTTCAGTAAACCACTATCTCAAACTCATGTTCTCTTGTTGTCCCCATAACTACGGAAAGACAAACCTTTCACGACTATATCCACATACTGATCTATTGATGTTGAATGGCATTACTAATTCACCGACATGTCAATAGATTACAAGTGGAGAGTAACGAACTGTTGAAAATTAAGCGACAGAGTGCAACGTTTACAGTCGTGTTGAGAGTAGTTGGTGGCAAGCTTTATTGGAAAACAATAGAATCAATGTTCAGTTAATTAATCTACGATATGACACCTTTCCCAGATCTACAACCACAGTTGTTCGTATTGCATCAGCTTTGAAAACGATGATATAGAGAACACGAGAAATAGGGATGAAATATGTATTTTAGTACTGTTTAGTTAACGTTACTGTTCTTTATATTGCCGTTTATTCCGTAAAGTACTGTTTGATATCTGAAGTTGTGCTGGTATTTTTTTTCAATGTAATTTTCCACGCTGTAGATTGGTTTGGTTCACTTCGGCTCCGTTCCGTTCAATTCTCTTCAGTTCTATTTAATTCATTCGTTTCGTTTCTATTCAGTTTTCTCTACGGTTCAGTTAAATTCAAATTCCTGCGGTTCAGTTCAATTCACACTCCTTCGGTTCAGCTCAATTCACTCTCCTTCGCTTTAGTTCAATTCACACTCCTTCGGTTCAGTTCAATTCACACTCCTTCGGTTCAGTTCAATTCACACTCCTTCGGTTCAGTTCAATTCACACTCCTTCGGTTCAGTTCAATTCACACTCCTTCGGTTCAGTTCAATTCACACTCCTTCGGTTCAGTTCAATTCACACTCCTTCGGTTCAGTTCAATTCACACTCCTTCGGTTCAGTTCAATTCACTCTCCTTCGGTTCAGTTCAATTCACTCTCCTTTGGGTCAGTTCAATTCACTCTCCTTCGGGTCAGTACAATTCACTCTCCTTCGGTTCAGTTCATTTCGCTCTCCTCCTGTTCAGTTCATTTCACTCTCCTTCGGTTCAGTTTATTTCGCTTTCCTCCTGTTCAGTTCATTTCACTCTCCTTCGGTTCAGTTCATTTCGCTCTCCTCCTGTTCAGTTCATTTCACTATCCCTCGGTTCAGTTCATTTCATTTCCCTTCGGTTCAGTTTTATTAACTTCCCTTCGGTTCAGTTCAATTCATTTTTTGTACACACACCTTCCATTCAGTTCAATTCGCATCTTTTAATTTTTTCATCATTTTTTTGTACCTTCTCTTCTCCTCAGCGGGGTTCAATACTATCGTCTCCGGATCAATTCCACTCGGTGCATAGAGCGCGCGCCGCCGGTGCTTGCGCCGCGTGCGAGGAAGCGCGCGCCCGCCACCGCGTCCTGGGCGCGCGGGCGGAGGCCTGGGCTCCAAGTGGGGCGGGCGGGCGGGCCAAGCGAAGAGGGCCTTCCGGCGGAGGAAAAAGTGAAAGAAAGCGGATGGACGAGTGACACACAGCCACTCGCAGGTACAGCGAAGCCCCACGAAAGCGAGGTTTCCACGCTCCGTTGCGAACTGGGCCTCCACGCCCGCCGGCGGGACAGCGGGAAGTCCACTTCCCCTCCGCAATAGAGCGACGTTTTGACTCTCGCTACGTAGCGGACAGTGGCGAATCCGTATGCCGGATATCCAGCTTGGAAAGATATCCACTTCAGGCTCAGTAGACCCACGTATTTAAGTAGAGGGGATCACAAGCAAAAAATTCAGATCAGGCCACAGAGAACAGATGTTGGCAAATTTTCCTTTACAAAGAGAACAAGAACGGACTGGAATAAGTTGCCTGCGACAGCCTTGGAACCCTTTCCTCTAGGTGTTCAAAGATTTAAAAGTAAATTAACTAATGATAATTGTAAATGTTATTAGTTAGTAAGTTAGGTTTATTAGAATAGTTATTTCATTATTATTATTATTACTATTATTATTATTATTACTATTATTATTCATTATTGTTACCATTATTAGTATTGTGATAATTATTAGATGCATTGGCTTATAGTATTCCTATTGAAATATGGTGACGTGTTGTGAAGTGTAGTGCAATATAGAAGTAGAAAGAGAAGTGAAATGCAAGGATGGTGAAGTGGAGTGCAGTGTATAAAAAGTCGTATATTTGTTAGTATAAATTATCTGTTCAGGACCACCATAAATGTAGAACAAATGCGGTTATTGTTATTAATGCTTTTATTGTTAACATTGTTATCTTATTGTTATTGTCATTGTCTTAAAATAATTTTAAGTTACATTGTATTCAATTCCTAATTATAATATGTAAATATATGTAAATTATAGTGTTCCGCCACCAGGTAGCATAAACCAACCTGCGGAAATAATAAATATCTATCCAAGCAGATATCCATGGAGGCCAGGATCTTCCTCAAAGACATTATTTTTTGTAATTTTACTCAGTTTACAAAATTTTCGACAGATAGGTTGCATCACATGCGAATAACTAATCCTCTTATTAATATTATTGATAATTTTTTTTAAATATAAATTAAACATTATATTTTTCATTATTTCAGATATATTTATGAAGGAGTATTGTTTCAGTAGAAACTTATCCCCCTCTGAAGTATCTTCTTGACCGGACCATAGTTTCGAGAGTCTCCTGGATGCTCATATACAGTGGCTCCGAGAAAAATAACTCAAGCGCAGTATTTTTTGGATTATTCTCGGAGTGCCATGAACGTAGACTGAAAATAAAGGGACACAAACCCGATAAAAATAAAATAAAAGAAGAATATATGAAGTTTATTTTTAAGAAATAATAAGAAAATTGAAAAATTTAACAGAATGTGTGGAACTATTAGGAGGACACTAAAAAGTAAAGTCAGGAAAGATACGATCGTGAAATTTTATAAAACCGTAGCGGTTCCTTGTGGGCTATATGAATGTGAAATCTGGACCAAGGACACAAAAATTCGCAGTAGGATTCAGACTGCCGAATTGAAGTTTTTAAGGGGTTGTATTGGTGCCAAAAGGAGAGACAGGATCCGCAATGAAGAGATACGTAACTACCTAGGAATTTATAATCTAAATGGCAAAATTGACGAATACAGGAAAGCATGGAGAGACCACACTGATAGAATGGAGGACACACGAATACCAAAACAGATTCTGAAATATAAGCCAAGAGGAAAACGAAACATAGGAAGACCGAAGAGAAGATGGATAGACCAATAGAAGGAGACGCAACGGAACGAAAGTTCTAATGCTTGCAGCAGAAGAAGAGAAGAAGTTTCTCTTACAATAATCCCTATATAGTATTTGAGTAAATTCCTCGTGTGCGTGCGTGTGGAAAAACATGATAAATTACAATTATGTCAGACACATATATGGATGACTGAAAGGAAAATATATTCTGTTTTATGGTATATTATATAAGTACATCATCATTTTTATTTTGCCCCGTATTAAAGGATACATAACCAGTCATCATCAAAACAAAAACCTCTTCGGTTGTTGTAATGATAAGATGTTGATAGTATACAAGTTATTCAGTATATATTCATGGTTCTTTGCATATGTGCTTCGGAAACCGTAATTGTCCTTTTGCGGGCAGGTTCTCTTATTAATGAACTGAAATGAATTTGATTAGCAATTGATTAAAATGGTTAGACCGTTCTTCCGTTATCCGTTCCAAATCTCAGAGACTTGAAAATACGTGGCTATTGTAGTCACTTAATGAACTTACGAAGTAATTACGGAAGTACCAATTTTACTCACCAAGAAAATAGAGCTCAAATTGTAAATCGCATTACAACGCTAAAAAATTTCAAACCTAACAATCTTCTTATAGCTGCAAATCGGATTATGGAAAGGTTCAGAAAATGTAATCGACAAAATCCCTTCCATCTCCAATGAGTAGATCCCTTGAAGACATTTAACGCTTCATTCACAAGATGATTTTCCTCGACCAAAATCTTGGCATCTCGACAAAATGTGACTGTGTTTGATTGATTGATTGTTCGTGATTCTGGGCGTCAACTACTGAGGTCATTAGTCCCATAAGTGTAGTACATGTCTTCATCAGAAGGTGGCGGTGATCTTTCCCTACAGGATGGCGAGATCAAGCGCCGACCTACCGACGACTAGCGGGATTTTCCCCAGTCAGGTGTCTCCCACCACCGGGGCACCTCCCCACCCGGGACAAGCTGTAAGCTCCCACCCAGTCTCCCGGCATGTGTTGCAGTGTAGTGCATGTTAGTGTGAGTGTGTGTGTAAGGAGTGAGGATAGGACAAGAAAGAGGAAGGAAAGATCGCGCGCGGTCCGTGGCCCGTTTGTGGGGGGTACTGTTGCGGCATTCGCCTGGTGTTGATCGGAGAAACCACGGAAAACTACCGATAAGAGAAGCCGACCGCTAGAATTCTCCTCCAGACAGCGACTGAATTCGACTTAGTGGGCAAGCTACAGTCAGAAATTTCCGAATTACTTTTAATTTAAAGTACATTAAAGTAAGTATCATGTACGTAAATGAAATTTACAGTAACTAAAAGTACGTGTGCATTAAAAGTAATGTACGTGTACAATTAAATTTACTGTACGTGTAAATTAAATTTAATTTACGTACTTACTTTAATGTACTTTTACATTGAAATTACTGTATGTGTGCATGTACTAACTTTAATATTTAAAATTTGTTCAAAGAATTGTCACCCTGACCGGGATTCAAACCCGTGTCTCCTGATTTACGCCCAGTTGCTCTAACCACTATCCTATCGAGACAATCAATCCTTTGAACACGTTTTTAGGCCTGATGAATTGCCCGTTGGGATTTACACAATTGTCACCTTTTTGGACGCGTTTACGCTCGGAATTATGTCCCACAGACGTAAAGAATACTAAGTTCTGACCTTGTTACTGAGTAACAAATGTATTTTAATATCTAAATTTGTTCAACGAATAGTCAACCCAACCGGGATTCGAGCCCGGGACTTCCGGTTTGCGAGCAGGTGCTCTAAACACCGAGCTATTGCGACATCCTAATTGCTTCAGCAAGTTCTTAGGCCTCATGTTTTGCCCGCTATGATATGTATAATACATTATATATATATTAAGTCTACAGAATTATGTATATTATATATAATTGTCACTACTTCTTCACATGTTTTGGACGCGTTTACGCTCGGAAATATGTTTCGTAGGCGTAAAGAATACTAAATTCTGACCTTGTTACAGAGACAATTCTTTGATAAAATTTTAATATTTCCGGTGAATTTCAAAAAATTATTAACTAAAGAATTACCGTGCTATGTAAGTTCCTACAATTGTATTATTAGATTTTTACAATTTTATTTGTTACTAATTTGAATGTAAATCTGAATTTTAAAAATTTATATTTTTGTATATATGTTGAAAATATGTTTTTAAATTTATTATAGGTAAGTTCAAATAGCGGAAGAAAATATTTCTAAGTTTTTAAACAGTATCTGTGTTCCATAGATACCATAATTATTTATCAAATCTCCATGAATTTTAATATAATCATTAAATTTAACGACGAATTATATTAATCTCTCTTTAATGTAGGGAAAGGTATATTAAGTTTATGTACCGATGTATATTAAATCAACATTAATTTTAATTTAAACATTAAATTTAATGTACAACACATTAATTTCGGTTTAGTTTTTCAAGGTACATGAAGTTTAATGTACTCCTTCATTAAATCTGCATTTATTTTAATTTTAACATTAAATTTAATGCACAAACACATTAATCTCGTTTTAACGTACACGGTACATGAAATTTAATGTACATGCACATGAATACCGTTTTAATGTACATTGTATGACACTATAGTGTCACTACTGACACTATAGTGTCGAAAATCCTGCCGTCGGCGAGCGTAGGACCTCCCGGTCAGAGGCACAGCAGTGACATCAATTGATCGACTGAGCCATCTCTCCCGGTAGAACAAGAATTGTAAGACAAACACAAAGTGATGGAAATATCTCTCCAGAAATGCTAAGATGTTTTCAGAACGATCTATACTGCGAACACAGCAAAAAAGTAGACAGAAAATAACAGTTCCATGTGAACGTGACTCTTTTT
The DNA here is from genome assembly GCA_031308135.1 of Acheta domesticus. NCBI lineage: Eukaryota > Metazoa > Arthropoda > Insecta > Orthoptera > Gryllidae > Acheta > Acheta domesticus. The sequence continues at coordinate 30,763,925 of JAHLJT010000631.1, read as the reverse complement.
CTTGGCACCACTCCTGGATCGAATCGAATTGACATGGTTTTCATGTTGTGGTAACCTCTTCCGTCTATCAGCTTCATTCCAAATGTCGTTCAAATCTCATTGGCATTCATTAGGGGAGGCCCGGAAAACAAGCAAACCGTGTCGAGGTTTCTCAAGGAAAGGCCATTCAACCAACCTAAGTTGTGTTTAAAACCAGTTTGGTGTTTAAACATAAGATGTCTTAGGACATGCTACCTGGTAAAGAAATAATGTGAAGCTCTCGTAGGATACACAATTCCTGTTTTTTCGTGACGTTGCAGTAATCCCTATTTGACATAAAATTTAATCAATATTATGAGTGGAACTCATCCGGAACCGTATTCGTTTCTGAGCGTTGTGAAGAGAGGAGAATGAATTATGACTTAATTACATTGATACCGAATTTAATTATTTAAAAACTGCAACTGTAGTATGTTTATTAACATTTTCTCGTAAAAATGTCAAGCAACACAGACGGAGTCACTGTAACTGAACAGCTTTCAGAATTATTTTACCCCATGTGATATTTTAATCGATATCAATGGTTATGATCCTGTATTATACAGGCGTTGTCCCTCACTAATACGCATACTTTCATGAGGATTACTCCACTGTGTGAATGGTCATGCGCGAAGAGATTTTTACCTCGACTTTCGGGACGAAGGAAGAGCCTTAGAGACCCCTCGCGAAAATTGAACGCTTCATTGGAGAAGAGCCTTTCAGGCGCAAAATCTGTTACCTTGCCGTAGTCACGAGCAACGGCTATTGCGAATACGAAGCTAGTCAAGGTCCAATATTCAGGGCTCCGGAACCGGAGTCTGTATTCACTGGAGGGATAGGTAGTTGTGATCGCTCAATATGTACAATCGCTCAATCCGGTGAATTTCCTCGATTTCTTAAAATTTGAGGGAAGAGGTAGAGAAATCCTCATCTGCAAACATTGAAGAGTGTTCATGTGCACATGAATTTTCCTGTGCAACATCTCTGGGCGTGTTGTTAGTCAAGGACCACCGATGATTTAGAGAAAAAGCTAACTCTTTAAAATTCAGTGTGTCTCAGATGAGTCCTAGAGAATACGATGTTTTCTCACCGCTCATTTCCATATATTCTGTTTTTTTCTGAAAACACGAAATAAAATCTTTTTTACTCGATTTCCACTGAAATAGTTATTGTCAACGCCGCCTGTACACCACTGCGTGGAATAGCCCTGTGTAACAAATAACGATCAGCACTATTATTTCATGTCAGTTAAAGCGCACGACATTTTGACCTATTTACACTCTAGATACATCATTTTCACAGCACAACTCTTTTGTCCCCCCTCTGATTCCAGGATTATGAATGTCTTATCAGGATGAATATACATGGACTAATTCTCTAGTTGCCTACAGATTTGGTAATTTCCAATGTTTGATTTGCGTAAATTGTCTTAGTTATTGGATATACGAGATATTCTAATACGTCAAAAGGTAATCATTTTTTAGATGTATTGACGATTTTCCTTCCACTACACCAATGTCAAGGTCGATGCCACGAGCGGTAGTCCGTAGCACGAGTGCCACGACGAAATTGCCTCTCCACGCAGTTCATAACCCTGCCGCAATAGACAACGCCATCACTATTGTAACACGGCGGGGTTCCTAATAGTTTCCTCTCCCGACGCTAGTAGCGCAGAGAAGCTCATGGCATGGCATGGTGCCGCGACGCATGCCACTGCCACCAATAGGCGACCTTGACAGCACTGCACTACACGAATAATCCAAAGCGAATGTGTGATAAAATGTCTTGCTTACGTTTATCGTCATCGCATTAAGAGATTCCAACCGTTCCCTTGGAAACACGAGATTTGGGAATCCCTCGCCAAACCCGAACGCTTCATCGCCGATGAGCGTTTCGCGTGCGAACTCCCAGGGCGAGCGCCGGGACGGTGGCTGGGATCCGCGGACCAGCGCCGCCGGGGCGGGGGCGGAGGGCGGGGGGCGGTGGCCGGCGCTGCCGAATGTGTGCCGCAGGTCGCCATGGAGACGGCCCACATGCACGGACGGCCAGGCTGTGCGCGGGCAGGGGGGGAGGTCGAGCGGGGGATGGAGGGGGTGATACGGATCAGGGCTGATCGGGGCGAGCGGGATGGGGCGTTGTGGGACGAGGAGGGGTGGGGAGTTTCCGAGCATGACGGGGAGCGGCAGAACCAGACAGACAGGCAGGGTGGAGGAGGGGACGGGGTGGAGGGGCGGGGCAAACCAGCGTGAGGGGCCGGGGGGGCGTGGCTGCTGAGGGCGGAGAGGGGTGGCGCTGAGGTCAGGAGGGGTGGGCGAGAGCGGAGCGGAGCGGTACAGCCGCAGGGGCGGAACGGGACGAGGTGGAGCGGGGTAGAGCGGGGAGAGGTGCGGGGTGGAGCGCGGAGGGGTTGGGAGGGGTGGAACGGGACGGGGAGGAGCGGGGCTGGGAGAAGCGGGGCTGGGAGGAGCGGGGCTGGGCGGAGCGGGGCTGGGCGGAGCGGGGCTGGGAGGAGCGGGGCTGGGAGGAGCGGGCTGGGAGGAGCGGGGCTGGGAGGAGCGGGGGCTGGGAGGAGCGGGGCGGATCGGGTCGGGGCAGAGTTCGGTGGCGGGGGGAGGGGCGGAGCGGGACTGGTCAGAGCGGGGCGTGGCGGGGGCGGGAGGGGTGCGTGGCGGGGGGCTTGGCGGGGGGGCGGGCGGAGCAGATCGGGGCGGGGCGGAGCGGGACGGCCGCAGGGCGGAACGGGACGGCGGCGCGTGCATCCGGTCGATAGCGGCGCCCGCCCGGGTCAGCTGAGAGGCGGCGGCGGCGGCGGCGCTGATGTGATCGGATTTGCGGGTGGCGTCTGAGACGCGAAGGGATGAGAGGTGACCCCGAGCTGCGGCGGGGGCGGGGGCGGGGGCGTGACCTTTCGCGTGTCCTGGGGCTAAGATGAACGACGGATAAAAGCGGTAACGACGATGAATGTTCTGAACGCCGGAAATTAATTTTTTGGGCATTTTACGGAAAATGTTTAGTGTCCGACCCATATTTGAGACATTCTCAAATGGAAAATGATGTTGACAAAGACAAATGAACAAGTGTCGTGCGATCACTTGGATTCTTATCGGCAATATGCTTTTGCAAAAGTGGTTGATATAATTTAAAATATTAAATTAATCAATGTATGTTCAATTCAATGATGTGAAATTATAATATACAATAAATACAATTTTAGTAATGTTTTATAATGCACTTTTTCTCGTTATGTATAGTGCAAAAAGGCAAAATCAAATGAAAATGTGACTGTAGATAGCGATTGGAAATTGGTCAAAATATCTTAAGCCATTCAAGCCATAAAAACCAAGCTACATCCCTAGGTTTTGACAGACGGAAAATAGTGGTATTCACGTTTAGTTTTGGGTATCCATGAAATATTTTAAATGAGAGGAGAATAGGTTTTTGGAGGTCATGATGAGAGTAATTCATCATTAGGGGTCTAGATGAATCTGAACGGAAGGCACACACGCGTCTGAAAGTTCAGTAGTCATTTGTTGAGAAATGAGGCATAAATCGATAGATAGGTCACTGATTAACAAGATATTGCCAAAGACGTAAAGTAGTAAACAAGTGTAGAAAAAAAATTATATATGCCCTCGCAGGTGAATTGTTGAAAGATAGTTTATTAATCTTTACAACTTTCGAATTTCGAACTTTCGTAATTTGATGATGTAGAGATTGTATATTCATTACTAGAGAGCGGATTTTACCATATTTACATACTATATTCCTCGCGACCACGCGATATGCTTTTCGCAAGAAAATACCATTCAGACCATAAGAAAGGAATACATGAAGTTTTATACTGCATATTTTTGCATGTTTTGACAATGCGTGCATATATCAGTAATTCGTGCATATTGATGCATATTTTGATATTATTTACCTTCTCAAGACTGGCGCTTTACTTATCTCTTCAGCAGCTGATTTCTAAGGAAAGTATTTTTTTCAATCCCTCGTGAGAGTATCACTAACAATGTGGGAAGTCGGACAGAGACAGAAATTCTAAGAAATAGCTTTTCGCAGCTTGTCGACTTAGGTTACAAAAGCTGATACATATCTGCTGCGTCTGGAGAAGCACTGTCAACTGCCCTGCAATTCGTTTACCGGGAGGATGGAGCGCACAGCAGTTAATTCGGAGAAATAGCTTCGCCGAAGGGAACAAATGAATTCATTTCATGGCATTCAAAACGCAGTATTTAGAGTAGTGCTGGCGGTTTCAGTGGGGTGTTTCACCATAGCGGCGAAGAACAATCATCCAGAAGCCTGTTGCTTCGAAAATGGATTAAAGGTCGCCACTCTGACGGAAACTTTGTGTTGTGTCAAGCGTGTAACAAACATTTAAGTATGTAAATAAATTCAGGGGAGCGTAATTTCGGCATATTGTCAGTTTTTTTGGTGCATATTCTCAGATTTCTTGTGCATATTGTCAGAATTTCACTGATTTTAGGTGCATAAATGCATACATATTTTGACCATTTTAAGTGCATATAAATCCGCCCTCTGTTCATTACGTTCGCTGTATGAAGAAGGAATGGAAGTAACGTAGAAAGGAACATAGCCAAACGCGGAAGATACGGACGGAAAGGGAAGGAAGCCGCGAGACGGTGCGGAGGATGTTGAAAATGCATTAAACAGCTGCGGATATTGGCAACATCCTGAGCACGATGTTGCGGGAAGTGCATGCAACTGTGGAAGTGGGCGAAACACGAACGTTGCTTATCTTCCTTCCCCGCACGATGACATTGAAAGATAAGATGGACATATGAAGGAAGATCACCAAAGAGTCTTAAGGCGGCTCCACACATTCGGCATTCGCCGAGCAGCGAGCTACTGCTCGCCCGATCCCGACCAGCTAATGTGTTCGGCGAATGTTCGCCTTTGATGTGTACAAAAGACCGACACGCGATGGGTAGGGCGAGCGCCGAATGTTCATCATTGGGCAAATAGCAAGCGACCCATCCACTCTACTCGGGATTCGGCGAGCGGTTGCTCGCTGTTCGCCGAATAGCGCATGTGCGGAACCGCCTTTATGTACATTTTACAGTAAATTTTGATGTAAAATATAAGCACTTTTAAAACTCTAATTCTGAACGACGTTTAGTTACGGATGAAGGCAATTGATAATCGACTAAACAATAAATCTTTACACATTTTCATTATACAACTACATTCTTCATGACCTTATTTGCAACAGAAGTCATAACAGGTATTCACGGGCATATTTACACCAAAATTAAATGGGTCGTGGAGTTTTATTACAATAATAGTTGCAAAAAGGTGTATGTTAATAATAATAATTTGAAAACTAAAGAGATACAGTGTCAGCCACGTGGCCGACATCGCTAGGGAAGTAGTGCCATAGTGATCTTGGACCGTGGGGTCGCGGGTTCGAGTCCCACCTCGGGCATGATTGTATGTTTCCGTCCTTTCACCCCCTATCATCACCATATCGTTTCATCCTCATACCATAACGTCAAATCCAATAGTGGACGCTAATGACCTAGTAGTTGATGCGACCTTAAAAAAACAAAAAACAATTGTTGTTGGACCTACGACGACCTGGATTTTCATCGGAATGAAATTGTTAATTTGTCATATGGATTAAAAAAAAATAGCCCACCGATGTTTCCGAATAAATGTTACAAGCTTCTAGGGCAGGCTTGTCCAACTCGCGCGGGCGGCAAGCGGCCTCCGGTGCCATTTATTGTGTTGTTAGTTAAATGTGAAAGTCCCCTGAATCCATGACGTACGAGAACATTGCGTGCCTAGCGCATGTGTCCTGTCGAGGTCAACACCCCCTTAATGTAAAAGTAAGTTAACTTTAGATTTTTTTGTAATAAATTCGGAAAATTCAAAATCATCCCAATGTGTTTCACTGCGTTATGGTGCGGCCTGGTTCATCATATCACGCGTCATGGTTGCCCCCCCCCCGTTTCAGAGTTGTCTGGTCAATTACCGAGATGAACAATACGGGATCACATCTGGATCATCCGAGTAATGAAAATATGGCCCGCAACTACATTAAAGGTTATAGTTGTGGCTCTTGAGGCTTTGCAAGTTGGACCTCCATATTCTAGGTCATGTAGTGCGGTCGAAAATGATAACCTTTTGCCGATGAATAGTTAGTGGACAATTTCATGCAAAAGGATAACACCTGCATATCTGCCCCTGGTTTAGGCATCATCGTACGCACAGGTGTACGGCAGGTACGTAAAATGTCTTTGAGTGCGCTAGAACGTGATCTGCTGAACGGAGTGCATTAAAATGCCGGCGTCGCTGGCGGCGCCTTGGCGTCTGACCCTTGGGCCTGCAGGCGGAAGACGGGGCGGTGCACGCGCACCCGGGGCGGAAGTCGCGCGAGGCGATTGCGGGCGGACACGTCCGGCGCCGGACACGCGCGCGCCATTACCCGCCACCCCGCCCCCACCCCTCCCCCGCCCCTCCCCGCCCCGCCCCGCCCCCGATAGATCACAGTCGCTGTCTGGAAGAGAATTCGATGTCGGTCTAGCGGCCGGCGGCTCTGGTCGGTAGTTTCCCGTGGTCTCTTCAGGGGCAAAGTTAGAAAAATCGCAGTCTACTCTTCCCAGAACTCAGTTTGAAGGATTGAGCACAAGTTCGTGTGACAATACGTGCGCCCGCGGCTGCCCTGGGTATTGGCCCTAGGGTCACGATTTCGGACAGGCCAGAATAAAGCAGGTTGTTTTGAGAGCAAAATTCTGTTCAATTAGTGAACTGCGATAATGGGTTAATGATGAATGTTTATGACTAAGAAGAGGATTTCTATGATTTTGCATATTTTTCTCCATTGCTTCAAGGGACATATCTGAGTATAATTTCTGGACATTGGGTTATAATTGGATGCTTTGTTTATTAATTTGTTAGAGCTTATTTGTGCATATTTTATCGATTTTTCCTGTTGGGACATATTCGTGTAATTATAGAGGTATGTTTTTGCATATTTCGTTAAAATAAAGACTTATAACTAAAACGTCCCATTTCTCATAGAATATATTATAGTTACTCCTGAGCTTCCATCAATTAGAAAGATCTTCTCACAGATTACGTAGTTTTTCTTTCCTATTGATGATAAAATATTTATTGTGGAAATGTAGGATACTTCTCGATATAACATATTTTAAACCGGACAGAAGAAGTGGAACAAGATATTCAATGTACTTCACTAAAATGAATATTTACTTCAATTATTTCTCCCGCGAAATAAGGTAGATTATATTATGTTTGCACACAAATACACGTTTTTATTCCAAACAGGGTTCTCCTGAATTTTATCATGAAAGATTTATACAAGAAAGGAAATATTGTTAATTTTTATTGCATATTAAACGGCATAATTCAGAATATTTAGGTCATAAATGTCTATTTTTAAAAGCATATTTCAAGATATTATAGGGCATAAAAATCCTCTCCCTGTTTATGACGAATATTGAATGATGAATATTTCGGGTTCTCAGAAATGATGAAGGGTCTCGTGTGCTGTATTGTCCCTTGATCCTCAAATATCCTCACCCGTAACTGCCCCTTCCCGCCCTGCGCGTAGCCCTGCCAGCAAGGTACTCGACCCTTCAGAGGAGACGATCGGCGTCCAATGGTCTCCATCAGGACGTGGCGTCTTAAGCAAGACCATTTTATCGAGCGTAAGAAAAGCGAGACGTCTAAAAAATTGGTATTTTGAAGGTGTTTCATTCCAAGTTAAGCTCTTTGTTTTGCGGCGCGACCACAGACGAAAAGCTTTACACACATCGGCTGGCTTGTAGACAATTTATATGAAATTTCTACTAGTAAAAAATTCACTAATTTCTATACATTTTCTTCACTTAGGACGCAGGACGCAGTTTTGAGAATTCATTTTTTTAAAACAAAGGATACGATCATTTTACTTGGCTACCATCATCATCGTGTCAAACAATTTAGTGGGAAGAACCTACGAACTTCCTTCGCCTTTTACCAATTCTCACGAATTGTCAGCATTTCTAGAAAGCGGCAGAGCCGAATCGGCAGAGCGTGCAGGTGACAGTTACTCGCGGGCCAACAGGTCGACGCAGGAATCTGGAGAACTTCACCCCGTGGCCCCGTTGCGGAGAGGGAAAGCCACGGAGCCTCCACACGCCGCCATGACCGATGCTTGGTTTACCACCTCCACCTCTCCCCCCTCCCCCCTCCCCTCCGCCGCCCAGGGCCAGTTCAACCACATGCGAGGCTCCGAGAACAACAAAGGTAGGCCCTTCCTTTTATTCAAGTTGTCCTTAACGTTAGGTACAAATACAACTTTATTATTTTAAATGCGTTCTTAAACGCTAAAATATCAAAACTCTAATTTGAAACAATCTTAATGATATTTACAATGCAGAGGCACTATTCTATTTAATTAGTATGTTCCATGGTTGCTGTAACGTGTCGTAACTTCCGCAACAACCAAAATGTCTACGTATGTAAATTTATCTAGAGTGTCCCATATGCGTCCCAAATGCCCCAGTTCTGTGATATAATGCAGTACGGTTTTACTATCATCAATGATCTATCCGATTATGAACATTGGATACACTTCCATTTCAATCAAGAGAACCACCATCACGAACATGATCTCATCTCACCACCACGGCCCACCGCCACCGCCATCGAAACCACGACTTCCTTCCCCTGCCTCGTACAACTTCCACCCCCACACCATCTCCCTACAATCGTGTTCTTCCCACAGGTATCACCAGGGTCATCGCCTCCGACATCACCAGCTCCGAGAGAGCGTCCTCCGCGCTGGCCCCTCCCTTCCTCACGCATAAATCCCGCTCAACCAGCCTGGCCCGCACGCACTCTCACGCACCCTGCCTCACCCCATCCCCCCCCGGCTATGAAACGGCGATCCGTTACGTTTAACGGACGTAAAGACGGGGCGCGCGCGGGGTGGTGCACGAGCGGACCGTGTGTGTGTGTGTGTGTGTGTGTGTGTGTGTGTGAGGAGACGCGCCGAGCGGGCTGGGAACGCAGCGGTGGCGGTGGCGGTGCCGGCAGTGGTGGCGGTGGCGGTGGCGGTGGCGGTGGCGGTGGCGGTGGCGGTGGCGGTGGTGGAGGCGGTGGCGGAGGCGGTGGTGGAGGCGGTGGCGGTGGTGGAGGCGGTGGCGGTGGCGGTGGCGGTGGCGGTGGTGGAGGCGGTGGCGGTGGCGGTGGTGGAGGCGGTGGCGGTGGTGGAGGCGGTGGCGGCGGCGGTGGCGGTGGCGGTGGCGGTGGCGGTGGCAGTGGCAGCGGTGATGGCGGTGGCGGTGGCGGTGGTGGAGGCGGTGGCGGTGGCGGTGGCGGCGGCGGTGGCAGTGGCGGTGGCGGTGGCGGTGGTGGAGGCGGTGGTGGAGGCGGTGGCGGTGGCGGTGGCGGTGGCGGTGGCGGTGGCGGTGGCGGTGGCGGTGGCGGTGGCGGTGGCGGTGGCGGTGGCGGTGGCGGTGGCGGTGGCGGTGGCGGCGGCGGCGGCGGTGCAGGCGCATCGGCATTCATGGGTGCAGGTCGACGCAGGTCGCAGCCGCGGAGACAATGGGCGGTCGCCCCGCTCAAAGCGGCGGTGGCCCTTCCGCAGCACCCCGGAACCCGGGCGAGCCGCCCGCCCCGCCCCACACCGCCCCGCCCCGCCCCGCCCGCAGGAAGACCCTCCGCACAGTAGGCCCGAATTAAGCCATGCTGCTGTAGCAATTCTTTCAAGAAACACACTTAAATTTTCAACTTACAACAACAACAACAATAATAATAATAATAATAATAATAATGGTATATGGATAATTAATTTAGGCATGTGGAAGTCATTATGCCCTTTTTGGATATTAATTTGAAAATAAATTCTAATTAGAGATGAATGCGTGGTGGTAATTACGTTAAAATTTTCTGCATTATTAAATGATAGATGGGACTGTATCACACGTGCAATTACTTGCAACTGAGTTTAACAGTATGTCAGACAATGTATCTAAAAAAAAAAGACTTTTCTGACTCCCTCTTCACAACTGGCCAAGTAATAAGCTGCTATGCACTAGTTTCAGTAGAATGAGAACATTGAAGGGGTGATTTTCATAATTATATTTGTGCGCATTCCGAAACTCTCCTGCACGTAATTTCATTCTTCAAATAATTTTACTTTAATTAAATACCATTCGAGCTGTGCACAATTCCAGATGAACACAACGCGTGACTTTATCAAATAATTCCATGCATTCGCGGTATCATGAAATAACCTAGGTTAATTTTTTTTCTCCAGGGCGTTCCCTAGTTCTCCTTCTTACGGCCCCACCCGTACAGGTCGACGCCAAAGCCATTGTATCCACTAGGCTGACTAGGCTGCAGCCTAGGGCCCGGAAGTTTTGAGGGCCCAATTTCTAGAATTCTTTTCTCAATTTTAACAGGATTTTAATCGTAATAATATTTACAAGTAAATGTTCTAAACTTTACAATAATTTTCTTTTTTAAATAAATACACGTAAAGTATATTAATATATTTATATTTTTTATTCTAACATACACTGATACACTTAAAAATGTACTTTTAAGAAAGTACGTTTCTGAATCAAGGGTCTTTCAGTTGAAAGAAAATCTGAAGTGTGCATAGGACTCGTCAAAAGCGCCGAGAAAAATATAATTTTATAGCTTTATTGCCTCTGAGAGTTGTCCACATCGTTTGAACAAAGCATTGTTTGTCATATTTTTTTAAAAACAATATATTATTATTGTTAATTATTGTACTTTTTTAAAATTTTATTTCTTCTTGTTCGGCATTTCCGCCTTTCAAAGGCGTTTATATGCGATTACATAAAGTCTTAGGATGAACCATCCTCAGGTCTGTCAATATTCTTTCTGTAGAAGTTTGTTATTGTACTTAAAATTTCAAATTTAATATATTATATATATGTTATAACATTATTATTATTATTTAATAATAATATTTATTAATAAAATAAATATTCAAAGACATAATTCTATTGGATGTACATTAATTATCCTAGGACCCATCACATTTTACAGCCTAGGGCCCAAAAGCATGTTACAACGGCCCTGAATGAACCCGATGCCCTGTCTTCCGCCGCAGGGCCATTTCAGTTTTGCCCTCCACTGTACCCCTGAGGAGGTGGGAATTTACTTTCTTAACTGGCATACACGTAAACTGCTGCCTTGCGTCTTATGCAGCTGAGAGGGAGTTTTTTCTTCTTCTAACTAAAATTAACTAAAACTAACTTAATTTTAGCTTAAATCTAATTTTCTAGTTACTAATGTAGCACTTTGGCATACCTAACTTAAACGGAAATTTTTATTATTTTATTTTTCTTATTCCTAAGTAAACTCTTTCTAGACGATGTCTTTGTGAAATGTTCTTTTTTTTAAATTTTTTATTTCCATTCACGCATCATTCATTCTTGTTTCATTATATACATAACCATTCATTCTACTCATTCACACCCACTGCACTTCACTAGTCTTCTGTTCGCCACGGCACTGACTTGATTCGGAGTGTCGGCCCTGGGTGCCCCCGAAGCCCTATTTTTTATTTATTTACGTCAAAAAGAATTAAAAACTGTGTGTGACGAGCTATGAGGAGAAGTGAATTTTGTGCACGTTTTCATAATTCTGTGATCTCTATCCTAAACCATATTCTAGTCGAATTTTGAACACAGAAAAGAGGTTTTTTTTCGAGTTTTGTTGACAAAATATTCGCTCCTATATAATAAAATCTATTTTCAAAGTTCAATTAGCTATAAATTGGTGCCCTTAACCCTCATCATGTTCTTCATGAAAGAATAATACTTTTTGCCGCGACAATATGGAGAACGATAATTTGAATAACTATATTTCCCACTGAAATTCAGAAGACGTGCACAAATAACGAAGTTACATTTATAAATATTGAAAGGTCCATCATGTATTCCGCCCGGCCTCCGCCGCAGGGCCACTGTGCGCCGGGTGTTCCATGCCTCCCGTGCCCCGGCCTATTTTCCCAGGTGCGTTTGCAAATACTCCGTCGGCGGGTGCCCGACGTGCGCCCGCCTGCTCGAGACAAACAACCTTTAGAAATTGGCTCCCGACGCGTGTTTGGGAGGTCCGGACTTCACGCAATGAAAAGATCGAATTGCGGACGTCATCACCGATAATGGGTCGCGGGGATGTGTTGGAGGCGGTTGAGTAATTGGGGTGACCGGAGAACGAATGATTCTCCGATGTTCCCTTTCGCTCGTGAAGGGAACAAAGGAGCAGAACCTTAATTAGGGTGATGAATGGTTCCGTACTGCTCGAGGCAGCTCTGTCTGGAGGAGGATTCTAGCGGCCGGCTGTTCTGATCGGTTTCTCCGATCAACACCACGCGAATGCCGGAGCAGTGCCCTAACAAACGGGCCACGACCACGTGCAATCTTTCATCTTCCTTGTCCTATCCTCAAACCTTACACACACACACACACACACACACACACACACTTACAGTAACATGCACTACACTACCACACATGCCGGGAGACCGGTCGGGAACTTACAGCTTGTTCCGGATGGGGCGGTGCCCCGCTGGTGGGAGATATCTGACTGAGGGAAAACCCCACTAGTCGACGTTAGGTCGGCGTCGGATATCGCCATCCAGCGGCAAAAAGATCACCACTACCTCCAGAGGAAAAAACACGCACTACACGTAGAAAACTAATGACCTACGTAGCTGATGCGCCCAGAATCACGAACAATCGATCGAGGCAGCCGAGGAGAACATTTCTCGTTTTCCATCTTAATCTGCTCCCGCAAATGTGCAGGGTCATATCGTGTCGTACATGCTTCCTTATTGTCGTGTCGTACATGTATCGTGTCGTACATGCAGTGCTATTGAATATTAATGCCGTATAGCCCTCATGTGGACAACACTTTTTTATTTAAAAAAATTGTGTATAATAAATTGGAAACCAATCTGTTGAAGTCAAAGAAAAACGTTTCAAATATTTACGTTTATCATTACGTTCTACATTTATCCTAAATATAAAATGTATTTTTATTTGTTGACTTATTGTTAGGATTTATAACATTAATAAGATACATTGAATACTCTCATTAGTACAAAAAATTAATAAAAGGTATATATTTTTGAATTTATGTAATGGCATCGGGGAGGAAGGGAGTGAAGCTCCATTGATCAGTGGCGCTCCTCTTGGATGCGCCACTGAGAACAGTAAGTGATCGTTTGCTGTGAACCATAGTTCTAAGAAATAATAATAATAATAATAATAATAATAATAATAATAATAATAATAATAATATCAGTGACTTTATTTATGGGGAGAGACTCGGGCCATCAGGCCCGCTCTTCCGCCTAACCACGTAATACATAAATATATAGATAAAAATTGAACAGTATATTTAGTAAATTAAATAAAATACAACTTAGATATGTCTTGCCCCTGGGCTCACAGAGTGAAAGTAAAAAACGAAACGTCCCAGCATTTACCTTAAGCGGCCGGTGAAAACCAGGGAAAACAAAGGAAGTGTGCAAGCTCTTCAACATTTAGCAACTAATATAAAATAAGAGCAAATAAGCTCAGTTACCAAACACATATCTGGACAGGAACACATCTCACCGTGTATCAAGAAAAAAATAACGACCTCGAAGCTCAAAACGTTCAAGGATCCATTCACTTCCAGTTCGTTGCCTCATTCGGCTTAGTGACTCCGATCTGAGCTTCAGGAACTGTAAAGCAAATTGATTTTCTTGAGTGTTCGGAAAAATGGTTGGGTTCCCGAGTGTTTGGAAAAACGAAATCCGGTTTAAGTAAATGGGCTTGACTCTCCTGAGCTTGGGTGTAGAATACTACCCCTCATTCAGAAAAAGGAAAAGGGTAGTAAAATACGAATTTCCGGAATAGTGACACGCGGAACAAGTCAACACATTTTTAGCGCCCAGAACGTCACAACTCGCAAACGCTTCAAAGACATTTATTTATGTTGAACCCGTGCCGAATTCAACTTACGTGTTCCCATGTAGTGTCGGAATAGGGCGGAAGGAACTCCGAGAGTTGAAAGCTCCCTCGTTGATTTTTATGAGATTTCGAGAATGTGGAACAGCCATAAAATATAAAGGGAGGACATAAAATGCCACTTCCACGAAGGCTGTGTAGGGGATTTGGAATCCGCTCGGGCCAGCGACCGGTGACCCGCCTTTACGGTCGACCCTGCATTTTGCGAGTTCCTCCAGGTAGATGCACAAACGAGGGACATCGCAGGAACTCAGGCTCTTCTTTGACAGCTGCTACAGTTCCAAAACTGATCGAACTTTTATGAGACGCGTCGCAGAATTTTTGAAGAGGTTGTCTCGGGGCGAGTTTCAAGCGAATTGTGTGCTCGCCAGGACAAAAGAATATGTGTCGAACTTGTGAACTGTTTTTTTTTGTGTGGTGACACTTCTAGGAAGAGGAAAACTGGAGCAGACAATACCGCCTGATTGGCATAGGAGGCGTTGCGAACCGGTGTTATGCAAACTGCACACGTCTCGAAATGCCGCAAGTCGTAAAAAGTGGGTTTTAACAATACATCATCAACCGTAGGCTGATGGGCCCAGACACATGACAGAAGCGGAGCTTACACTCGTCCTTCTAAAGAGTGTGCCACCTCCTCGTTTGTTGCGGATCAATGGTAGCTACCTGCATGCAAATTGCACTACAAAGAGCGAAAGCAGGGTGTGCATTCCCCTTTGTGTCGGTGGTTCGGGAATACGACCATATAATGACGGGGATAATCCATGTGGTTATTAATCGTGCTAATATACTAAACATGAATACAATCATTAACATTATCTTGATAATCACCATTATCCTCATCATCGAAAGCACAATCTAATATCATATAGTATGAATCACAGGAAATGCCTCGTTCCCTTGTTGGTAAAATCGAGAGCAAATTCATGAAGGGCAGTTGTTTTTAAAAGCATACTCATTTCAACAAGCATATTATTTTTACTACACATCGAACAAGACATTAGTAACAAACATTTCTCTGTTTTTTTTTCTGAAATTTTAATGTTTCTGTCTCATGACGAGGTTTTGGAGGGATTTTCTGAGGGGCATTCTTGGGGGAGGCGAACGGCCCACCCTTGGAACCTTTAAATGTTTCGGATACGCGATCTTTTTCCGTTTCAGAAGTACGTTACTTTCAACATTTCCAATTTATTGTGCTAAATCTCATGTTAAATTTTATAATTAATTTAAATATCACAGTAAATAAAAAACAATTATACAATAAGTTAATTAATACGATATTGTATATGATATAATTTCGAGGTCTCTAATTTTTAAAGATTACAAGAGGTACTTTACAATATTCACAAATGAAACTTTGTCGAAAAAAAAAGTTCACATCGGCCATCCCGTTTGTTGCTGGATCTACGCCTAGCAGTGTTACAGAAATTGTCAGTTTCAAGAGTTTCGGAATATTTAATGTTACGTAACCGATGAGAATATAACATGAGAATATAATATAAGTGTGTGCTTATGCAGCGTCGTTAGTTTCACTCTACATCCCTACGTTATGCCACTGATGTCGCGTAACGTAGAGCTCATTGTAATCTTCACTGCATCTGCATTAGTTCGGAAGACGGGTATTCGAGCTTAAGTACAGAAGATGCAAGCGAGAACTTCGCAACCTCATCTGGCACATAGCTCTCTTACATGCATCTTCACTGTTTCTTTTATGGTTGCTAATACCACATAACGTGTGGTTTCTCTCTAGGCAGCATGAATAGGCATGAACTTTCCCGGACACACAAGAAAACGTGTAATTAATCGTCTGTCCTTGAACTAACACATTTTCGCCATTCTCATACATTTAACACGCATGTTTCGTAGTACTGTGTACGGAATCATTATCTTGAAACGTCACTTTACATTTGTTTATTTCAGAGATCGCATATCCGAATAGATGAAAATTTCGAGAAAATATAATAATGTCGCATAATGAAGAAAGACAGCGTATCTACTAGTAACTCGCGAGCTTTGTAATCAGGGTTCGTGAAAAAAACTATTTTAATGGGAAATTTTAAATATCAAACCTTCTATACGTAGCAAACACATACATTCGTTCCTACCTAGGATGCATGTGCTGGTTGTATTCAACTGAAGGAAAGAGGTGTCTGAGTATGTGTAAGAGCAACAACCTACGTATGTCTCGCGGGGTTTCGTGACATAAGGAAGGTGCCAACGCCCCTCTCGTTGGGGGAAGCCCTGGCTTAAGTGGCCCAAGGTCGTGTTGGGCAGCTCGGCAGTGGAGCACTGAGGATCGTTTGAAAGGGACTGCGTGCATGCAGTGAGGTGTAGGGAGACAGTATGTCAGAAAACTAATACACGCAAAGCAAATAGACATAAAATCTTTATGTAATTGTGAGCAACCAACGCAATTAAAGATGCGATCTCAGTCTCATGATGCTCAGGGGTGACTACGCAGAAGTCAAAATACGGTCGGAACTTACCAACCGACACAACGCCATGCGAGGAAATCTCTGCTGCGCCAAAGAAAAAAACACCCAAGAGCCTACGTTTTTAAAATATCAGTGGAATTTCTTTGGAAGAAGAGTTTGGTTGGCTTATGTAACTCAAGACTGCCCCTGATACTCTAAAAGCAATGATACAGAAAATAGATTACTGTATTGAATCTATTAAATACATTGAAGTTTAAAAATATATTTCATACATTCCACCGCCGAGAAGAGTAATGTGTGCGAAATGTGGGTGGCGTGAAGTGGAAGAAGCAGAAAGCCGAGGCTAATCTGACAGGTGAGGCAGGTCACGTTGGGTCGGGTCGGGTCGGGTTGGAGTGGGTCAGAGTGGGTCGGGTCGGAGTGGGTGAGGCAGACCGGGTAGTGGAGGAGCGAGTTGGGGTCAGGTGGATCGAAATCAGACGGATCGGATTTTTCAAATGTCGGAACGGATCGGATCGGATCGAATCAGAGCTGTCCGGATCGGGTCGGGTCGGGTCTACGGGGGTCGGAGCGGGGCGGCACGGAGCGAGGCTGATTAGAACGACGTGGGTCTGCGCGAAACAGTGCATGGCGGGGGCGGGGGCGGGGAGCGAGAGGCGAGCGTCATGACCGGGTCGCGACCGAGCGTCGGCGCGCGTCGCCCGCCCGCGCACCCGTACAAGGGCCGGAAGCGGGCGCAAGCGCCTGGAACGGATCCTCTTACGGCGGCGCTCGCACGGGGCTTCCTTGTTCTGCGGCGTTCCGAAGCGCGGCGCCGCCGCCGACGGCGGGTTCAGTGAAAGGGGGCGGAGGCGGGGGCGGAGGCGGGGGCGGAGGCGGGGGCGGGGGCGGAGGCGGGGGCGGGGGCGGAGGCGGGGGCGGAGGCGGGGGCGGAGGCGGGGGCGGGGGCGGAGGCGGGGGCGGAGGTGGGGGCGGAGGCAGGGACAGGGGCAGAGGCGGGGCCGGAGGCGGAGGAGGGGCTGGAGGCGGGGGTGGGGCCGGAGGCGGGGGCAGAGGCAGTGCCGGAGGCGGGGCCGGAGGCGGGGGCGGAGTGAAGGCGGGGGGCGGGGGCGGAGCCGGATGCGGAGGCAGGGGTGGGGCGGAGGCTGGGGCGGAGGCTGGGGCGGAGGCTGGGGCGGAGGTGAGTGCGGGAGCGGATGCAGGGCGGGGTTGGAGGGGGCGGGGCGGGGGCGGAGGCGGGGGCGGGGACGGAGGTGGGGCGGAGGTGGGGGCCGAGGCAGGGGCGGACGCGGGGGCGGGGGCGGAGGCAGGGGCGGTGGCGGAGGCGGGGGAGGGGGCGGTGGCGGGGGCCGAGGCGGGGGCGGGGGCGTACTCTCATCCCCTACCTGCTGCGCCGGCGGTGACCGGTTGCGTCACGACTCGGCGTGAGGACGCGGGTTCGCTGCAGATGGAGGCGAAGGACGCGCGGGCGGAGTTAAGCTGCGTGACCTGGCGGAAGGAAGGGAGTTGTTCCCGAAAGCCGACTGTGGGGTTGGTAACACATTCAGAGTTATGAAGATTTTCAAGCATTTTTTGACCTATATTTTTGTTCGGGTGGAAGTCAATGGTCGATATTATACATCTTGTGACAAATTTATTAACAAATCACGGCATTTTTGCTATATTAATAATCAAGTATGGACAGAGCACGAAATGTGGAGAAGGATTTAGAAAAATTACTAGTGAAAAAGTACGAAGAGAACAACTGAAAATTGTTTAAGGACAAATAAAGATATTGAAATTTTCATTTCGTGTAATTAATGTATTTTGCAGTATCCCTATATTAATAAAATCAATCGTTAGGAAGATATTCTATTCAATTTTGCCATCGTTGGATATACTGAACCTCTGATATAGTGAACCAAAAATATAAGTCCCCAAAAGTTCACTGTAACCGGGGTCGGTTGTATTAGAGATAGATTCACATAATGTGTATTCAGAAGAGAACGTCATGATGACATGTGTGACCGATGTCTCTCACCAGACTGCCTGGCAACGGACCTATCTTTTTTCGCTGTTCATTTGCTAATTAGACGCTGTGGTTCCATGTGCTGCATGTCACACTGTTGTGGCTACAGTCGGACACCAAGTATATTAGCACATGTAACTACAAAATCGCCACTAGAATTGTTTTGTTTCATTCTGGCTTCCTTTCTTCCTTTAAACGTTTTCCGAGAATATCGACAGAAACACAGAATCGAAGGACAGAAAGCAAATTTCATTTACATCAAAATTACATCATTTACATCAAATTACATTTTTTTCGAAACCAACAAGCTCCTTTTGATTCAGAATTTTGTAAGAGAATCGAAGTAATATGGAATGAGGAGGTGCTATATTAAATTTATTACGCAACTGATACGAGTTATAAGTGTGTGCTGATGTAGCCTCACTAGTTTCTTTCTACATCACTACGTTATGCCACTGATGTCGTCGCGTAATGAAGAGCTCATTGAAATCTTGACTGCATCTGCATTAGTTCGGAGGTTGGGTATCAGAGCTTAAGTACAGCAGATGCAAGCAAGAATTTCGCATTATCATCTGGCTCATAGCACTTTTACGTGCATCTCACCTGCTTCTTTTACAGTCGCTATTGCCACATAACGTGTGGTTTCTCTCTACGCAGCATGAATAGGCATGAGCTTTCCCGGGCACACAAGAAAGCGTGTAATTAATCGTCTGTCCTTGAACTAACACATTTTCGCCATTCTCGTATATTTAGCACGTACGTTTCGTAGTACTGTGAACGGAATCGTTGTATTGAAACGTCATCTCATGTTTGTTTATTTCAGAGATCGCATATCCCAATAGATGAAAATTTCGAGAAAATATAATAATGTCGCATAATAATGTCGCGTCTCCTAACTAGTAACTCGCGAGCTTTATAATTAGGGTTCGTGAAAAAAAACTATTTTAAATACCAAACCTTTCACACCCATATACTTATCTGAAAGCTAAATATAAAAACAGGTCAAATTCAAAATCAGGTATCAAACCAAGTTTTAAATTTCTTTGTTTCATCCAACCACAGTAAATTTTCCATTGCGTTTTTTGCTTTCGGATTTAATCTAAGCTTATCTACGAACCAGAAAGTATTCATTCAAAACAATATCTTACAACTGACTCACGTCATTCACATGTTTCAACAAAACACGTATGGTAACGACTTAAACCACACTTTCTCCATGATTGAGATACACGACTAGCAGTCTTGCCATGGCTGGTGTGACTTATGTTACTGCCCCAATCATAATTCGCTGTTTACATAAATATTGTGAATAGTAATCAAAAAACTCGGAAATGAATAACTAGTAAAAGAGTTTAGGTTCATGAAAATAATGTGCAAGTGTTCGTGAGCTGAATTTCCAGTGGTAGTGGAATTTACGGTTTAGGTGTGAATGAACAGAATATCCACTATCCGAATTCTTAATGCTTCTGCATTGAGACTATAAAGTTACTACTCAACTATAAAGTTAGTGAATAAGTGTGACAATAAGTAAATAAGTGAAGACAAAAACAAGGTCAGACAAGAGAAAAGTTACGCTGGAGTGTAATATTGTTAACTAAAGATTTAAATTAGTTGAGTTAAAGATATTTTTCAGTTGTCACCCAACTTACCCATCAATTTTATATGTATTTGCATGTTCTCCACATGAAAAGAAAAAAAAAACACGTCCTCCGGTTCACATTCAATGGGACATAACGAGCTTGATGTTAAGGTCCGCAATATTATTTACGAGAAGTTCATGAGAATATATTATTATTCCAACCCGTTCTTAGAAAGGTGTTGTGACGTGCACGTAACAATAACGTTACTCAATATTTCTCTCGCTCTCGACGCTACCCTTTCGAGACGACGGGGGAAGCGAGAAGGGCGCCCCAGTTTCACTCTCGGGGCAGAGCGTAACGTGACTCCCCCGACACGTAACTGGCTTACCTGGGTAAGGCGCCGTGAAATATGAATCGTGTAACCCATGCGCAACGGAAGTTGCAAGTCAGGTTTATGTGAGAGTTCTTGAGAAAAAGTGTCGACGGAAGCAGCAGTTTTACGAGGAGATTTCTTGTTTCCGACAGACAACTGCTACACGAACACGCCAACGAAATCTGTACGCATTAGTGAGTACGCGCTCTGGTGGAACAGCGTTTGTCGAAACAGATATTTCTAAATTACGAAGTTAGAAGTAGCACGATTGCTACCTGTTATTTTGGCTTTGTTTTGGTGATATTTTTTTCACACTGTTTAGCAGTGGCTTTACATGTGCGTGTTACAGAACAAAAAGTTTTGTGGGTTTTAAATGTAGGTCGCGCTTCTTCCCCGTTCCTTGTTGGATTGGTATTTTTATTTCGTTTTAATTAAGCTGGTGAAATTGAGAGTTATAGGTGTGTTGTTTAGATACGACTTCCGGTGGGAATTTATTTTTTAATGCGTGAATTTACGAATATGATTTCTAAAATTTTGCGTGCAGGTTTGGAAATTACTGATAGAATATACAAGAATGGAGTGAGTACTATAGAGAAGAGTACATTGTTCGAATTCCTAGATTTTTATCTATTTGTTTGATATTTACAGTTCAATTGAATCTCGATAACATCCAAATACCTTGAATTAATTGAATTTGAAAATCGTAGTCTATGATAGCTTGGATCTATTAATACTTTGGATTCAATGATATCTCAAACATATTTACTCGTATATCTCAAATTTTGAGATATATAGTAATCCCTCGTTAGCACGAACTCGCTTAACACGAATTTCGCCATAGTACGAACAAAACATGGGTTCCGCCAAGGAGTTGCATTTACGGACATTTGTAATAATCGGATAATACGAATTTTTATAACACGAACTCCACGTTATTTCGGTCCCTTGGAATTCGTGTTAATTAGGGTTTACTGTATATTGATTTCTAGATATAATTTTCTTCACCTTCCCATTGGTCACTGTGTTCCGAAACCTTGTAGAACGAAATATTTGATAACTACATTATTTTATCATCTTGGGAGATATCGAGACTCCGCTGTAAAACCCACATTTACTCTGTCTCCATGGATGGCTATTGAGCACAATGCTAGAGGGTAATCATAACTATGTACAATCACAAATGTGATCTGGACAACATGATGGAATACACGCTATCCGTCAGACAATAAAAAGTGAAAAACTAATTCATTAAAAAACAAAACAAGGGAAATAGTCGGCCACGGCAGTTGTCAGCGATTTTGGGATATCATTTTATTAACTATCTCAGGGAGAAGTAATAAAATTTAAAAGCAATACGAGTAAAAACACTCAACCATTAGTGAAAGTCAGATGATCTTAGAATGCAAAACATAGGAAGTGAAAGTACGATAAACTAACCAAAGTGAAATAAATTCACTCACAGGCCTCTGATACCGCTGACACACTTGTATTTAATAGTCTTGAATTCCCTGGCGTATCTCTTAAGTATCAGTTTTTCTTATTAATTTACCACAAAAAACAGTAAAACTGTATGTGACTTGTGGAAGGGGAGTACAATCTGGTCTCGTTTTCGTGAACTCGAGAAACATTACCATCACGTTTACTGTACATAGTTGAATTATGAAAATTAGTGGTACACATACTGCAAAAAGTATATACTTTCTCGCATTATTTCTTTCGAAAATAAACTCTGCAGATGTTTTCATTTATTCTGAGGAAAACAATTACAGAATTTACCATCGCTTTTTAATAAATAGCTTTAACATCAATCACGAATTACGCGAAAACTAATTGTTTTCCCAAACAATTGTACATCACCTTATTTAAAGATCTAATTTTTTAGAACAGCTATCATTAAATAAAAATCTGTATCATCAATTTTGTATATTTGTGACCTCAATTTTGAACAATTTTCAAAAATACAGAGAGCCTGCTGAAAATATGATCGCCACCAATTTTCCCCTTTCTTTCCTACACACGAGGAGAAAATTTAAAGAAAAAATGGAGCCGTATTCAGAAAATAAGAGTTTAAAAGTTTAAGCAAAATCTATATTTGTGAACAATTTTACATGACCTTATTTCAAGAACTGTCTTTGAATAATAGAATTTATTTAGAAAAAATCTCCACCTCCAATGTACTTGTAGGAAGACGTCGAAAAACTTTCAAATATTTTAATTTTCGAAAATTCAGAGAGTTCAATGATAATTAAATCTGCGCCATTTTAAGTGTCTTATATCCAAGGAGAAAGTTCAATAAAATATTGGAGTTATTTTTGAGAAAATTTTGAAACTTCATGTAAAGTGTCTTCTAAAATCAAAATCTCCATTTCAAGCTCGCAGGGCCTCGAGG
This sequence comes from Acheta domesticus, assembly GCA_031308135.1. Lineage (NCBI taxonomy): Eukaryota > Metazoa > Arthropoda > Insecta > Orthoptera > Gryllidae > Acheta > Acheta domesticus. Next base: position 30,741,098 of record JAHLJT010000631.1, on the reverse strand, counting down.
TCGTTCAGATCTATCAGAGAATAACCATTTTGGAGAATATGGTTTAAACTGTTTAGGCGCTGGCGTTGACCACAGACGGTCGGATAGACGGACGTCAGACTGTCAACAGTCAATCAACAGTTGACAGTCACAGACAGTCCACAGTTGACAGTCAGACACAGACCGCCAGACAGACGTATTGCTGTCAATCGACTTTTCACGTGCCCCAAAAACGTGGGTTCCGACTACACAATTTGTTAGAGGACGTAATTTACTACATATAGTAATATGCTGCAAACACAAGAACAAGATTTATCCACTTTTTCGTTTCCAGGGCCAGACGATAAGAGATCTCCGCCGCACAATCACAGTATTTTCTCTTTACTACGTAAGTCGTAAGGCGAGAAAGTAAACAATACCAACAAGTGGGGGTTAGCAATACTTGAAAACGAGAAATTTTCTCTCTCAAGGAATGGAAGACTTATTGGCATCGGCAAACCAATTGCATAATTTGATTTTATAGAACAGCTGGCAAAATGCTCATCTATTCTTATCGCAATAAGCAAAATGAGAGCGAAACAATACGTCCGCATAGTGAAACTTTATTTGTGACCACAAACATCGCAAAGGGCATCTCTGCAGTTGCTTAATGCATCAAGGGAAAAATCGGACGAAACACTTGAATGAGATGGAATATATTTCAGTTTCAGAAGGCATTTGCTATTAATAACGAATGCAGTGAATGTAAACGAACATTTATCCACAGAAATAATTAATTATGCTTGGAAATGCAACTGGAGAGCTAAATGGCGGATATATAAATGATAGAGCAATTCAATCAACAAATCCTATGAAGAGAAAAAAAATTCTCCGCGAATTTTTATTACCTACAAGATCCCTCAGCCCTGAAGAGCCCGTGGAACCAACTTAGATTAGAGAAATACTGCAGTAGGCAAAAACGCTATAAGCAATACTATAAAACAGCAATTCACAGTAAAACATTCGTACAAGGAGATAGTGCCAAAGAACCTATGAGTAAATGCTAAACGAAATTTTCCCAAGGAGTGTTCCCGGCGACTTTATCTCTACTCCAGAACTCGATAATCCACGCCAGTGTAGATTCTCTGTATCAGTACTCAATGTGTTTCCCCAATTGAAAACCACTTCCCCAGCAGCACTTGGACAGCCACAGGCGGAAGAATACAACTTCCTCCAAGTCGCAGGCGTTGGCAGTATCCGTTTCGTGTTGTCGTAGTCGACAGAGGATAGGTCTTAAACGATTAGTTATCTCGGGACGTTTGTGGATAAAAAACAACAAACCAGAATGAGTATTTTAGAGAAATATTTTCGTTTGCTTGAAACTCAATGTGTAACATGAAATCGGCAATAAAGATTTTGAAATCCCAAAAACGTTACTGTCAACAGGTCAGCTGCCAGAAGGTCGTCTGTTGCCAAAAACATTAAATTATTTTTGTTGCGATGGCAATTGAAAGTAGCACCCTTAGAAAACTGCGGAGCTGTGGATTCCAGCCTACACATGGACAATAGACCTTTTAGACATCAGCAAAAAATGGAGAAGTAAATTAATAAAGCAATTCAGTCATATAATTTATGAGACATCTTACTTTCTCATAAAATTCACAGTTACAGAGATGGATTTCCGTGTCACGAAGGAGGGAGAGACAGAAGGACAAACAGAGTAATGAGTACATCTTGGATAACCAGTCTTTCGGATTATATTACTAGTTGAAAATGAGTCCAGGGTACAATAAAAAAAATCATCTCAATATTTCAGAGAATACGAGATACTCTTTCGTAATATACTTTGTACCTATCTGTTTCTCCGCAAAATACAAATTATTATTTTTAGCAGTTGAACATTTCACAGACTCTAAATAAAAATTGATACGAAAAGCTCATATAAATTAGAAACCAACGATCGCAATGGACCACAGATGTCATCTCTTGGTCAAAACTCAGTCGCTCTGTACTTCATGTTCTTCTTATTAAAAGTACTACATACGCCCGGCACAGACAAAGGTTGCATAGTGGATCCAGAAGAGTGCAGAGAAGGCCGCTTCTTCAGAACTCAGCTTCTAAAATTAAAGTAAACATCACCTCCAATCCAAAAAAGCGATCTTCAGTTTAAAAGAGCTATAGCGCTCTTCGGATATCAAAACCATAAACCAGCAGAAAGCCGGAACAAGCGGAAGTGTAGTTAGACTCTGACCAGGAGGACTCGAATCAGTTGAGAAAATTTCTAGCGACAGGCTACTCTGATGGGTTGTTTTCTGTTGAATCTTATAACCGCAATGTAATGTTTACCTTAACGAAACGACCCACGGACTCGCGCGGTCTTTCCTTCCTCAACCTTCTGCATTCCTTTCCCCGTTCACAAACACATCACTACACTACCGCACCTGCCGGGGACCAGTCGTGAAATTCTGGCTGGAGCGATGCCTTGCTGCTTGAGATTCTTGGAGGAGGAAAGTGTCCGCAGCGTGTAGGTTAGCTCTGGAGCTGATGTTCTAGCGGGGAAGAAACACAGCTAATTCTCCCAGATATAACATACACTACATTTACAGGACTCATGGGTATAGCACTTATCGTGCCCGAAACCGCGAAACAATGAATCAATCAAGAACTGCCGGGATGGGATGGAGATGACGCTCAAGATTTATTTATTTGGTCAAAAAACAGTAAAAACTATATACAACGTATGGGGAAGGAAATTACTCGTATCTGCGTACATTTTCTTGAGGTTCAAAATGAAAAAAAGAAGGAAAAAAAGCGCGAGATTAGCAACATTTGAATAACTAAATATTTTCGTTCCCGAGTTAAGTTATAGAAAACAATTGCAACAGTAAAAGATCTGTAGATTTGATTTTTCTGCATTGCTAATAAAGCAGTAAATCGCCCTCAGTTCTACTCCTACTACTGCAAGGAAAAGGAATGCTCATCAAAACGTGCGCTGACGGAAACGATGACGATGACGATGGACAGTTTTTTTTTAATTTATTGTTTTACCTGTGATGACAATACGTAGTTCAGTTACATTTCACTATACATACGTTTGTTGACTTACTAACTAATCTGCTGTGTCATATGGTAAGTGGCTGTTTCTGTTGATTAAGTGGCTTTAATTCTAATAGTTCGTTTTTATCCTGTTTTACTTTATCGTCGTGATGTTTCCAGTTTAGTTTTGTATCGATGTTTAGGCCTAAGTATTTTATTGGCTTGTTTGCTGGGTGCTATGACGATGGGCAGTGTCGGCGGCGGTGGCGGCACGATCGGTCGCCGTTGTTTCGGTGCCGGCATGAGCGGCGGCGGCGGCGGCGGCCGAGGAAATCGGCGAGGCCGCGCGGAGCCGCGCTGCGCGCCGCTTTCCCCGATAACGGCGTCCGCTGGGGCCCTGCACTGCGCCCCGGAACCGCGTCCGTTCGCCGACCCCGTTCGCGCGCCCGCCCGCCCGCCTTCCCCACCCATCACTTGTGCTCACCCACTCGCCCGGCTGCCTTCCCCATCCACCGCTCATGCTCACCCACTCACCTACCTCACAGACCGCTTATGCTCACCCAGTAATCGCACAACCCACTCGCCTTGCCCACCGACCGACTATGCTCACCCACTAAATCGCCCACACACTCACCTACCACACCGACCGATTGTGCTCACCCACTCACCTACCTACCCCACCGACCGCTCGTGCTCACCCACTAAATCGCTCGCCCACTCACCTACCCCACCAACCGCTCGTACTCACCCACTAAATCGCCCGCCCACTCACCTTCCCCACCGACCGCCCGTGCTCACCCACTCGCCTTGCCCACCGACCGCTGGTGCTCACACACTTAATCGCTCGCCCACTCACCTACCTCACAGACCGCTTATGCTCACCCAGTAAATCGCACACCCACTCGCCTTGACCACCGACCGCTTGTGCTCACGCACTAATTTGTTCGCCCACTCACCTACCCCGCAGACCGCTCATGCTCACCCACTAACTTGTTCCCCACTCACCTACCCCACAGACCGCTGATACCCAGTAAATCGCTCGCCCAATCGCCTTGCCCACCGACCGCTGGTGTTCACCCACTAAATTGCTCGCTCGTTGTTTACCCGTTCAGCTGGTGACAACTACTACTCCTTTCTCAGCCCCTTTGTAGGATGTTCACTTGTCTAATCACCCGCCTATTTTTCGTCCTGTGGATAAGTGGGCTAATCGTCCTGTGAACTCGCGAGCCAGTGGATTGCTTGTTCCCGGGTACGTCAAATGCTACGATCATTAGTACCGTTTGTGTAGTTGGTGTTTAACGCGAGAGGTGGCGGTGTTCCTCCTCCGCTGGACGGTGGTCTTGGGCACGTGATAGTGCTAGTGTCGCTAATGACTAGACATCGGATGTTTAGGGAAGTGCCTATTTTTCCCTAACGAACTTATTTAAATGCTGATAATATATGTGCACGACTCATGACAAATGATGACATTTGACGAAGTTTTATAATGCTTATTTTTGCTTATTTTAGCATAACTGCTTTTGTTTAGGATACATGCCTTTTCTTTATAATTATTGTACGTTTTTACCTTTTATGTGTTATTTTTATATACAATGCTAAGATATCAGAAAATTGGCCATGGTCCCACTTCACCATTCATTATGAAACCTTCAATTCACTATTTTGTATTTTGAAATACGTGAGAATTCCTGAAAGTATACCTATTTTTCTCCATTTCCCTATTTCATAAATACTAGCCATGTTCTGAGAAAAAGGTCCATTGACAATACACCGAGGGCACCTTTTGAATGGAAATAAATGTCAATTCCCAGAAGGTTTCAATGTTGCTAATTTTGGACTTCTAAAATATATGCCAGTCATATCAGTAGATGTTCAGAAATCCTTCTCTGTATTCAAACTGATTTTGTCTCCCAATCGTTGGAGATTTGAAATTGCCTTGAAAAGTTACTGGTAATATATTGCACTGGAAAGTATTCAGAATAAAATGTAGAAGATTTGTAATTATGTATGGAGTTTTACAAATAATTTTTAATTTTATTGTGAATGTAATTTATGACAGTGCCTTTTTTTACCTTATTCCTGATATTTTCGGTGCCTTTTTAGGCCCCTAAACAACGGTTTTTTACTGCCTAAACATCCGATGTCTACAAATGACCTAGTAGTTGATACGACCCTAAATAACCAAAATAAGCATCTCGGCTCGCCTGCTGGCTTCCTCTGTCGCCCCGCGCGCTGAGGTCGCCCCCGTGTCAGAGACTCGCGCCCGATCGCCCGCCCGATCACCGTGTCCCCTGCCGCGCGCTCGCTCGCGCGAAGCGGAGAAATCGGCAGGCGCGGCACGTCTGGCTGATAGGCGTTTTTTCCTGCCAAGGTCATCTCTAACGCGCTTGGTTTGAGTTAATAATGTGTAACCTAATTTCGTACAGCGATAGGGTAGAATGCTATTTGGAAAAGTTACTATAAAATAAGTACTACTTTTCAATTTTGGAATTAATGTTGAAAGGTTATGCTTTTCTATCTCCCTGATTCACTTCTAACTTTTCCACAGTTGCATATCATGTTCTGTGAAATCAAATATGTTCGATTTACAAGAGAATTACCTTGTCTGTAATTCCTTAATATTTCGAATTTTCTTCCTATTCCCATCATCTTCCTTATGAATTTGCTGTTCGGCAACTCGAACCTCATGGTGTCCCAATACCTCGCTTTTTTCATTTCTATTTCGGATTCCAGATATGGAAATGTGTTCTTTGAATATGAAAAAGGAAATGCATATATCCTTATAATTGATATATTCCACGCATCAAGTGATTCAAGTTATCGTAAAACGGAAAAACCATGGTGCAAGGGTGCAGGTTGGTTATTCAAATGATTCTTTCATCACTAGCATGTGTAAACGTAAATGTATCGAGGCTACTCAAGTAGATAATAAATACAATAAGGCTCGAATCAGTGAGCAATAACTTTAAATTCTGAGAAGTGCTGAAAAATAAATACGTTGATAGCTCTCTGATTGTGTCACAATTCATTCATGAAATAAACAGGGTAGGATAGGCTGTCAAACCGCGCCCGTACGAGCTGCTTGCCGCTTGGGAAGCCCGGCGCTTCTACGCGCACCGGCAACTTCCCCCGACTGCCCTCTTGTTTCCCCTGCAAATCCAGAAAGACAGTCCACACGCCCAAGATGAAACGGCGCGACGCGTGGAATAGTGACTACAGTCGAAAGTGGATTTGCCAGATTGGTTGTAGGAAGCGGATTTTTATGCCCTAAAAAACCTTGAAATTTGATCTTAAAAATATGCATTTATGACCTAAAACTTCTGAAATATGCCTTTTAATATGCACTTAAAATTAAGAATATTTCATTTCTTCTAGAAACCTGTCTTCATAAAAGTCTTGGAATGAAATAAAAATTTGCTCGAAATTAAAAGATACATGTTTTGTACAAATGTAATATAATCTACCCTACTTCGCGAGAGGAATAATCGAAGTAAATATTCACCTTAGTGAAGTACATTGTATGTCTTGTTTCATTTCTTTGTTTAAATCTTTATTTAAAAAATATGTTCTCAAGAAATATACATTTGCCGGAGTATTTTATCATCTACAGAAAACAAAAACGCAAACTGTGACTGGCTCTTTCGAATCAATGAACGCTCACAATTACATAAAATTCTTTGAAGAGATGACACGTTTTATAGATTAGTGTCTTTTTTAACGAAATATGCAAACTATGCGTTTATAATTACACGAATATGCATTAACAGGAAAAATCAGCCAAATACGCACAAATATGCACTAACATATTAATCTGTATAGCATCACATTCAAGGCAAACTCGAGAAATTTCACTTAGCTATGTCCTGATTCAACGGACAAAAATATGCAAAATCGTAGAAATCCTCTCCCTAGTTGTAACAAACAACCGAGATTTGAATTATGTGTGTGTATATATATATATATATATATATATATATATATATATATATATATATATATTTAGACATAATTAGTAAATTAAGGCAATCTACACCCTTAAGTGAACACGATTCCGAAATAAATATACTAATCGATTCAAAATGTTTAATTTTACTCTCAATTGACAGTTGAAATCTCCCTGATGTATTATTTCACCTTAATGTTTTTTTTAGCTTTAGAAGATGAACGGGAATTAATGTAGCTAAAGGGGCAATTACGGCCTACTGACTTCTCCAAAAGGCCGTCGTAATCCAGTTATTCAGTTGCGTACCACCATCCAGAGCAGTATGTACAACCGTTACTTTTAAATCTCGCGCCAATTTCTCTGGACGTAGTGCCCGCGAGCTCTAGTAAGCTAGTTACTTTGCCCGCTACCTTGACATGTCTGATGTGGAAGAATGTTGCCGAATTCGGTCAGGCGCGGCGCCTAAATTGGACCACACACGTATTTGTACAGATGAATGTGTATCTTCACCTATCTATAAGAGCATTTGGAACAAGTTTGGGCTCTAACACATGTGGGATGGTCTAAAGGGATTGTTAGCCAATTGTCAGTGAATAACAGTTATTTTAATGGTCAGAATTAGTGTTATAGTAGTATTTTCCAAAGTTTCTTACTATTTTTTTGCTATAGAATATATCCTAAGCCCATTATAAAATTTATCAACATAAGTTCCAGAGATGAAATTACTAGGCACCATATTAGTTTTTCACTTTTTTCTGAAAGCCTCTTAGGTTTTTATTGAATAAAAATGCAGTTTTGGATCATTTGGAATATTTTAAACTTTACTGACAAGTTCAATTCAAAGTATTAAAACAATTGCCTCTACGTATAATCTGTATCATTAGAATGAGGCGTGACAATTATTAAATAAAGTAGTGGACTGTCGATTATATTTCCCCCAAGGAAACTGATTTATTTTAATGAATTCGACAGATATTTTTCTTTATCATCTGGTTGTATTGTATTAATGTTATTTTCAATAAAAGGTTCGTATTTGCAAATTGTTTAACATTGATCATGTATTTCTTTCGATGTTCATCTAGGGAGATCGTGAGTTAAAATTAGGCCAACGGTATTCCTATTTAGACCGATTTCACTCTTTCGTCGTTTTCTATTCCTCTTTTTCAGAAACAATTAAATTAAAATATATTGTATAAAGAAAGGATATAGATTGTTGATTGTTTTGTCTTTATTGAGAGCATAGGATGAAAATACAAAAGCAGTCCGAATTCGGCAACTTTCTCCTTTTCGAAATAGGTGTCGTTCATAGGACGATTCATAACTCTTTAACAGATACAAATAATAATTCCATAATTTAGGCTGAATGTTAGATACAATTCTCATTGTCTCGTGGACTGAATTTCTTTTAAAGATATCAAAATATCTCTCAAATAATGTTTATTCGTATGAAATTACATTGGAAGAAAAAAGGCGGAATAATAAATGGTTGCAATTCCGCGGGGTGTTTTGCGTCTGTTTCCAGAGAGTAATTGTAAAAGTTTAGAATCCCTAAAGTAGGTTAAAGGGTCCCTGGAGAGTCACGAAGGACGCAAACAGGAATAATTGAGGTATATTTCAGTAATGCTCCAGCAATTCGAGATTTCATACTCAGGAAAACTTACCAACTTAAATGAAAATGGGCAGGTTGCTGCAGTGATGCCAAACTCACCTGCAACAAAAAAAATAAAGAAGAAATAAAATAAATGTTTCCTGTATTATTTCATTGCTAATACAGACATTGGAATTGTACATTCACAGCTTCTATTCCTGTCCAGTAACCAAAACAGCAATACCTAATAACCGTATAATAACAGTTGTTGTAGGATTGTAACAGGAGGAAGTTCATTAAACATAAGGTGATCAATCGTTTTCCTTTAGGGAGGACAGTCCTTCTTTTGCAAGTTATGTCCTTCCTCTAAAAGTGTCCTCCTACCTGTCCACCTTTTCGATATTTTAAAACCAATGTGTTAATCTAGTTAATCAAGTGAGAAATCAATGAATGTTGATACGCTAGCTGCAGCACTTACCGTAGAATCTAATATGAAGGATATTTCTTGCTCCAAAATTTCCAATATTGTTAGAAAATATATTGACAAAAATATTCATTCAATGGCAAAATATTCGTTTAATTAAATAATTAAAAGGGTTATAAGCAAAATTTGATTATTTTTGTTTGAAGTAATATAATGTTTCATTAATTAATGTTGTACTGGTTTCAAACTTTTTTCGTTCTTCTTTTCATTGAATAAAAATTGGTCACCTTATGAGACATTTAATCATATATTAACTCCTATTAGTAGACATAAATATTAGTAACTGGCCATGACTATTTCCTTTTATCATAAGCGTGCAAAACGACCGTCTTGTTCTCCGACCAGGATTCCGCTTGAGACAGCATGCGGACAGACAGCGGAACAACACATCCGCCTAAAAGCAATCTTCCGGTTGCGTAGCAACAGAGTGCGATTGTAGGCGCGTCTGAAACCTTCGCTTCCATCTTCATGCTTTAACTCGTTCTGGTTAACCCATTAAGTCCCAAATTATTTTACGGCAGTTTTTTTAATAAAATTAAAAAAAACATCATAATTGAGTGCTAGTTATTTAATTTTATCGAAATTGATTCACATTATTAATTTGGGTGGGCGTGGAGGACTGTCCTCATATGAGGCCGCTGGGACTTGGTATGAAGTTTTCCGCAATAATAAAAATAAGTCTTCATAACAAACGTTTATACCCAATGGATTCGAATTTTTGTAACTACTTTTTGAAATTTAAAACAAAAATAAAATAAAATAATTAAACAACATAATTACATAATTTATTGTAATGTATCAACAAAGCTAATACAATTACACTAGAAGAATATTTTCAGAAAAAGAACTTGATGGTAATAATTGAACAGACTTCTACCACAAACATATTTTCTAAAATGATCTTGTACTCAGCAAAGATTGTAGTACAAAAGTAATTTCAGAAAAATCTACTTTACTTTCTGAAGTGGAATAGACCAAAACAATCCACACAGAGTAATATTGCATTTAGCACAATATTTGCGTGGCTTGCTTATGCATGATGGCTGCTGACATTGTTTATAAGCAATCCTCGTGACAATGAGTCTTTTTCTATCGAATCTTACGTTAGGCAGCATCCTGCTGGAGAAGACAAAACTGATACTTTCTTGCAGATTCTTGGAACTTTTATAGTGCGATTTTTATAAAACTGCCTCTCAAGGCCCGTCTTCACGATAAAAACTATCGCGGCATTTCGCGTCTTTCTCGGTCGTGCCACTAGATGTTGCATGATCAAGAGTGCTTGATACGGTTGCGATCATGCGACATCTAACGGAACGACCGAGAAAACCGCGAAATGCCGCGATGTATTCCATCGTGAAGACGGGCCTGGAGAGGCAGCTTTATAAAAATCGCGTCTTTCTCGGTCGTGCCGGTAGATGTCACATAATCAGACAGATATCGCATGACCAAGCAGTGCATGATCAAGCAGTCACATGATCAATCATGCGACATCTAGCGGCACGATCATTACTAAAAAAAAAAACCAACAACATGAAATGCAAATTCCAACTCTTTTACAAGTTCTTCGCTTCACGACAAAATTGTATAACATAAAGACCCAGCGTCCTCATATGAGGACGGCACTAAAACATCAACGTCTCGAAAACATTGAATCATATAACTGCACAATTTTATATTCTTCGTAAAGTATGAGCAGAAACTAACACTATTTAGTCAGTTTAGCAACTCACCGAAATTTAGAAAAGTACATATAATCAAATTTTTTATCAACACAAAGTATAAAATGCTTTAACTTAGGAAGCTAGAAAAACTACAAGAATATAAATCTGAGCGATTACAAAAGTTTATATCTGTTGAATGAACCTTTGCGGTGTTACCAAACAGCAATGTGATGGAGAACACAATTTATAATGTAATGAAATAATAAAAAAATTCACTGTCCTCAAATGAGGACGCTGGTACTTAATGGGTTACAATGGTTAGAACGAGCCAGATTGGGTAGTGTGTAGCGTATGCTGCCTTAACACTCGTAAATCGTAATCACTATGCAGTAACATTGTTATCTATCTTCATTACTGGTACATGAGAGTATCATTTCTCGATCTTATTAAAAGGGGGAAAAAAAGAGAAGAGCATACAAAATACTACCACTCATCTGCCTATTATTTTCCTATACTCTTTTCACCCCGCGTAAATACTGAGAAGAATTTTCAAACTGACCAAATTGGTATTTCTATGCTTTTCTTGCATTTTTGGTGAAGGCCGATGATTCGTTTAAACTTCGAAAGATTTTATTGTTCGAAAAAATCTCTAAAATAATTAAAAAGATACGTCAATCTGCTCAGGGAATAAATTACATGAAAAAATTAAACATATATTTTAAACATTTCGTTTACTTTAAGGGAAGTTGTCTTAGGGCCGAATTCATAGTCGACACTTAAGGAATAAGCGAGCCCTTAAGTGATAAGTGCTTTCTCAAAATAAGTGTTCACTTATGGGCGCTTGTATTTCATAGACGTTTCTTACGACTGCTGAATAAGTGTTCCCTTAAGCGAATGAGAAATGTGGCAACATGACATTGGCGGCAACAGAGTTTACACACACACTTGTTTTTCGAACAAAGAGCGTCCAATTTGTCAGGGGGCGGAACCCAACTTCGAGTTGACGAGGCGCGCTGCGACCACGTGTATCTCTCATTTGTTGTGTTTATGTCGTTGAGTGAGGTTGTGTCCGCTGCGAACTACAGTGTGGTGCTTCTTCGAAGTAAAAAGAAGTCTACTTTCTTCGAGGTAAGTGAATTGTATGATCAACATGCTGTGATGTATCTTTATACTATTTTACAGTATTTTCTTGTACTGTATAATATTATTCACGAGTTCTTTTTGTGAAACTCTTCTCGTTTTTTGCAGGTATTTCCTGTGTGTATGTGTGTTGAGCACATTTTATTTTTCTTTCTTGCCTTGCCCCATTGTTTCTAGTAAGTTTAGTACATAAGCCATTCATGATTATTATTATTATTATTATTATTTCTGAGTTAGTGCAACCGTATATACCTAATGCTTTCTCTAATGTTTGCAGGTATTTCTGTGTGTATGTGTGTTGAGCACATTTTATTTTTCTTCCTTGCCTTGCCCCATTGTTTCTAGTAAGTTTAGTACATAAGCCATTCATGATTATTATTATTTCTGAGTTAGTGCAACCGTATATACCTAATGCTTTCTCTAATGTTTGCAGGTATTTCCTGTGTGTATGTGTGTTGAGCACATTTTATTTTTCTTTCTTGCCTTGCCCCATTGTTTCTAGTAAGTTTAGTACATAAGCCATTCATGATTATTATTATTATTATTTCTGAGTTAGTGCAACCGTATATACCTAATGCTTTCTCTAATGTTTGCAGGTATTTCTGTGTGTATGTGTGTTGAGCACATTTTATTTTTCTTCCTTGCCTTGCCCCATTGTTTCTAGTAAGTTTAGTACATAAGCCATTCATGATTATTATTATTTCTGAGTTAGTGCAACCGTATATACCTAATGCTTTCTCTAATGTTTGCAGGTATTTCCTGTGTGTATGTGTGTTGAGCACATTTTATTTTTCTTTCTTGCCTTGCCCCATTGTTTCTAGTAAGTTTAGTACATAAGCCATTCATGATTATTATTATTATTATTTCTGAGTTAGTGCAACCGTATATACCTAATGCTTTCTCTAATGTTTGCAGGTATTTCTGTGTGTATGTGTGTTGAGCACATTTTATTTTTCTTCCTTGCCTTGCCCCATTGTTTCTAGTAAGTTTAGTACATAAGCCATTCATGATTATTATTATTTCTGAGTTAGTGCAACCGTATATACCTAATGCTTTCTCTAATGTTTGCAGGTATTTCCTGTGTGTATGTGTGTTGAGCACATTTTATTTTTCTTTCTTGCCTTGCCCCATTGTTTCTAGTAAGTTTAGTACATAAGCCATTCATGATTATTATTATTATTATTTCTGAGTTAGTGCAACCGTATATACCTAATGCTTTCTCTAATGTTTGCAGGTATTTCTGTGTGTATGTGTGTTGAGCACATTTTATTTTTCTTCCTTGCCTTGCCCCATTGTTTCTAGTAAGTTTAGTACATAAGCCATTCATGATTATTATTATTTCTGAGTTAGTGCAACCGTATATACCTAATGCTTTCTCTAATGTTTGCAGGTATTTCTGTGTGTATGTGTGTTGAGCACATTTTATTTTTCTTTCTTGCCTTGCCCCATTGTTTCTAGTAAGTTTAGTACATAAGCCATTCATGATTATTATTATTATTATTTCTGAGTTAGTGCAACCGTATATACCTAATGCTTTCTCTAATGTTTGCAGGTATTTCTGTGTGTATGTGTGTTGAGCACATTTTATTTTTCTTCCTTGCCTTGCCCCATTGTTTCTAGTAAGTTTAGTACATAAGCCATTCATGATTATTATTATTTCTGAGTTAGTGCAACCGTATATACCTAATGCTTTCTCTAATGTTTGCAGGTATTTCCTGTGTGTATGTGTGTTGAGCACATTTTATTTTTCTTTCTTGCCTTGCCCCATTGTTTCTAGTAAGTTTAGTACATAAGCCATTCATGATTATTATTATTATTTCTGAGTTAGTGCAACCGTATATACCTAATGCTTTCTCTAATGTTTGCAGGTATTTCTGTGTGTGTGTGTGTGTGTGTTGAGCACATTTTATTTTTCTTCCTTGCCTTGCCCCATTGTTTCTAGTAAGTTTAGTACATAAGCCATTCATGATTATTATTATTTCTGAGTTAGTGCAACCGTATATACCTAATGCTTTCTCTAATGTTTGCAGGTATTTCTGTGTGTATGTGTGTTGAGCACATTTTATTATTCTTCCTCGCCTTGCCCCATTGTTTCTAGTAAGTTTAGTACACAAGCCATTCATGAATTTAATTTTTGTGAAAATCAGTGTAATTTTTAAAAAATTTTGTTATCAATTTATAATAGTGATTTGTAAAGAAGTGCAATATTTATTTTTCAAGTAGACAACATGCCTAAAGGAAGAAATTATCGTGCCCAAGACAAGATGGTGCTGAGAGAATTGGTATTGGCGAATAAGCACGTGGTGGAATGTAGAGAATCGGATGTGGTGGCCAATGCAAAGAAAAAAGCTGCATGGAATAGAATTACACTAGAATTTAATGCTAGATCGGAAAGTGGCCCTGTAAGTAGCTACCATACAAGATTTCATGTTAGAAATCACTTGCAATTAAAGATGTCTAATATGGAATTTTTTTTTTTACAGAGAAATTCAATCCAACTGCGCAAGCTTTGGGATAATATAAAGTTCCGGAGGAAGAACGAATTGGCAGCCGAAACTCGCCGGCTTATGGTGACTGGAGGTGGCCCAATGCTAGAAAGCACCATTCAAGAGGACCCAGAATTGGATTCCTGTGGTGTAGACATCCGTCTACAGGATGCAATAGATAGCGACCTAGTGGAAATGGTCAGGAGTGGGGCAGCGTCGAATTTTGTAGTAGTAGAAGAAGTTCTACAGGAGAACGACGCTGAGGAACCTTCCCCGCAGGCACGACCAAGTTCTGTGGCGGGGCCGAGTTCTGTGGCGGGGCCGGGTTCTGTGGCGGGGCCGAGTTCTGTGGCGGGAACAAGCTCTCTCCTAAACGGTTCCCATTTCTCGCATGTCAGGGAACCATCCACCACTCCCAGGCACTCCAAGACCCAATCGTTTCATGTGGAAGCAAATCACCGAATAGAGAAAGCAATTTATTTGTGTGAATTGGAAAAAGAAATCGGTGATTTGCAAAATATTGAGGCTAGGGGTCGCTGTGAGGTGGTGGAGTGGCAGCTGAAATGTGAGAAGAACAGAGATAAATTGCAAAACCTCGAAATTGAGCTGCTACAACAAAAGTTAGCAACTGCGAGAAATGAGGAGCAGTTTAGGAGAGAGGCTAGGATGCTGGAACTAGCAAAATTAAAAAAATAAGTTGTATAATTTTTGTAACAAAAATATTTATAACAGAGTACAAATAAATTAATTATTAAAATAACGTTGTATGAAAGCTTGCTTTATCACATTTGAATTTGCATTTTCAGGTACAGCAGGTGTTTCAACTTCAATAATGTTCCTCTCCACATCGCCTTCATCCAAAGTCCATAAATCACCAGTGTTAATGCCAATATTATACAGAACTGCACATGCAGTTATTATTCTTGTGACATTCTTAACCTTGTTCTGCAATTCAAAGTATAAACAAGGAAACCTCCTTTTCAATCGCCCAATCAACCTTTCCACACTACTTCTAGTAATTTTCAATGCCCTATTGTAATTTTGCTCAGGCCGATTTTGTGGATTGAGGACTGGCGTATAAATATATTTTTTTGTGGCATAACCACTGTCTCCAAGGAGATGTCCAGGTACTTGTCCCTCACTCAGACGTACACGCACAGCACTGTTCTCAAATATTCTACTGTCGTGTGCAGAACCTGGCCAACTTACGACAATGTCCAAAATTTCTTCATTGGGTCCACCAACAATTTGAACATTAATGGAAAAGAATGCTTTCCTGTTGCGGAAAACTTCTGCATTGTTTCCTCCAGGGCTTTTTATGGGAATGTGAGTTCCATCAACCACTCCCACTACTCCTGGGAAACCAGCTTTCCTATAAAAGTCCAATTTTATTTTGTTCACAGCTTGAGGTTCGGCTGGTAGCTTGATGAATTTGCTGATGTGACGTGCCAAGGTCTCTGACACTTCGCCAATTATCCGGCAAACAGATGACTGGCTAATGTCGTACAAATCCGCACAAACCATCTGGAAGTCATAATTACATGTTATCATTCAATAATTATTACAACTTAATTTCATTATGTTGATAAACAACCAATACTAGCAGGCATGTTCTTATTATAATGTTGTAGTATTAAATTTGCATTGTGAAATAGAAAATTGAAACTTTGATCTCAATTTGATCATTAACAGTCACATTGCCAAGCAACAAGTTGAAGGAATTGTTCTCTCTACTTGTCTGATGACCTAAATTACGGTAAAAACTTGCCAGTTCAACCAGTTTCCATCAAGTATTGAACAGTATATTAATGTAATACTTTTGTGATGGTTGACCAATTATTTAAAATTTGTTTAATTCATAATATATCAGCTACCAATCACTAATAATCAGTGTTTGGTAACAATATAATCCACGATTCTCATAAAAAAAATCAATCTCTGCAATGTCTTGTGCATTTTCTACATATTATTTATGTGCATTATTTGAGGCACTGAGAGCACAAGCGGACTAATTCACATTTTCTGTGAATGTGAGTTATTGACATTAACTGATAACAATACGATATTATAAATAACTGTCAACTCAAATTCACAAAGAATGTGGGTTAGTCTGCTTGTGCTCTCAGTGCATTTGATTGTAACATATTACTTAACATCAATTTCAATTGATTCCAGAAAGCTAATATAAATGTGGTAAAATAACATTGGTCTGCCAGTATTGTTTGTGGATTAGTAACAGTTTGATCTAATTGAAATAACAACTCCATATAATAAATTCCATTTTACAATTTAAATTGACTTGTTATTCATATTACTTATAACAGGTCTTATAAAACTTGAATAAAGTTCAAGATTTTGAAAACGTACCTGAAAGGATGAAGTTGCATAAAATCTTAATGCAACGAGAACTTTTAATAAGGGAGAAATCGGCAGTCCTCTCTTCGTCATTGGGACGTTCTGAATCATTGGCACAAGTATATCCACTACTGTGGCTTTATTAAAGCGAAACCGCTTTCGGAATTGTTCGTTGCTGTACATTTCCAATGGGTTGCTCACATCTCTAATATATTTTTTCGTGTTTCGCAGGATGTGATGAGTATAAAACTCGAAATACTCTGCGAAGTCGTCTTCCATAACACGTTTTTACTCACTCGTTTAACTCGTTTACTCTCACGCGCTCACACGTTTAATGCACTCAAGAAAACGAATCCGTGAAGGTCGCGTAAGAATATACCTAACCTCACTACTTACGAGACGTGCCAACCATAAGGGACACTTAAGAGAGCAAGCTGCCTCCCTTATAGGAATGAGTGCTGACTTAAGAATCCACTTAAGGGCTGTTTATGAATACGATTCCTTCACTTAAGGGAACACTCATTTTAAGTGTCGACTATGAATTCGGCCCTTAAACACTGTGTATGTAAATAATTGTTCTTAAAATGGAAGTTCCCAATCGTTAATTTTACGAATTCGTTGTCTAACGTTCTTCCTGATAGCTGTACCACGGTGTCTAGTGTTTTGCATTAAAAAGTGATCGCGGAAGGTAACTCGCGAACCATTCCCTCTTTCCACCTCCCTTTTTGGAAAGCTATTCAGCTGAGGTGCGGTCTTCCATAAGCAATCGACATGCCGATGGCTACCACACCTAGCGGTTTATAGTCGCAGAAAAGTTGTCAATCATATTCACAAATTTGCAGTCTACTTTCCACCATCTTGTCACGAAAGCCTAAATTATGACAAAATAGGTCAGTCTCTTAGTCAGAGTGCCTCTGCTTTCCATTTGCAGAGACCTGATATTACCATTCTGACTTGCAAATTTAAAACCGGTACCTGGCGCTCCTGCGAACAAACTTTGCAGAAATGAATGCAGATCCTCGAGTTGAACGAAATGAATGCAGATCGGTCCAGTGCCCTTTTGTGGAGTTCAGTTGTACACAATAGGGTATTCACAATATAATAATATGGCCTTGTCACGGGCAAAACAGAACACATTCACGAAAGATTTGAACTATGAAGAGAATTTTGAAATTATTACTTTTATTTACACGTTTATTAGATGTAGATACACATAGTCGTTTACATTTCACAACCTTAAAACTAAATTTAACTCTGAAAACATTTTAGGTTATGTGAAATAATATTTCAAATTTCCCAGAAACAATATTCCAGCTTAAGTCAAGAAGTCCCACATTCATCAACAATTTAGAGCATTCCTTCATCTTTCAAAGGAATACAATAAGCACAATAGTTTTAAAATACGCGCCGAAATCATTTGTGTGTGTTTTAGAACGTTTTGTGTTAATTCAACAAAATATTGCATACTATTCCTTTTCTAGCTCTTATATTTGGTTCTCCTCTTCGTGATAAAATCGAAAACATGTTTTGACGACATGAAATATTTTTTCTCTTTTTCAATACTTTACAACTCCTTAACGCAGTCTGTAAATAGCCTATGATTTAATTTTTCAATTTTGAGCCGATACACAAAGAGTTGCACAACAACTTTCTGCAATTACTTTCACAAACTCAAACACGACATTCAAAACGCTTCATGCACTTTACTTCCCTCTAACGACAACTTTCACAAGTAACGGCATCTCTGTGTACTTTCTGTGCAACCAGAGGCATCGTCCTCTGCAAAAGATTGTCTCACCGATGGCTTCGATTAAGTGACTAAGAGAAAGGTGAAAAGCTATGTGTACGGATCACGATAGTGATATGCTTCTTTATCTAAACATTAAAGAAAATACCTCAAAGGAAGAATAAACTTATACAAAAGTAGATACTTCGTAGAAAGCCCAATTTTTTTTCATACGTTTTCTCCGTAAATTCCAATCGAATAGCGATATTTATACATACAGACAATTTATTACAAGAAAAATACATAAGGAGTTAAAAACGTTTGAAACTAGACTATGCAAAGTTCTAATGTTGAAATTAGACAACATATAGACTAGAGTAAAATGGGAAATGAGTTTTATTGATCCTATCCTCACCGAATACCTATAGGTAATGCGTCGTTGTCGATCTTGTTCTAGTTCTTCTATATATACGAAAAAGCTGCATACATGCACACACTGCTTGAAATCTTTCTTTCCAAATACCCACACAAACGCGAATGAAAGGCATAGAGTGCAAATAAAATGACAAAAGATTTTATGTACTGGTTTGAAAAGCTACTTCTCGATCATAACTCTTTCCCAATCATCCTCATGTAAACAGCTGAATCGTGGAGAGTTCACTTTAACGATGTTTCATGTGGCTACACTGTGTTTTACGTCTCAGCATGTATCCCACTTAAACCATCCATCCAATCACAGCCGTTCATCCTTCCCATGATCATCTCACCATCCTCCATTCGGTGAAAGACGAAGACAAAACCTACAACTGTGATTACCTGCCTTGAAATAGGGATGACAAAGGTGTAAAGCGCCGATCACCGGTGGCCGAGATCGCTAAGACAGTCGTGGCGTAGCGATCTCGGATCGAAGGTTCGCGGATTCGAGTCCCGCCTCAGGAATTGTTGTATTTGTGTTCGTCATTTCACCCTTATCATCACCATATCATGTCATCTTCACAGTTATCATAATGTTAAACCCAATAGTGGTCGCTAATGACCTAGATGTTGATGCGACCTTAAATTTGTTTAAAAAAAGAGGTAAAGCGTCCGCTCTCATACAACAGAAGTTTGCATCACCTTCATCATTAGGGAAATAATTTTATGACCTAAAAAATCTTGAAATATTCTATTAAAAATATGAATTTATGACCTAAAAGTTCTGAAATAAGCACTTTAATATGCAATTAAAATTAACAATATTTCATTTCCTAAATAAACCTTTCTTGATAAAATTCAGGAGACGCATGATTGGAATGAAAAGATAATTTTTTTGTGCAAACGTAATTAATATGATCTACCCTACTTCGCAAGAGAAATAATTTAAGTAAATATTCACCTTAGTGACGTACATTTTATGTCTTGTTTTTCTTCTAACTAATTTAAAAGAATATGTTATCAAGAAATACCCTATATTTGCACAAGAGTCTTATCACCCATAGAAGAAGAAAAAAAAGAAAAAAAGAAAAAAACGCAATGACGAACTCTTTCGAATCAATGAACCCTCACAAATAAACAAGTTTCTATAAAAATAAGAAACATTTCATAGATAAAGTCTCTATTTCAACGAAATATTCAAAATATGGACCAAGAATTACACGAACATCCATTAACAGGAAAAGCTGGCCAAGTATGCACTGACATGTTAATCTACATAGCATCATATTCTAACCAAATCATGTCGATATTACAACAAACTAAAATGTAACCATGTCACTTTAAACTGTTGTCTACTGGAATCATAACATGACAAAACCACCAAGTGTTTTCGTCATGTTATGTTCTCTACTACTGTTTATAAAAGCAGGGCCCCGCCTGGGCAACGTTCTATAAACCGCGTAGTACGATCTCCCTCGTATCAAAACAAACCACAGTCCCTCCGCGCGCGTGCCTCCATGTGTGCGTGCGTGTGTGTGTGTGCAGACTTCCGCGCCACGCGTTCAAATGCACTGGGACAGAGGTTCAGGGAGAGCAACGGTGGCCCAAAGTAGCCCGAAAAAATCGCATAAAATATTTTCTCTCAATTGTTGGCACAGTGCAGGAGACCGACCTGACTGGGAGATTAAGGTTGGGTGGAGACCGCGAAAAGGTTAGCCGAGGGTTTCTGTTTGATTTTTGTTATTTAAGGTCGCATCAACATCAAGGTCATTAGCGACCACTATTGGGTTTAACGTTATGGTAACTGTGAAGATGACATGATATGGTGATGATAGGAGGAACACAAATATAACTATGCCCAAGCCGGACTAGAACCCGTGAGCCTTCGGTCCGAGATCGCTACAACACTACTGCTTTGGAGATCTCGGCCACCGGGAATCGGCGCTCCAGGGGTTGTAAAGAAAGTAGGCGCAACGAAGTAATGTTAAGGATACTATTGACGCTATAAGCAAAATTCCGTTTAATTCTTTAAAAAATAAAGCGCATATTCGATAATTTATAGGTCATTAACACATATTTTAGGGCACAAAAATCCTCTCCCTAATAAAAAAAGGGCACCAGACCACAATGCGTCGTGCGATTCGGGCCTCGTGCACACCGCGTGCTCTGCTCCAGTGAGGCTGCGGCTGCGGCGCCGAGCGGGCGTCGGGGGCGGGGCGGGGGCGGGGCGAGGGCGGGGCGGGGGCGGGGCGTCGGGGTGCGGCTCACGCGTGACTCACACGCTCCTGAGTCACGCGGGCGGGCGGGCGCGCGCGCGAGCGAGCGCTGAGCTGCCCACGCACGGGTGCGCCCGTGACCCCTCACGCCTCGCGACCCGCGCGAGCGACGCCTAACGACGCGCAGGAGGCGGCGCGGGCGGTGGAGGGGGCGCTAGCGGGGGCGGCAGCGGAGACGGCGGCGCGGGCGGCGGTGGGAGCGGTGGCGGGGGTGGCGGTGGAAGCGGCGGCGGAGGCGGCGGTGGGGGCGGCGGCGGGGACGGCGGCGGGGGTGGCGGTGGAAGCGGCGGCGGGGGTGGCGGCGGGGACGGCGGTGGGGGCGGCGGCGGGGACGGCGGTGGCGGCGGTGGCGGCGGCGGCAGGGGTGGCGGGGGCGGCGGCGGCGAGGGCGGCGGCGGGGGCGGCGGCGGAGGCGGGGGCGGCGGCGGAGGCGGCGGCGGAGGCGGCGGCGGCGGAGGCGGCGGCGGCGGAGGCGGCGGCGGAGGCGGCGGCGGAGGCGGCGGCGGAGGCGGCGGCGACAGCGGCGGCGGTGGCGGCGGGGGCGGCGGCGGGGGCGGGGTGCGGAAGGAAGGGCGGCGCTTGCAGCAAGGTGGAGTGATTCGTGTCTCGCACTCCTAAAGATTTAGGCACTGGACATAAAACGAAAAGACGCTACTTAAAGGCTTGCTTCTTAGCGGTTGTTTTGTTGTTTGTTTTTAAATTTGTTAAAATTGTTTTTAAATTTGAGTTAACAAGGTGTACACAGGAGATAGTAGGAAGGGGAGTTATTCTTATAATTAGTACTATAAGTGTGTACTGTAAGTGAGCATTCATGTATAAGAATGTATATTATGTATGTATATATGTAGGTATGTGTATGTTTGAATGTGTGTATGTACGTGTACATTTTTAAAAGTATTATTAATGTTAACGGTTGGTTTTGAATGGGTCTCTAGAGAAAGGTATTGCATTGTTCCATCCTTTGACGTAGTAGTAGTTGTAATTTCTTTTATTGTCTTATATTGTAAATTGTTTTTTAAATTGTAAATGTAGATGTATGGTAATGCTATAGACTTATGGTTACCACCTGGCAATCAGCCAATTGTAGCCAGATAAATATATTATAATAATAATAATAATAATAATAATTATTATTATTATTATAATCCGAAAAATTTAGAAAACTATTCGATATGGAAATGTTCTCACTAATTTTTCGAATAGCTACACACGTATTGGTATTCTCAATACTGAATTATCTTAATATATCACGCACTATTAATAATCTAATGGTGATTGAAACAAAGACGCACTGCGACGGCTACTGGTCGTTATAAAATGGCTGTTAAGTCGCCTGGGTGGAGACGGTCCAGTAAATCGTAAAGTAAGTGGCAGATATTATTACATTATTCATCATTTCTGCGTGAAGCTGTTTCATACGAAACGTTTCCATCTTCGAAGGGAGCGTAAGTTCTCTTATTGGCAGTGCCATCATATGTCTGCTCCACAGCATAATGATGACTACAGGGTTTAATTTGCCGTTTACGTTAATAGAAAAATTGCAACGAGACTGAAGTTACTGAATTAAAATTTGAGGGGGGTACCCCCGTTCCCCCGCTAGCTCGTGAGTGGTAGAGGTTGTGCTTTGCGGCAGGACGATCAGAGTACGGACCAGGGCGTGGCACTTAGCATCTCTGTCCCTGAGCCAATGCCAGAAATTGCCAATGAACAGATGTGTGGACTCCAGCTGTGAGAGCCGATGCAATTGAGATCGCAAATGCTGCCCCATAGACTAGGTTTCGAATCCCGATGTTGGCAGGAGTTTCTATACCAAGCGAATAGGGTCATGGCGAACCGGGAATGAGAATTATAGAGACCGGCTACTCTGATCAGTGGTTCCCGATGTTATCAATTTCCTCTTATCAATGCCAGCCACATACCAAAGTAATATCTCTCCCAATGCGGGCGCGCCCCCCCCCATCCTCTTTCCACATTCATTCTAAGGGGCAAGTCCCCATCTTCATATGGCCCATTCCACATCTCCCATCCCGTTCGCGAAAATCTCAGATTAGCGTCGTGATCCTGATGCTAGGCGTTCTCTGCGTCAATAAATGCCTCTCGTGGCTGGATGACGCAAAATAAAATCTATATTATAATGTTACATTTTATTTCACTAGAATTATTCAATTATCTTGTAATATATTTTTCATCAGTATTAATTTTTCACTTAAAATGTTTTCCGAGCAAATTATGGACTGTACAAACAAGACTGTTACCAACTGTACGTAAACGGGAAGCAAGCAGCGGCGCAGGACGTGAAGTTTTTGATAGCAGAGAGTAGGACGACGCAAGAGGAGGAGGCTAATGTAGAAGTGTCGATGATGGATTTGCTGCTCGCAGTAGGATCTGTGGCAATAAGTAAGGAGGGGCTCAGCGTGACAACTCAAGCTTTGTTCCACGCACACTCATCGTGATGTGAGATATATGAAAACAGAATACTGATCTAGGGGGGGGGGCGTAGCAGTTGTTGCGGTGGTTTTCACGATGCGTTACGAGGGTGACATAGGAGGAGAAAGAAGAAGAAGAAGAAGGAGTATAATGCGAAAGAAAAGTGTGCATTTCACTCGATCCATGTGCCACATAATGAGGATTATAGGAAATCATGGTCCAGGGTAGGAAACGACAAATTGGAAGCAAAGGAACACAGTATACATATACACACGTAGTAATAAATATGCCACACGTTTTGTGCTATAATTTTATAATCGGGTTTTGTATATAAATGGAAAACAATTTTCAAATTTTGCTTGAATATAGAATCACAAAATATTCAAATCTATGATACGTCAGGTTGCTAATAAGAAATTGAATTTGGATAAGAGAACGAGAATATCGAATCTAGGCTTTGAAAATTATGTTTGTGATTGCACTATTGGCCAAGACAGAAAATTAAGATGCAAAGCTGCGTGTGACCTCTCACGTCATGTGGCAAAATAAACTTCATTTCTACACACTGACGCAAAATTGGCAGCGGCACAAAAAAGATGGTGCCGGTGAGGAAATTCTATACTTTTCTAGTTGAGAGCGAAGAAGGGATGAAGAAATCTGGAGGGGAACGCAGTCTGGAATATAGAATTTGCGTTGGAGTGATACTAAGATCTGAAAACGGTGGCAATGACATAAGACAATCACTGATGAATATTTATACTTTAACATGTTTCAAAGATTTCAGGGAATCAACAAAACATAGATTTAAAGGAAAATACTTAATATTGAAAAGATTTTAATGAGACGAATATTTAGCTCAAGGGAGCGGACATCCAAGAAATGTATGGCAAAAATTAGAATACAGGCAGTCACGTCAAGCATGGTAAGGTCGCAGGCAAGCTTACTAGCGCTCATGGGCACTCCAGAGAAATTGGCGCGAGATATAAGAGTAAGGGTTGTATAAATGCCAGGGAATGGCGGTACGTCACTGGATATCTGGCCCATGACAGTTTTTGGAGAAGTTACTTGACAGATTTTGTCACAAATTTAGCTATATTAATTTCTATTTTCTTTTTAAGGCAAATAAATGATCTGTTAATATGAAATAATACTTCCGTCCTATTTCATATTCCCAATAGAGAGTAAAATCAAAGAGTTTGAATCGAAAGTATCTTGATTTTGTAATTCTGTCTTACATAAGACGCTTGTCCATGTTAGAAGGTTTAACAGGAAAATATTTTTGTCTGTTAAAACGCTGCCAGTCGGTGAGTGAGAATTGTTAACTTATAGAGACTTGTTAATTTATTTCATATTATAAATACAATAAATAACCAAATGATCTATTAAAACACCACAAAACGAAAACAAGGAAAGAATTCGGCATTCAAACATTCCTGTCGCTTAACAAAGGTGTTTATGTAAGGGAGAATTTAGTCAGAAAATAAACGTCACATAGTAATACGTAGTAAAGAATATAAACAAAATACAATTCTCATTTATTTGGTAGACAAAAATCTGGCAAACATGAAGCCAGATTTCATATGAAGCCACTATTCACCGCCTCGCACCGCTTCAGCTTGCACATTTATACCCCTTTCTGAATTTTCAGGGGAAGCTGTGCCCGTACGAGCGCTGGGCTCCCCAGGCGGGAAAGTATACTGCGATTTTCGTAACTTTGTCCCTGACAAGAATCAGCTGTTTCGCTGCCATCCAATCGGGTGCTTATATTTCGCGACAGTGACGTCACTATGGTGACGTTGAAGCTCCCGATTGGATGAAACCGTGAACAGCTGATTCCTGTCAGGGACAAAGTTACGAAAATCGCAGTATAGCTCGTGCGGGCGCGGTTTGACGCGCCTGGTGTAAGTAAATAGGGAGTTTTTGCACGCCATAGCGGAGAGTACCATCGATCTTCTGCGCATGCGCAGTTCAAGTTTCGCGTCCCCTTTGTGCATCTGCGCAGGCGTAGAAGATCGGTAGTACTGTCCGCTATGCGTGCAAAAACTTTCTACTAAACTTCTTCAATTCGATTTATCGATTTATTAGTCTCTTCAATCTCTACATACAAAACAGTAAGTATATGTTGGTATGTATATAAGAGTAAAACTCCAATACCGTTGGACCGATCTCCATAAAAGTTGGCACTTCTACGTCTTTTTTCACCGAGAAGGTTTATGTGTTGTTAATTCTGTTGTAACTCCACTACATGGCG
This sequence comes from Acheta domesticus, assembly GCA_031308135.1. Taxonomy (NCBI): domain Eukaryota; kingdom Metazoa; phylum Arthropoda; class Insecta; order Orthoptera; family Gryllidae; genus Acheta; species Acheta domesticus. The sequence continues at coordinate 30,715,353 of JAHLJT010000631.1, read as the reverse complement.
CTACATATTCACTACATATCCTCGTCAAATGCAATCTGCAACACACTCGGCAGCATTTTGAATCTATATCGTTAAAAAACTCATAAACGAGGCGTTCCAGGGCCTTAAAAACTAAAATTTCCTCTCCTGAACATTCTATTACATTTTTATTGGTACGGCGCTTCCCGATATTGCCTCACGTGCTCAGAGAAGTGCAGAATCTGCAAGTAAATGTGAATGAGAGGGACAGAGAGCGGCAGAGACAGAGACACAGAGACAGACAGGGACAGGGTGAGGGAGGGACAGACAGTGAGAAACGGTGATAGGAGGCGAAAGAGAGAGATGAAGCGCAGAACGTCTGCCAGGTTTTCCTAATCTGATCTATGCAATAATCACCATATATACTTTCCTCCATTTTGTCCAAGCAATCTGTATGGATTGTGAGCCTCGGCCTCTCCCGAATGTACGTCGTGTGGAGCAGCGGCAAGAGCGCCGCGCGATGGGGAGGCCAAGGGGGCGTTGGGGATTGAAGAGGCGGGCGCTGCTGGTTGGAGGAGGCCGTGGCGCGGGGAAACAAAAGAGGGCGGCCCAAGACAAAGCGCAGGCCGTTAGCGTACACGCGCCGCCCGCGTCAGACGCTCCAGCCTCCGCCCCCCGACACCGGCCACGCCACCAGCGGTAATTTACCGAATCTGTGAAACGTGAAATAATGAACGTATCTACTTGACGGTTGCACCTTCCTCTATTCATTTAGTTACGAGAGTGTGTGTAAGTTAGAGTATACTAGGAAAACCCAGCAGACATTGCCCTGCCCTTCATATCCCTCTTTCCCCTCCCATCTCCGTTTCTCACTAGCTCTCCCTCCCTCACCCTGCCCTTGTATGTCTTTGTCTCTGCCGCTCTCTGTCCCTCTCATTCACATTTACTTGCAGATTCTGCACGTCTATGAGCCGACGAGGTAATATCGAGAAGCGCCGGACCAGCAGAAATGTAATACAGTAGAACTCCAATTATCCGAATTAATGGGGACCGGGACCCATTCGGATAATCAAATATTCGGATAATCGGATTTTTTTTTTAAAAAATTGCCATTGGAGAGAATAAAAGCTACGTTTTGATATTGCACTATTTTTTTATTGAATTAAATGAAAGAAACATGAAATTTTCACATGTTTTAAATATAAATAAAATCTACTTATGTACAAGTTTAGAAATAAAAATCATTGTTTTTTAAACATCTCCGTTAATGTAAGCTGTTTTGCGGTCTTCAACCGTTTTCGGGCAGCCAGGTCACGCATTCGCTTGACGGTGAGCAGTTGCAAGTGGTCACACTCGGGCTGACGCTCCATCCACTTCAAAGCAGTCTCGAGGCCGGCAAATGCTTCACTAGCTGATGGTCCAGCGTCTACTTCAACATCAGCAGAAAGTTCTTCTTCCACTTCCATTTCAACATCTTCTCTCACACTTACAACAATTTCATCGTCATTGAGAATTTGAAAACCATGGTCAGACGTGTCACAAGCCATCCACTCTCCTACATCTTCAGCACTTACTTCTGTACAACCAGGAATTTTTACAATCATTTTCTTATTTCCTCTAGTGACAACGCATCTTCATCATCACCATCATCCTCTCCATATTCTTGTTTCTCATTTTCTTCAGATTCTTTTTTTTTTTGTTCTTCTCAGACGGTAGGCCTTTCAGTTTATTCCACGCACGTCTTAGCGTCACTGCCGTAACCAAACTCCAAGCTTCCGCTACCATGTAACAGCAGTCCTTTAAATTTATTTTGCTATGATTTGCCAAAACCAATTCATCTTCAGCACCTTCGATCAGCAGTTTTCTCAGCAGTTGCCTTCTGTAATAGCGCTTCATTGTTTCAATAACAGACTGGTCCATGGGTTGCAGCAAACTTGTAACATTGGGAGGCAAAAACGTCGTTTTAAACTGCCCATTCTCTCTTTCCAACAGTTTTGCTGTAGGATGAGTGGGTGCGTTATCAACAATTAAACGCACCTTACTGCCTTCTTTTCCCACCGATTATTGGTGCTTTTTTCACTTCAGGAATAAACACTTCATCATACCATTCGGTAAACAAAGCTGCAGTCATCCAGGCCTTGGGTTGACTTTTGTAGAAGAGTGGAAGTTTTTTTACGTTTTTAAATGCTCTTGGATTTCTTGATTTTCCTATCAAAAGAAGTGGCAGTTTATGATTTCCAGTGGAGTTGGCACAGTTAAGCACTGTAACACGTTCTTTACTGACCTTATGTCCAGGGGCACTAGATTCCCTTTTAGAAGCCAAAGTGGTTTTTGGTAATGCTTTCCAAACAAGGCCAGCTTCATCGGCATTATAAACAAACTCCGGATCATAGGATTCTGATGCAGTTTTAAATTTTTCAATAAAATTTTCAGCAGCTGCAGAGTCTGCTGAAAGCTTCTCACCAGCCAAATCTAACTCGCGTACACCATGCCTGAATTTATAATTCCTTAGCCAGCCGTTACTAGCCTTAAAAGATGAATAACCAAGCTTTTCTGCTAAGATTTTGGCTTTTTTCACAAAGGATTGGACCTGAAATCGGATTTCCCATAGAACGTTGCTGCAAAAACCATTTAAACACGGCATCTTCCAAATTTTTGTTGGTTGCTGTCTTCATTGTTTTCCTGGAGGAACTTCCATCTTCATTTTCAAGCACCGAAACAAAGTTTAAAAGTGTTGACTTACTGTTTTTAATGTGAGAAATTGTTGCTTGTCCAACACCATAAATCTCAGACAACTTCTTACCCGTTACACCTTTATCGAGTTGCTCTATAATTTTCAGTTTGTCCGCTAACGATAGCACAACACGTTTTCTTTTCGAAGCCATGGTATAAAAACAATACAGTATTGTACACGCACAAACAAAAGTAAGCCGTAGCGAAAGAGTAGCGTCCTCGAGCAAGGTCAATAGCACGGCTAATCAAAACAAACAATGACAGGTGCGCCGTGACTGCAATGCGCCGGAACTTGTCTTAACTTGCCGTTGTGCCTACACTGACTTCGCGGGGGGAAGTCAGTGTAGGCACAACGGCAAGTTAAGACAAGTCAAGTCAAGACTTGACGCGCAAACACTGGCTTCGCGGGGGGAAGAATAATAGCGCACATAGACTTTTTTTTGGACAATTTTTTGTGATTCGGATAATCGGCGATTCGGATAGTCGGAGTTCGGATAATTGGAGTTCTACTGTAGAATGTTCAAGAAGAGCTCATCCTGTGGATTACGGTGTGTAAAACTGTTCTTTGAGGTCGCCCTCAAAAGTTTAGTTTTTAAGGCCCTAGAACGCATCGTTTAGGAATTGTTTAACAATATAGTTTCAAAACGCTGTCGAGTACGTTGCGGGATGCATTTGACGTGACTATTTTGTTTTGTTTTACAGCGTCATGTAGTACAACAGACTTTACCGCACATAAACCTTCTCGGTGAAAAATAACACCTACAAGTGCCAACTTTCTTGGTGATCGGTCTAAAGGTGTCGGAGTTCTCTCTCTCTCTCTCTCTCTCTCTCTCTCTCTCTCTCTCTCTCTATATATATATATATATATATATATATATATATATATAGAGAGAGAGAGAGAGATCAATCTTCTGAAGAAATATGTTTTCTCTTTAGAGCTGAACCATTTGGCCTCTTTTCGACAGCTTTGACTGCATGGATAGATCTTTTGGGTGAATGCTAGGGAGAGATAACTTAGAGATTGAGAGTGTAGAATTTGTAATAGTTTATTGAACTCCAGACGTGCCTCGTAGAACCACGTGAAAGGTTTGATTTTACCCAGCCAAATAAGTAGCAAAATAATTGGCACAATTGGTCATTGAACTCACGGCCATGCGCTGTGAGCAAGCTGTGTGGTTTCGACGGCCGATGATGTGACCAGGCCTCTCACATCTCAGGCTTCTGAGTTCTCATTGGCGTTTTTGTATCCCCTCCCAAGAACCTTCCATACCCCTCCTCTGATGCAGTCATAATTCGGCCGTACGCCTAGGAATCACAGACGTCACGTGCCGCGATTGTGGGCCCCGAAGCGGGGAGCGGGGCGCGGGGGGCAGACGGCACGACTGCCTTTCTTCATAACTCATGCACGTCTGCCAACTATGCTTAAGCACATTTCAACCTGATTCAGTTTCGGTTGGTAAGACGATGTGTGTTAGCAGGCCTGACAAAACAAGATCACTGCCTTCATGTAAGAAAATAGTAGGTAGGGACAGTCCGTGAAGTCCAAACGGTCGTGCGACGTAATTTCGTTCGTCTTGTGGGTCCTTCGTTGTAGCGTAAATGCTGTTTCGTATTGAATGTGCTTTAAATAGACTACATTGTTTAACTATTGATGCGTTAAAGAGAATCGTGAATTCGAAATTGTAACGTGAAAGAATAAAACGTGTGTGTGTGAAAGGACGCGACATGGCGCGCTCATCCAGTACATTTATGGCAGCGGATGAGTTACTTGTGACATAGAACAGTAGTGAAACGTCTCATTGTTCTATAGACAAGATTCTTCAAATTCCGTTTAGTTCTTTCTCCTATTCTGAAAGACTTAAGGTAATTAGTGATTGATAACCAAGACAACGCGAATCGATCTCGAGTTCGAAAATTAGGTTTGTACTTTTTATGGTTTATTTTTTAGTTTTATTGTTTTGTTTATGTAAGTTAGTGCATACAGTGAGAAATTGGTGATTTTCAAGGAAGATTCAGTAGGTATCTAATTTGCAAAATAAACTTCTAAAATACTTCAGAGTAAAATAGAATGACGGAGACTTTAAATATATGCAATTATGCCTTCAATCTGTAATATCATGATCGCATCCCCACATCTACTAGACAGGAGACGCCACTGATAGAAATAGTGTTAAATAGACTAATCAATTATCACTCTTTAACGTAAGTAAAAATTCTGATGATTTCGGGTCCTTTACCCTTCATCTTGCTGTCGTAACACCAAATTGTCCATTATAAAACGAGATATGCGAGCATAAAATGAGTTACAAAGTAAGCATTATAAATGCTACGAAACAAACGGGATCACTCTACTTGAGAATTCTTATAAAAAACAAATAATTCATTAAACAATGAGTTGTAAAGTAAGCTTTAAAAATGTTACGAATAAAAGTAGAGCAGTCTTGTTTTCTCCCCTTAACCTCTCCTTGTTTTCCGCGCTCTGATTTTCCATCGTTTGAACCATTTATCGTTTTATTGAAAATCAGTTACTGGAGGCGACGTTTTGCGATGAACATCGCCGGGCAACATCGGAACATTGCGTATCGTTTTCAAACAAAATTTTATCGCGAAGTTCGGGCAACTTACGTCTTTTACATCCAACTTTACGGGCAATGAACCAGAATTTATTGCGAGTTCGCCGTCAGGATTGTAAACGTTTCGAAAGTTTTCGATGTTAAACAGTAAGTGTTCTGCCCTTACATTTTACCCTGGTATTGACGCGATAAAGAAGATTTCTGTAAGAAGTGAAGCTCTGAGGAGTGCCAAAATCTTTCAAAGAAAGATGTTGGAGCTAAGCGTCATCATTTATTAATCATGTATATTTAAGTGAATGAGTTTGTGTTGATGAAAAAGTAATTAATCCGTACAATGGTCAACTAAGGATTAATGGACAAAGTATCCAGTAGAATTTTTGAAACATGTTTACATAGAAATATGTTTCAGGGTCGTATGATATTCCATAACTCTTTACCACTGTCTGTTATATTTCATCATGCTTTTCACTGATGCTTTGCATTTAAGAACATTTCGATTTAGAGTTATTCATTACTGTACCTCGGATGGGTGAACAGGGGAAGGCTACACAAAAATGCTGGTCTTCTAAAATCACTCAATTTCAAATAATCTAGTAAAGCATTTAATAACTTCACAGGTGTTTAATGTTAATGCAATTGTTATTTAAATATTACGTAAAAGGAGTATGAATTAATAACAAGAAATTACAGGAATGAAAATGAAATTCGCGTACCAAATTTGACTTTTCCGAAATCTCTCTCTCCCCCATTAAGAATGCTTTCATTCCTGTGTCATTACAATTAATGTTACGACCACACAATTCGTACGATAAAATACGTCATATAAATAGCTAATAAAATAACTGTGGGTAAAATTCAAGAGCCACTTTTCATAGGAGAGAATGCTGATCTTGTCGGGATCTAGTCTAAAGCTCATGAGCTGAGTGAAATTGACGATCTCGTACAATTCATAAGAATTCAAACCATCGAACGAAATTCTACAAAACAGACTTAGTACCCAGGCGCACATCAAAAAGGATTTATAACAAAAAAATAGCAATTCTTAAATTATTGTAGTACATGGGAAATATGCGCAGGAACACATGTGAACCACAATGTGAACCACATGTGAACCGCACATGTGAACCGAACTTTTGCGTGGTCAGACGGAAGAGCAGGCCTGATGGCCCGAGTCTCGCCACGTAAAATAAGGCATTAACTAACTAACTAACTTTAAATTGTATCACATATTGCCTTCGTGAATAACAAAAGCGATGTGTCCTCAATGTTGAAAACCAGGTTTTTGTGATTTTCTCTGTCTATTTATTTTGCTATGATCTACAAATCGAGACCTCTGTGGGTCTGTTACATTTTAAGAGAGTGTCTTCATTCCCATAACACGGATTATCCCATATCAGCAACTTTCAAAGTTAAGTTCCCTTAACAAGCTATTTTCCCTGTTAAAACAACGATTTAAAAAAGCGTTCCCATGAATCAACCTAGTTCTCGTCACTACATTAAAGAGAAACAAACTCAACCTCACTTACACGCAAGTATTTTTAGAATTCGGACATTCGCCGTTCCGCAAAAAAGTCGCGCGTCGCCTTCTGGGGAGCGGCTGGCCAAAAGCGCAGCTCGGGGGCTGACGTCAACGGCGCGATCTAATTCGCCGGTTGCGCGGCGGTGGCGGGGGCGGGGACCCTCCGCTCAAGAGCCCTCCCGCTCCGATGCTAATGATGCGGCATGCTCCCCGCTGCTCTCCCCGCCCGTACCCGCCCCGCTCCACCCGTTGAGAATCTGCTGCCGCCGCTCCCCGTAGTAATCTGCCTTGTGTTCCGACGCCGCCAGCGAACACTCCGCGGCCCGCTCCCGCCCCGCCGCCCTCGACATCGACATCGACCTAGCCATCGCCCTCGCCTCCGCCCACGCCTTCACCTTCGCCACCACCGTCGCCTCCGCCCTCGACATCGACATCGACCTAGCCATCGCCCTCGCCTCCGCCCACGCCTCCACCTTCGCCACCACCGTCGCCTCCGCCCTCGACATCGACCTAGCCATCGCCCTCGCCTCCACCTTCGCCACCACCGTCGCCACAAGCGTCGCCTCCGCCCTCGCCATCGACCTACCTATCGCCCTCGCCATCGCCCTCGCCTCCGCCTTCGCCCTCCGCACCGCCCTCGCTACCACCGTCGCTTTCGCCCTCGCCATCAACCTAGTTATCGCCCTCTCCTCCGTCCACGCCTCCGCCCTCGACACCATCGTCGCTATCGCCATCGCGTCCGCCCTCCCCCTCGCCTCCACCCTCATTACCGCCCTCGGCACCGCCCTCGGCACCGCCCTCGGCACCGCCCTCGGCACCACCCTCGGCACCGCCCTCGGCACCGCCCTCGGCACCGCCCTCGGCACCGCCCTCGGCACCGCCCTCGGCACCGCCCTCGGCACCGCCCTCGGCACCGCCCTCGCTTCCGCCCTCGCCTCCGCCCTCGGCACCGCCCTCGCCTCCGCCCTCGCCTCCGCCCTCGCCTCCGCCTCCGCCCTCGCCTCCGCCATGGCTCTTAGCCACAGCCCTCTCCTCCGCTCCCGCCTTCACCCCCGCTCTCACCCCGCACTCAACGTGGCCTCGCGCTTCCCGCCGCATCGCGCTCTATCTCTACGCTGCCTGATGGCGCCCTCCCCCCCACCGATATCGGGCTTGTGCTGCGCTGTACTCCTTTGTGATCCGCTACGCGGAGGATGTTTCAGCGCGGAGTCGCCGCCACGTCCGTTCCCCAGCGCCGATGTTCCACACCCTCCTTCACTCACACCGCCGTTTTGCGGCTCCGTCATTCTCCGCCCCTGCTGCCCCTCGATCCTGACACCGGGAGAGAAGGCTCAGGGCATCAGGTGATATCACTGCATTCCCTCTGAGCGGGAGGTCCTAGGTTTGAGTCCCGACGGTGGCAGGATATTCGACACTCGCTAGTTAGCTGGGTCGAATTCAGTCACTGTCTGGAGGAGAATTCTAGGGGCTGGCTACTCTGATCGGTAGTTTTCCGTGGTTTCTCCGATCAACACCAGGCGAATGCCGGAGCAGAACCCTAACAAACGGGCCACGGACCACGCGCGATCTTCCCTTCCTCTTCCTAGTCCTATCCTCTCCCCTTACCCACACATTTACACTAACATGCACTACACTACCACACATGCCGGGAGACCGGTCGGGAGTTTAGAGTTTGTCCCGGCTGGGGCGGTAGTGGGAGATACCTGGTTTAGGGGAAAACCCCGCTAGTGGACCGTACGTCGGCGCAGAATCCTGCCATCTAGCGGAAAAAGATCACCGCCACCTCCCACAGAAAAAAACACGCACTTCACGTAAGGGACTAATCATCTAAGTAGTTGACGCACCCGGAATCAAGAACAAACAATCAATCAATCGCCCTTGACGTTCGACACCGTCACCGCTTTTCCCCGTCGTTGCCTTTCGATTTCAACCAAGTTTCAACCTTTCTCCGCCCCCGTTTCGTGCCCCTTCTCTCGCTTTTGGTCCACAATCGTTCTGCGCCTTCGTGAAGCCTAGTCGCTTTATCGGTGTTCGGCGACCGTTGCGTTGGTGCGAATCGGACCATGAGATCGACATATAGCTTCTGCGAGTTCGATACTATCGACTATTCAATTGTTTGATTACTTCATTTGGAAAAGAACGACTTTGCAGTGGTTCGTACCTTTCATTTTTACCTTTCAGATCACAGATTATACAGTACATGATCAACGTTATCTATCCTCTCTTGTCACGTAAGCCGAGAAGTAATACCGCAACAAAATCTCCTTCCAACAACAATATACCCTTTGAATGGTATCACGTCTCCTCAATTCAATTCAATTCAATTCGCCTCTCCCCCATCCTCGAATCCTACTGCGTCTCGACTATTAGAAGTAGAGAAAGTACTATAACAGTGCGGAAAAAGAAACCACGACATTTTTCGATAGAAACAACTCGAATTGTAGAGCCCTGTTATCGCAAAATTGTAAAATTATTTCCGCTGTGTAGTAAATCACATCCTTGAACACGTTGGGTACTCAGAGTCCACGTTTTGTGGGTCCTTGATTCTGAGGAATTAGTTTACGGCAAAAAGTCTGTCTGTCGGTCTGGTGTCAACGCTGCGACCGACGATTCTCTCCTGATATTCCCCGATCAGTCTGTCCGAACAAAGAACACTGCGAATTTGAAACGGATATTTTGATTTTTGAGAATACTTTGTATAAATCATAAACTTCTTTTTTTAAATTCTCAAAAATGGCTGCAAATTTCATCATTACATTTGTCCGTTAAAAGACGCTTAAAAAATGGTGCAAGACGCATTTTCAATCTACTCTGAATTTTAGAAAATTCCAATTTCCTTTTTTGAAAATATGCGTTCTTTTCGCGCAATTTTGGTGAAATATTCACAATATTTTAGCAATTAATTTCTAAAACAAAAAAAACGGCTCCACATTTTTGTTCGTGTGTATCAAAGCACAGTAAAAAAATGTGTTGGTCCCATTTTCAGTGAACAACCCATAATTTCTGTTTGAAGCTAATGCAGTTTATAAAAATATCCCAGAAACGACTCCAATTTTTTTCTTGATTTTTTTATGGATAGAGCAAAAGACGTAAAAAATCGCACAGGACTCATTTTTTTCTTTCGTCATTTTCCAAAATTGCAAAATTTAGAAATGATTCATGAAAGTGTGATGTAGCACCACTAGTTTCTATCACCGCCGAACTTTACCCATTTGCACTTCCTTCTGGCTGTTACCCTGACAGCCAACCCGCTGCCCTGCCGTAGCCCTTCCGTTGCCGCCTAATGGGGAATTCGTCGTGAGACCTCTTGACAGAAACCGAAGGCGACGGCGGTAACGAAGCAAAGGAGACTAGCAAAAGACCGTCGAATTTTATGAAAAGACACTGGGAATCGGGGAGAATGTCAAACCAGCAAAAAACGTGCTATAAAAGGAATATCTGTGACTATTCCACTCGTGAAATTACAACCAGTAGTGTTTAACTATACATATAAAATGCCCCAATCAGGGCGGTGTATCTCAAAAAGTTTATCGCTTTTTCTATCCGGTTTTTCTTACCGCTTCTCCCTCCTGGCCAATCACAAACTGTGAATCATCTATCTTAGGAAGCGGTATACATCGATCGCTATGTCGATGTCTAATAAACCGCGTTTGTAATATAACATACCCTCACTGACTTTAACATATTTTCAAAATTTACGCAGTTTGGGACTCTGGTGGACGTAATTTCTTTCGTGGAATAGTCCTTTTAAATACCACTCGTGCTTTGGAAATTCTCAGATGAATCGCCGACTCGCGAAGCGGATTTATCAATAATTTCCAAAGAACTCTTGGTATTACCTACAATCATTTTGTGTGACGGTGTTAACCAAATACGATGGTAAATTATAGGACGAAAATTACGAGGACGATATTTTCAAAAGGCAAGTTCCCGGCAGATAATCATTGTTCAGTGAAGTGGTGTGGTAAACCGCGACATGAGACTAACAAATGCGAGACGTGCAACACTTGCTAAACTAGGGGTAAGAGGGAAGGAAATCATTGGGGACGTGAAACTCCGAGAGGGAAGCGCGGCAACGTAGTTGACATGAGACAGCGGATGGGATCAAAGAGAGAGGCGAGGACCTTCGGCACAAATTACAGGCAAAGAGGAGTCGGGCAAGAACAAACTCTGAGAGGATGGGAGAGAGATGTGGAATGTCAAGGTTATGAGCGTCGTCATAACCGAAAAGATGAAGTGAACAAAGAAAGTGAAAGATTAGCTACAACAGATTTCTGTGATGCTTTGTTATCTTCCCACCATTTTAAAGATAAAGCTGTGATCCCAAAGTACTTTCATTGGCTTTAGTAAGTAATTTTTAAGATAACTTCATTAACAATAACCCGTAGGCTCCGAATTATGTCGGACATTCACTAACTCCAATGTAAATTTTCTAAATGCCCACCTACAAATCATTACATAATCTACATTTTGACAATTTCCTGTTTCATTACAATAACTCAAACTGAATGGAGAAAACGTCTCGAGTTAAATACGTCCTGTATTAAAAATAGAAAGTACTTGAAATGAATAGAAAGCACTAGAAAATATTACAAGCCAGCAATGGACGTCGACAGCACACTTCTTTTTGCCAACAGAAAGACTCGCTTTTTCCCAAATCGGGATGAAACATTGACAGAAAATCGCTATTTCCGAGTTTGTATTGTGGTTTTATTTACTTTTTCTTGCCCGAGTGCAGGAAGAGCGGTTAGGCATTTTCTAGCGAGAAACAAATGTTGCAGAGTGGCATGAGCCTCAAATGTTCGTTTTATGTTCATCGTAGGTTGTGCTGGATGCCTCGAATGTTGGAGTCATTTCGTCAATCGGTAACTTCAATATCAAAATAGCAAAAATCAATCTAACTTCAACTCTATAGCTATTGTTCGACACTGTTATTTTAGAGGGAACGAGCTTTGAAACATCGACGCGTATCTCACTGTCTTTTGAGAAAACATGGGGAAGTTCTGAGAGTCGCAACAAATTTGAATTAATGGAATGTCTATGGTAGTTGCTCCAAGTTTGCAATCAGTTTTATTAAAATGAAATTAGTGTGGCGTGCCTTGTATTTGGAAATGACAATTCCAATTTCATTTACTTCACTTCGATTCAATTAGAACTCCCGTACTCTCTGGGGCGGTAGCGGATGGGAATGAGCAGTGAAGAATAGTCACAATGTCATTCCCAAAATAAGTAAATAAATTAAAAAAGTAAACAAAGAAAAAATATTGGCTTGTGAACTGTAATAAATTTTAGAGATAATAAGTGGGCTATAGGAATATACACTTTCTCATATTATTTATAATGGCAAGTACGCATTCTTTAACAATTTCTTGAAATACTTGTTGGCAAAGAAGCACGCGCGATTCAAATTAGCAATTTTGGGAGAATTTCAATTTTTTAAAATCGTACCAGCGGCGAGGGCGGCGGGGAGGCGGGAGCGGTGGGGGCGGTGGGGGCGGTGGGGGTGGCGTGGGCGGCGAGGGCGGCGAGGGGCGGCGAGGGCGACGAGGGGTGGCGAGGGCGACGAGGGGCGGCGAGAACGGCGTGGGCGGCGTGGGCCGCGGGGGGGGGGCGAGGGCGGCGAGGGCGGAAAGGGTGGAGTGGGCGGTGTGGGCGGCGGGGGCGGCAAGGGCGGCGACGGTGGCGAGGGGGGCGTGGGCGGCGACAGCGGTGGGGGAGGCGTGGGTGGCGAGGGAGTTGAGAGGCGGCGTGGGTGGCGCGGGCAGCGAGGGCGGCGAGGGCGGCGAGGGCGGCGAGGGCGGCGAGGGCGGCGAGGGCGGCGAGGGCGGCGAGGGCGGCGAGGGCGGCGAGGGCGGCGAGGGCGGCGAGGGCGGCGAGGGCGGCGAGGGCGGCGAGGGCGGCGAGGGCGGCGAGGGCGGCGAGGGCGGCGAGGGCGGCGAGGGCGGCGAGGGCGACGGGGCGGCGAGGGCGACGGGGCGGCGAGGGCGGCGCGGGCGGCGTGAGCGGTGCCTCAGGCGTCGCGTCGCCGTGAGTGGCGGGTGGCAGCGGCTGAGTGCCAGCGCGTGCACGAGGGTTGACGTGGGGGCGGCGCGGGCGTTTGCGTGAGAGGCGTTGACGGCGTTGACAACGCAGCGCCGCCCCACGGGACGCCTCTGCCGCGGAGGTTCGCATCACGTGACGCCGCGCGACGTGTAGCGAGAGGCCGCTGAAAGGAATTACCGAGTCGGATTCCGCTAGGGCGCACCACACGAGACCCCACTGATTGACAGGGGGCGGTTTTTCAGGCTAGCGAGCAGAGGTCAAGTCACATATATAATGTAACGAACTTTAACAGTACACTTTTTCAGTAATATAATCGAAGTTACCTTCGCTACTTGAACGTAGTTGCCTAAGCTTGTTGGTTTAATTGAGCGTGTTTTTGACAATATATTTTCAGTGATAATAGAAAAATCTGGTATCAATAAAAAAATATTGAATTAATTCCCGGTTTCGTGTATGTTCCCTTCCGTAACTTTACGACCCCACTAACACCGCGTTAAAGTTCATGTATTTGATTATACTTTTTTAAAACACACCCTAAACCTCGAACATGAGCTCAATAGGCATTCAGTCAATATTTTTAGAGAACTGAACAAGTTTTATTAAGAGTTATACCTTCGTACTACAATACATCAACATAAATTTGTATGTATCGGTAATAATTAAAAGGTGATGTAGTAATTTGCCCAATGTGCAAATGAGAAGTCATATAATTTTCCTTCCATCGTAATGGTAGTTCCTGGGTCAATTGCTCGGGCTCGGTACAAAATATCCATCGAAAGTTGAGGCGTCGTGCAAAATATATTTTAAATATAAAAATGAATTGTCAACGCAAAATGGAATTATTTACAGAAATGACAGGGTGGTTATTCCTTTTAAACTCCGAAGTTCATTCCAAGGGTCCATACAACTCATATGGGAACAGAAAATACTTTGAAGTTGGCAATACTTTACTTTGAAGTTGGCAATACTTAGAAGTTGGAAAGAGACGCTGTCAGGTCACAGCGGGTACTGTAGGAAACATGGATTTCCCCAGTCGCGGCTCGTGGTTTTATAAATGGGGAAGGCTGCAAACGCATTGCATTACATTACAGTGCATTGCATTACCAGCATTGTATTTCTATTAATAATAAGCTTGATACAGACGATTGAGAACGACGCGAAATACCGTGAGTTATTCCATCCTGGGGCCCGTTTCACAAAGGTTACAAGTTACTAGAACTAGTAATCACAAGTACTCGTAAGTTCTGTTTCACAAAGATTTTGCCGGGCCCCAGAAGACAAGACCTCATGCGTCAAGAAAGAAAAACCCAAGTACAGCGCTCCTACCGCATACTGGGAAAACTAGTTGAAGCGCAATGCTATATACTCGCGGAGCTGCACAGTAATGCTATCTGGTGAGCCCGCCGTTCTTCAGACCCTAGGCTCCACCGAAGGCTGTCTCGCCGCAGCCGTCTCGTCCGCTGGTAAGGGTCTGCAGTGAATGCATGACGTCACGCCTCCTCGTTTTATACAGGCCTTATGGGAGAATAAAGTGGGAGCCTAAGGCTTCTCTCTTCCCTGTCAACAGCATTAAATGCGTTACAGACGGCCGTTAACGAACCGACAAAGAAAAAAATTGATATGATTGTAACATAATACAACTCAGAATTCCATTATTAATTAATAAATACATTTGCAAAAATATTTTTAAATTTCTTTTGGACGGCGATTTCTCTAGAAGAGGTTCCGCCTTACAGCCTTTAATGACGAGCCGCGCCTGGATTTCCCACAGCTCAGACTTCATCGAGCCACGAGGCCATGAATAATTGCAAAGGTCGGCCGACTCTCTTATCTAGCATTAAAAAAGTAGAACTAGTTCCCTTCCACTTTAGCTCATTTACGAAATCATTCAAAGTCACAAATAATAAATAGAAATTTTTAGACCACAAGCGATGAAAGTATTACATTAAAAGGGGGAAGATAGAGTTGCTTTGTTAGTGCACAAGCAAAAAATGTTTGGGATAGTTTCGCCACATAATAAAAGACATTCATGTCTTTATGAATAAATTCAGAAGCGTTTAATTAAGTACTATGGCACTACGATGTATAAAACATGTTCAGACTATTGTCTGACGTGTTTCTTAGCTTTTTATGCTCCAAATTAAGTATTTTTGCTGCACTTCACTCCCGAAAATTATCCTATCTTTGCAAAATGGTCGTTCTGGGGGATGCATTTCTGAAATGAGATGATTAAAAATATAATAACACTTTTCCATTTATCTCAATTAACTCTTTTAACCAAACCTTTTATTTAATTAAGCAAAACATAATTTTAAACCAATAAACTCGTATATTGTGAAAAGCATTGTATCACCAAGAATTTTCCCACCCGGTCATCTACACGATATTTTCTGGAGACAACGATCTCAAACCTGTTTTTCTACCCTTTATAATTATTTAATACAATTTCTCCATACATTGGGAAACCACATGTTTGCGCTTGGATACACTATTTGGATGTCACGCCCGCACAAATTATTAGTGCGCAACGCGATTGGGAGCACTATTGATTGAGAACAAGCAAAGAAGCGCCTGCTATTGATTTGCCCCACTTACGAAACACAAAGGGTTTACTAAAGAGGCGGAATCTTGATGAAACGAAAAGGGGAGAATGGGAAACTGTCAATACAAGAACGACGACAAAAGAACATGTACGACAGTGCCGAACAAGCAGAACAGAGCCCGAAAAAGGTTTTTAAAATTCGATTCGCATTCACAGGAATGAATTGTACGCGAGGGACAAAGAATACGTTCTCCCCTTTTGGACAAGTGGACCAGTGCTTTAGTTGTCCTTAGTGTATGAGGAGAAAGATGACCATGAGGCATGAATGATGAAAGATAATGGAATGTTGGATCAGAGGAACATGTTTTGAAAGCCTAGCACGCTACAAACATAGGATGAAACCACACTTGCCTCACACGGGACTCGATCCAGCAACTTTCGGCTCCGCTACTTTTAAAACGCTGCTCCAGGCGCTCACGCCACGAAACCGAACGGATCATACCGAACGAATCCAGTAAAATTCAGGATGTCACCTTCAATGTGGTATGCGATCCTGCGCTAGGCTCAAGATTCTTCAACACGGTTGTCGAGTCAGTGACGTGATCAACGATACGGATGACTGGTGAGTCAATGAGGCACGCCTTGCAACCATTAAATCGACAATAGATTATCGCCTCCTTTTAACGGAACCATCGTGACTGCTCGTGCGTAGAAAAGCAGTGTCGAGAGGAAGCAGGTTACTTGGACTTGCACAGTTTTACTGTCCTGTTCCCGTTTTATTTGGCACGCTTCTACTGCAATTCATTATACTACACGTGTCTAGTTTCCAGTTTACTTGGCACTACCCCACCAACTTCAACAAGATACAGAAATCGTTCGGTTGAACACGATAAAATGTTTTGCGAAAATCAATATCAGATTTAGAGATTGAGGTCGAGTCACCGGTAAATAGAAAAGGTTCTTTGATACCGGGGGTATTGTAGCTATTTTTAAGAATCTGTTCAGAACAAGCAGAATTTAAATAATTCACCCATTCTTTAATCTCATATTGGGCGTGAAAAGTCGACTCCGTTGGCACGGATAGTTAAAAAAACACGATAAGAATTCGAAATGTACGAATTGTATGATGGATTCACGTTGTGACAGTGGCGTGGAATGCGCAGGTGAATTACCATAAATCCTCGAATATGTTCTAGAAAGATTATTCGCCTTGTACGATTGCCGGTAAATCCACTTACAAGATCTAATATACGGACACTAAAAATGCAAAATCAAAATTAAAAGGAGATGAAAATGTATTTGACACAAATTCAGAGAGATATTGGATCCCTGTCCTTTAAAATTCTATATTTCAGATGGAAACCGATCTATTTGGGGGATTTATTTGTTTATGAGTTAGTTCTCCATTCTTTACTTATTTAAAATATTGTTTGCTATTCAGTGCGTGTTACGTGCAGTGACAAAACACTTCCGGACACGAATGACGGACTCTTGCTGGATGTTCTCTACTTCTTCAAATCTACCGATTTGAAACGCGAGGAAATGGGAAATCAATATAAAAGCAAGCGTTCGAAGGAAAAGGGGAAGGGAAAAAAGAGGTCGCGAGTTAAAAGGTTTGACGGAGGAACAAACATTATCTGATCAATCTCTTCAACGAGTTGCTATAAATATTTCATAACTATTTGAGAAGCGTTATCAACCAACAAGGTGAACCTGTAGAATGATATTTTCAAGTCACCGTCGCCATATTTTTTTCCATCGAAAAACTAATTGCCTTACACTTCTGACATTGAAAAATTCCTAAATTAATGACTTTTGCAATTAGAAATACGCCCGATACATGTTTCCTGTCAAAGAGAATTTCGTTATTAAACACATTTTAATGGTAATTTGAAGATTTGTTTTCTTTTTCAATTTATGCGCAAGTAAATTTCATGGTAGTTTAAACACAAGAAGATCAGAAACGCTCAAAAAGAGAACACGTGGTAACGAATTTATAAAATGTAAATCAACTTTGGTAGTTAAAGAACAATATTTTACCAATTTAAATAAAGTGTATTTCAGATGTACAATATATTTCAGACTCAGTAAATATTGAAAATTTCAAGGACGTCGGTTAAAGACAAAGGAGAGGGGTCTACAGGATAACTGCAGTAAATTTATGTAATTGTAGTGAAACGTATTTCCGAATCCCATAATTACTTCACTATTATCCCATTTCAGCAAGTTTCATAACGAAAAGTAGTCTAAATTATTATTTTACCTCAAGGATACAAAAGAATAGGGCCATTACAAACCTTTCATAGTCATTTTCATTAACTTCAAGGTAATGGTAATGGCAATGCTACATGAACCAAATTTATTATTAACAAAATCATATTTTATGGATAAATAGCAATAAGTATATTAGAAGCATAACCAATTACAAGCGATCTAATCCCTTATTTATGGTTTGTAACTGTACTCAACACAAGGGGGAAAAATAGATTCCTCATCGGGGAGGGGAATGTGTTAAAACGCAAGTCGCTCAAAATGTCAGACACGCGTCGCACGTCATTCAACATGCCCCCCTCCCCTCTCAAGGCAGAAGGTGCTCGCTAAGAGCCATCGATCGGCGGCAGGCGGGCGGGGACGGCGGCGGCGGGAAGAGACGTGCAGGAGGGGCGGGGAGCACGTGGAAAGCGGGGGCGGGGTGGCGGCGGGAGTGGGGGGAAGGGCGGGGAGGGCGGATGCCGATTCCGCTTCGCGCGAAGGGGCGGCGGAGAGCGGAGACTTCAAGGCAGCGCGCCGACGACGGATCGAAAAAACATACAGTCGACTCCGGTTATAGTGAACTCGGATATAGCGAACATCGGTTATAGTGAACTTACGTCACCGGTCCGCTTTCACTTACATTACAAGAAAGCTTAAAGAGATTCGGTTATTGTGAACCTGAACCTCGGCTCTAGTGAACGTAGGAAATAAGTCTTGGAAATTAATTGGATCTCGTATGTTATTAGGCGAGAAAAAGGGCCTTGGGAGACTGGGAGTTCCAACAATGCAAGAGGGATTGAAAGGTGTCAGTAATACATTACGATACTTAGTGACAGACGACAATGTAGAATCAAATTTGGAGAGAGGGCGAACTCTGGAGACGGATCTAGAGAAATTACTAGTGAAAAATGTGCGAAACAAACAATTGAAAATAATTTATTTTTAAGAACCAATAAATATATTGACATTTTCAGTTCGTACAGGGTAATACATTTTGCTGAATTAGTGAACATTTCGTTACATTCGGGTAAAAATAATCCAGGACCTCTTTCGACATGCCGCCTCTGACTTGTTAGTCAAGTTGCAGAATTTCCCCCGTGTTTCCATTGCGAATCACAGTGCTTCGTGACTCGAAACTGAAAGAGTTGAGGTACGGACGGGCGAGAAAAAACGCATCATGATAAAATACTGTGGCAGGGCGTTATAATAAGGATGAACAGGACCGCTAAAATAGGGCTTGACACATAGGTTCACAGAGTTTTGTCAAAGGAGCAGACGAAGTAAAGAAATTCAGAGATAAGACAAATGCACTCGTCAAACGGATTAAAAGCGCTCGAACACAATGAACCAAAGACTTCCTTTTGGAAGTAAGGACGGGAAAATATAGAAATGGAGGAAAGTAAAATTAGAGAAAAAGAAGAATTAGGTTAGTCAGCATCGGGGTAGGTAAAAGCAAGTCTTACAAACAAATGAGATCACGTGCGATGAAAAATGAAACAATCAAAAATATAAAGAACGGAGCGAAGAACGAGACTTACAAACGAGAGTAATATGGAAAACAATAAGGAACTGTTACGACGGATGGCTGAATCGCTTTCAAAATTCTTGCAAAAGTTTCATCACTGGGACAATCCCATAACTGAAATCTATGAAGAGCATAACCATGTCGTGCCGAGAGTGAGAAGAATCAACCCAGAGAAAGAAAATTAACTAAAGCGAAAAGCTGTATAGGACATTTCTGCGCCTCCTCAAAGCTCTTTTCAGAGAGGGAGACGTTACAGCACACAAAGCAAGTGTCGAAGCACGTATCAAAAGGAATCTGCGACACGCCGTTCAATAATGAAATTAATTTGCCAACAACCTGGGGAAAAAACGAACACAAGGGGAACTTGGAAGCGGGAATAGAAAATGCAATATTCCTAATAACGATGCGCGGAGACGTGGGGGCATGGTTACGTTGGGGTCGTGAAAGAATGGGCGCGTAGGAGCGTGGATGAAAGACTTGTTTGTGCGGAGCCGTGGTTGGTTGAGGACATGGTTGGGTGGGGTGTGGTAGCGTGAGGACTTGGGGGCGTTGGGAGGTGGTTGGATGGAGAGTGGTAGCGTGGGGACGTGGTAGGATTGGAGACGTGGTTGTGTGGGCACGTGGTAGCTTGGGGATGTGGTTGCGTGGAAACGTGGTTGCTTGGAGACGTGGTAGCGTGGAGACGTGGTTGTGTCGCGAAGTGGTAACTTGGGAAAGTGGTTGCGTGGGGAGGTGGTTGCGCGGAGACGTGGTAGCTTGGGGAACTGGTTGCATGGGGATGTGGTTGCGTGGACACGTGATTGCGTGGAGACGTGGTAGCGCGGGGACGTGGTTGCGTGGGAGACGTGGTAGCGCGGGGACATGGTTGCGTGGGAGACGTGGTAGCGCGGGGACCTGGTAGTACGGGGACGAGGTTGCGTGGGGGACGTGGTTGCGTGGGGACATGGTTGCGTAGGGGACGTGGCTGCATGGTGACGTGGTAGCGTGGGGACGTGGAAGCGAGAGGACGTGGTTGCATGAGGACGTGGTAGCGCGGGGACAGGTGGGAATGAAGGAGGTTCGACGCGTAACGTAAGAGGGAAACGTCTGGTGGGGCAAGCGCAGAGCGTCAGGAGGCGGCGTGCAGTGCGTCGAGTGGGACGCTTCGATGTGACGCGTGGCTGGCAGGGGCGCGGCGACGAGCCCGACGCGCCTCGCCCCCCCCCCTTCCGCTGGCGCTTTTGCCTCGCGACTTCTATCGAGCGCGCGCGGAGGCGCCACCGAGACAATCGGGCTCGCAGCCACCCCTCTTCCCCCTCCCCTCCTTCCGTGCGCCCGCGGCGGGAAAGTCTCTGCCTTCTCGGAGACGCGCCGTCCGCTGAGAAATATGTTTGAAAGGCTGTCTGCTTTTGGCCTCGGTCGTTTGCTTTTCCACGGCGCGGGAAACGGGAAACAAAATATGACACGAGCTTCTCGCTTCTGTCGAGATATTTGCGCATTTTATTGCTTTCGCCTCGAACCATTTTGAATTTTATGGTCGCGAAAAATATTTTTTCATCTCTGACATTCTGCAAGCATTTTTCGGCAAGCTGATCCTCGAGGAAACTCCAATGGTAAATTGTCAGATGAGTAGCAGCCTGGCTCGAAGGAGCACAAGAGAGAAATAATATATTTAACTCGAGGAAAATGTGTGTTTAAGGGAGGCTTACCTTCACATTTATCGAAATCAGTGAAAGTTACGCCAATGATATCACAACAAAACGCAGTGAAATTTCCAACACGGCTCTTCTGGGAAGTACCTTTTAAGGCTATGTATCTATTGAGAAACACAGTGATAACTAGACCACGGATATTTAGGTAAAAACCTATTTTTTCCCGTCAATTTTATAGCACCTAAAAGGGTTTATTTCAACATTAATGCCTATTTGTGCCCGTTTTACTACCAAAAACCTAAAATGAGATTAATTTAACTAATTTCTTTTTTCTGTGGCTTCTTTTAACTTTTTTCTTCTGTATCGGCACAACAGACAAGGATGACATTAATTATAAAGTTGTGTTAATCTGTAAGATAGCGAGAAATGAATATACAGAACAAGGATATTGCGATAAAAGTCTCTATGACGCTACTTCCTGACTTCGCGCACAAGCCAGTCTCCGCATGTAAGATAAAGTGATTGAATATCCGCGAAAGAAAAGTGATCTTGACCGATAAGAAACATTCATTTTCTCTTGAAAACTTGGAGAAAGTATTACTAATTTATTGTGAGGCAAAATATTGTACGAATACTTCTAACAAGAGAACAAACAATTAAACTCGTACTGATTCTCCATAATATTGATTTAATGTTTCTATCTTTGAGAAAAAAAAAATATATATATATATATGTAAATGATAAATATATATATATATTTTATATATATATATATTTTATATATACATATATATTATATATACATATATATGTATGTAAATGATAAAAACGAGTCATTTTTGTACGTGTCCTGTTTTATGCCTGTTATAAGCATATTCTACCATTTAAAAAATCTTACAGAGATGCTGAAAAAAACTATTTTAGGCACCTAAAACGCGTATTTTAAAACAAAAATCCGCAGTCTAGTGATAACTTTATACTCTCCATCCAGGAACGCGCTAGTAAATTACATCATTAATATATTTTCAATATTATCGAAATGCAAGAAATGTTTCGTGCGACATAGTAAAGACGGTGGGCAGAACCGACGGAAGTAAGTAGACTATTTTTATCCTCCTTTATGTATTACTTTGGCTGTTGAAATACTAGAACACACGAAAAGTTCCTTTTTCTGCCATGGTTCTAGTGAATATGGCACGAGAAGGCAACTTGAAACACATACGTATTTTCGAACGCGAAGTAGCACATCTATCCACAGTACCACCCACATATGCAGGAACGTAAAATTCGAAACCTCTGGAATAGTAATAAGCCACATTTATGCAGGAATGCATACGTGTGCAGCATATGAGACCACGAGCACGAAAGCAGTGGAAATAGAACTGGAAATGACGGCACGGGTGAAAGGCAGAACAAGTGACCTCGGAATGATCGAGGAAGAGAGGTGTATGATGGGGTACGCAGTGAGTGTAATGGGTAGTTTGCCTGGCATTCCACAGGGGGTCCACACAGGGGTCTCAGAATAAGTGTTACAAACTTCTAGAGATATCAGAGGGGTCAAAAATAATGTTGTTTCAATGAATGGGAAATGTCATATTACGGAGTTACACATATGTTTTCCCCCTAACGTTTTGGCAACTGTTTATGCATAGGAGTTCGGCAGGTCACGTTCTGATGCAGTCAATGAGATTCGAACCACCTTAATTTGCTATTTTTCCTCTATTTGTTCATAGGAAAAAGTGATCATTTTCGACCTCCCTCTATGTCGTAGAAATGTGTAACATTTATTGTGAGATTCCTGAAAAGCAAACTGTTTACTAATCGGGTTTAGAACAATTTATAACAAGCTATCGATATTAAAGTTCCTAAGCGTGACACTGTTAGAAAGGGAATTAGCATTAGACTTGCGTAATAACAACAACAATAATAATAATAATAATAATAATAATAATAATAATAATAATAATAATAATAATAATACTTGTGGAGTTTGCTGTGCCTTGCGATCAAAATGTCTTAAATACAAGAGTTTGGAAATTGAGATCAGCCGAATGTGCGGCGTAAAAGCACAGGTCGTACCGATAGTTATCGGAGCTCTGGGATTTGCGCCGCAAAATTTGTGTAAGAACTTGGCTAAACTTCCAGGTCATTCAAAGGACTGGGATGTGCACGAAATTGCTTTATTTGGCACAGCTCACATTTTGCGCAAAGTATTGTAGAGGCACCGACAGTCCCTAGATCTGCTCCTTAGGTAGCTGGTTGCAACCTGGAGTAGATTTTATACTCAGCCGACTCATAACATCTGTAGTCGTGATATGGAGCAATACTAATACTAATAATAATAATAATAATAATAATAATAATAATAATAATAATAATAATAATAATAATAATAATCCGGTCCCGTGGCTGAGATCACTAAGTAGTGTCGTGGCGATTTCGAACCGCAGGGTTGCGGGTTGGAGTCCCGCCTCGGGCATGGGTATATTTGTGTATGTCTACATGTGTGTGTGTGTGTGTGTGTGTGTGTGTGTGTGCCGTCTTTTCAACCCTCACTATCAACCCATTCATCTTCCATACCCCTAGGGCTAACAACTGGGGAGTGAAAATCGGATCCACCGTAATGCTGATCCTCCCTGATGAATTGCATGCCCAGCATCCCTGCGCAGTCTGAAGTGGCCTGTTCGAGAAAAAAAAAGTTTGCAGATTAATACAGGGGAAAGAGCAAGATCACTTGCAATCTACAACACTCGTTACGCTGCAATACATGTTATTATACTGCGTAATTTGGAAATGATGGGTCCTACAAGATTACGGAACACAAGTTATCGTTCGTATAATATACTCTACAAAATGGGTCCTTTTTGGACGTTCTTTTGCATTTTTGAGGGTACACTAACACGGATTGTCAGAGACGTTAGGAACTGGGTTTCAGTATGACACATTTTAGAATGTGAATTTCTTCTCGAGATACCATCGTCCCGAAGAATAAATTCTTTATATTGCTTTTTAAAAAGTTGCGTAAAAGTAGAAAGAATTGTTGGGTTTAGCGACGGGGGATGGTCCCCAGGCTGCCAGGGATCCATCACTGTCTGTGTGCGTGTGTGTCCTAGAGCTCTATTTCTACCACAAAATATCTTCGGAGGAATGGAAAGTGAAGGCCAGGGCCCGAGTTGCAGAGCGTATCTGCCATGACGTCGGGGCGCAGGTAGTGAGCACGTCACTCGGGGATCACGAGGGCGTATGTGTGCAACGAGGGCGCAACGAGGGGGCAACCAGGGGCGTGCGCGCACGTGTGCGTGTGCGTGCGCGCGCGCATGCGTGTGCATGTGTGCGCGTGCGTTTGTGCGTGTACATGTGTGTGCGTGAGCGTGTGTGTCTGAGTGCGTGCGCGTCCCAGAGGTCTATTTCTACCACAAATATTTTCGGAGGAATGGAAAGTGAAGGCGAGGGCCCGAGTGGCAGAGCGGATCCACCGTGACCTCGCCGCGCCGGTTGTGAGCACGTCACTCGGGGGGTCACGAGGGCCAACTCCCGAAAGTTGCGGCGAGAGGTCGGCCCGGGTCACGGCACAGGTGGCGGGAGCGGCCGGCCATCTCAGCTAATGAACTCCCCCTGCCTCCTCCGAGTTTTCTATTTGGATATTTATGGGTCAGAGTTCGTTCTTAGTTTACCGGAAAGGTCGCGCATTCTCTGGAGAGGGTAAATAGGACTTTTGAAGTTGATTCGACTTATTTTTTGCCTTTTCTCTTCTCTTGTTACATTCTAGCTCTCCTGTAATAATTTTGTTTAGTAGAACATTTATTACAAATTCAGTGCATAATACATTATTCAATGTGCCTACGGAAAAAAAATGTTGTCAGGAGGTTAGCTGCATTCTTTGCTGTGAATCGTATTTTGCATTACCATGTTTTAGCATAGCAGGAAATAATCGACACGAGAAACTATTTTTTAATGTTCCATTTTAGAAAATTAAAATATTTTCCTTTGATAATGCATGTCTACTAAGATCCAATTTTTCTGTTTACAAATATTTTGTTGGTTGTTTCTCCTCTATCAGCTGTCGTAGCAAATATCTCAAATGTGGGAAAGTTATTTTGTTCTGTTTTCTAACGAAATCGAATCTGTTGAATTCCTCACTTCATTTGACGATTTAATTTTGTAATAGGTAAACATTTTTTTCCTATAAAAACATGAATACCATGTTGTGAAGATTATTTCATTGTCTTACGCAGCATTACTAAATTATCGAGCATTAGTGTTAACCCATACAATGGTGGTAATTCAACGAATTGCACAATTGAGCTACAGTAGTGATAAATAAAGTTATACGTTTATCCACAAATCGACATGATATTAATGAACGTGATGTGAACGAGTAAAGTTACAGTAAGCTGCTATCCGATTTAATTGAGGCTTGTGCTCCGTTGACTGACGCGCTCCGTCAGGAGAGCATTCTCTATTCTCGATGGAGTGCATGTCAGCATTATGCAGCAACTCCAACGGCACTGGTGTTTCGTAGTGCCGCGTCGGTCCAAGATTGATGCCGTTTGTCCGTCTGTCATGTTGCCATGTCGCGTGGATTCGAATCGCAGCCCAAACGGACAGCTACAAGGAAGGTAACTGACGGAATTAGGACGGTGACGCGTATTCTAATGAGAGGAGAAATTAGAATTTCAATTTACATCGACGCTTTCCTCCGAGCACAAGTCATTTGGGAGAAAAAAAAGATGTAGAAGTAGCGCGTGCAATAAAAAGTTTGTGAGATGGAGATGTTGTTTTGAAATGATGTGAGATAGGTGTTGGGAGTAATCTTAGATCATTTAATTGACTCTACTGACTGATATCAAATAGACATCAACATAATCAACTCGAAGAAGGCTACAATATTCGTATTACTGTAGTAAAGACAGGGTTCTTGTTGAGTTTCCTTTGATCCTTTGAGAAATAGAACGTGCATAGCTTCTGCATTTTAAAATACAGCTAACATCAGCATCCTCTCTTTCTCTCTCTCTCTCTCTCATACATATATATACACTAATTTTTAATAAATAATTAAATAAATAACAATAAATAAATAATCTCCACAAAATATCCAATAACAAATGGGAGATGTCCTGTTATCATAATCCTAAGTAGTTCATTGGAAGGTCGCTAGGTCTCACTAGTATCCGACACCGTCACTCTGGTGGCGAGTCGCCGAACTAACTGCAGCAATGCTGCTCTGCGCGCTCTGGCAGAAATTGCGCGAAGCTGCGAGGTACGCGCCACCGCCGCAGGGCGTCGCGCGCCTCCCGCCGCGCGCACATCGACCGCCCCGCCCGCCCCGCCCAGCGCCAGCCACAGCACAGCGCCGTGAATGGGCGCCGCGCCGCGCGTCGCCCCTCGGGCGGGCGTGTGTCTGTCCCAGCCCTCTGAACGCCGTCTGGCGCGCTGACCGCCGTTTAAAAAGTATAAAAACAGTTACTTTTTAAACGCTGTTTAAAAAGTATAAGAACCCCGATCAACGCAGATTCGGAATCGTTTGAAAATAGCGCTGATTCGTTTGCGATAAAGTTGTTCAGTCCGTCCTGGCACCATTCAAGGGACAGGGCTCTTTTGAGGGGACGGCGAAGACTGCGATGTTGGCACGGGTGAAGCAAAGTCGAAAGGAAACCACATGGCGGTGGGAAAAAGAGCACGTTCATAAATCTTTGACCTTTACTTTTTAACGAAGGTGTCGCATGCCTATGTCTCGCTGTGACGTACGGCCAAGTGAGGGCTTGCAAATTTCGTTAAAACTAAATGGAGAAAGATGAGGTGCTTAAGTCAATGCAACTTTATAAAAAAGTATCGATTAAATTATTGATTAAATCGATGACTAATTTCGTATTTGACAGTATAACTATAATGCTAATACACTCGTATAAAATCTATGTATCTTTATATACAAAAACTAAACATACTTCTGCATACTTCGTGTTAAGAAAAGGTCAAAAGATTGTGAACGCAAGATCATTTCTTTTTAAGTTGAAGAGCGCATGGAGTGGGAGTAAACTTGGGTTTCACCTCGTGCATGGCAGAAAATAACGTTATAGAAATCCACGCAAAACTGCCCTACTGTTTTATCAGGTAACTACATTCACTGACTTTTTCTGTTGTTTTCCCAACATGATTGCTTACTATCATGTGACTTTGATGAGATATTTTTATCTGATCTCAGAAGGCGAAATTTAATGTTGAATAGATTTTTTATAAATACGGCTTATTATGCTTAACTAGCCCACGATCTTGTAAGAAATATTTATATTTTGGGAAGGTATCCTTAGTGTGTAAGACAAGCTATACATTTCTTGATAAAACTGTTTGAATCTCTAATGTGTAATATCATTTTACGAAATGAGAAATACAAACAACAAAAATTTAAGCAAACATGTGACCGATAATACATTTAAATTAAATTTACATTACAATTAGACTAAATTTTATTACAATTACAATATTTTTTTCAGTTAAGAAATTAAAAAGACGAGCTTATCCGCATGTGAAACGTGCTTATTTCAAAAACGTATAATACACATGGCAGAATAAAACAGCAGGATCAAGGAAGTAATTGGCTTAAAATCGAAGGATACCTTCCCCAAACTCAATCGATTTTGTAGCACTTCCAGTAATGGATTAAATATGTGAATGAGTAGGGAGTCATCAGTCGTATGCTAGAGATACACCGGGTGTGGTAAATGTCAATGCCCTAATGTAGGATGGAAGGTTTACCTTTATTCACCTTATCTGGCTCTTTTTCAATATAGAATCAATGTATGTCAGTGTGGTCGCCTTGAAAGATTTAATAACTCGTGCGAGGATGAACAGCTTTTTAAGCTTTTTAGATTAGTTAAATGTAGAGGCAAAGCATGAAGTTCGTATATATACAAATCGGCACCTCCAAATGATCAGGAAATTACAGGTCTATCACCCCCTTCTGAATTAATAAATTAATTTCTGTAAAACATAAATAACTCTTAGTCAAATTAACGAGTTATTTTTATGTTTCTAAACTTTCGTTTACAACAAACACAAACGTTTCATAGGAATTCAGAATCTCCGAAATAAAAAATAAAACTGGAACTTCCGTTACTTTTCCAGACAATATCAAACTCCTTGATGACATCCGTTTGCTAGCACATTCGCAACTCGCGTTCAAGAAAACATAACCGTCAATTTCTGTGAATCGTTGGAGCGAACGAGTGAGTGTGCAACTGATACACCGGTGAACAGTGTGTTTCAAATAACCGAGATGGATGTCTTTACAAACGCTTTTATCAGCGAGATAAATCTTCTGCTTGTTAGCCGAGACACACGATGCGAGTCAGCGAAATCAAATTTTTGACCCGACAACCATTACTGTCCATCATTTACTGCAGGTGTTGCATCTTTAAAGCCATTGCGGTGTATAGTTCGATTTTTATAACTTTACCCCTATGGCCACGATGGAATATCACATACCATTTTGCGTATTCCTCGGCCGTGCCGCTAGATTCGCATGATCGCAAACACTGCTTTAAACGGTCGCGATCATGCAATATCTAGCGGCAAGACGGAGAAAAACGGGAAATGCTGTGACATATTCCATCGTAAAGACGGGTCTTGGGGGGCAAAGTTATAAAAATCGCACTATTTAAAAAGCGTGCAGCGTGCCTGACGCGACACCGGATTCGATTCCCACTTGGGGAAAATTATAGTGAGCGTTTTCCTTGCAATGTCCCAGTATATGTTGCCGCTCGACGATGAGAAAATTCACTTCTCAGGTTCAGAACACCAGAATGCGGCATACGGATGTCTTCGTGCTAACCACACGTATCCCCTTAACCCACAGCCGCAAGACCGGGACGCTGTTGTTAGTCCATAGCTTGCACGCGGGCTGTCGCGCCAAGTAAAGACAGTTGATTGATTGATTGATTGATTGATTGGTAGTGATTCCGAGCGCGTCGACTACTGAGGTCATTAGTCCTGTAAGTGTACTGCATGCTTTTTCATCGGGAGTTGGTGGTGATCTTCCCCCGCTGGATGGCGAGATTCGGCATCGACCTACCTTCGACAAGCGGGATTTTCTCCAACCAGGTCTCTCCCACCAGCAGGGCACCGCCCCAGCTGGAACAATCTCTAAGGCCCCGACCGGTCTCCATCATGTTAGTGTACGTAATGTAGTGCATGCTAGTGTGTGGGTGTGGGTGTGAGCGTGTGTGTGTGTGTGTGTGGAAGAGGAAGGAAAGATCACGCGCGGTCCCTGGCCCGTTTGTTAGGGTACTGCTCCGGCCTTCGCCTGGTGTTGATCAGAGAAACCACGTAAAACTACTGATCAGACCAGCCGGCCGCTAGAATTCTCCTCCAGACAGCGAATGAATTCTACCCAGCTGACAAGCTAGTGTCGAAAATCCTCCCGCCATCGAAACTCGAACCCCAGGCCCTCCCGGTCAGAGGCACTGCGGTAACATCAGCGGATGCACTGAGCCACCTCTTCCGGTGACAGACAGTTATACCGCTATTTTCTTAACTTTTCCCCTGACAGGCGTCAACTGAAGAGGACCGTCTTCCAGCCCTGAAGAGGACCGCGACATGTCGGTCGAAACGTCGGCACCTCAGCCTTCGACGCGGCGTCACCCGGACAGCCTAGATCATGACTCTGGCCGCGGAAGCCTTCGATACCATTTGAAACGATTTCATCCCATCGGGAGCTAGAACGTCACCGCAGTGACGTCCCTATAGCAAAATATAAGCTTTCGATTGGATGGCAGCGAAACAGCTGATTCCTGTCAGGGGCAAAGTTACGAAAATCGCAGTATACATCTTTGAATTTCCCCACCGTGCCTCCTGTTGCCCTGCACGTTCCGCCAGTGCGTGCGGGTCTCGCGTGCGGAGCGTGCACCGTGAGCTCCGCGGGGGCCACGCCGGGGGAGCGGGATATATAAAGCCGCCTCATCCACCACCCGCACCGCGCCGCGCCGCGCCGCGCCGGCTGGGCTAACTGGCGGGGCAGGAAATCTCCGGAGACGCCGCCCAGGCTCCGGCGGCGCGGACAGGAAGTGCGCTGGTTGGGCGAGGCTGGCGGTGATAAACACCCCTTTGCCTCCCTGGGGAAGAAGACGTACGCTGGCCGCATTGGCGAGGCGAATGAGTTTCGAAGCGTTGAATTAGTAGTCGGCATTTACGATGTACTCTTCCCGAAGTGGCTGCTCGAGAAGCTTTCCTTTCATTGGAAGCTACCCTGCCTAGCAGGAGGCCCTTACATACAAGGAAAGTTAATTGCTATTAAATAATAATAATAATAATAATAATAATAATAATAATAGTAATAATAATAATTGGTCATTGGCCCTCTGCAGTCGCATAAGATATATACTAATGCATATATCATATGCGGCTGCAGAGGGCCAATGGCGAAGCAAGAATAAATAATAATAATAATAATAATAATAACAATAATAACAATAATAACAACTAGGAATGGGATTTTTATGCTCTAAAAATCTTCAAATACGCTTTTAAAAATATGCGTTTATGATATAAAAATTCTGAAAATATGGTCTTTCAGTTTCAACTATAATTAAAAACCTTTAATTTCCTCTATAAAACTTTCTTGATAAAATTCAGGAGAAGTATGCTAGGATTGAAAAGGTATATTTTTGGGCAAACATAGTATAATCTACCCTACTTCACAAAGAAATAATTGAAGTAAATATTCACCTTAGTGAAATACATTGAATGTCTGTTTTATTTCTTCTGAATGGTTTAAAAACATGTCAAGAAATATCCTACATTTACACTAGTATTTTATCATCTATAGAAACAAACAACAACACAACGCAAACTGTGAGAAGCTCTTTCGAATCAATGACCGCTCGCAAATGCATACATTCTCTGAAAAGATCCAACATTTTGTAAACAAGTCTATTTTAACGAAATATGCCAAATATGCATCTATAATTACACGAATATGCACGAACAACCAAAATCGCCAAACTATTCACTAACATGTCAATCTATTTATTCCACATATATCGACCAAAATATCAAGAAATTTCTCTTAGCTATGTATTCCAGCCACGGACAAAAATATGCAAAATAATATAAATCCACTCTCTAATAATAACAATAAGAACACATGCTGTGTGTTCTTAAGGGGCCGTCCATAAATTACGTAACGCAAATTTCGAATATTTTCAATATCCCCTCTCCCCCTTGTAACGCGAACCCCTAAGTAACGCAGCGTAACGCTGCGTCAGACCCCCTCTTTCCACCTTCCGCGTTACGTAATTTATGGACGAGCTTTAAGTGGCGGATTCTGATTCACACAGTCCGTTTCTCCAATGAAAAGGCGATGAGCCGATTACTGAGTCGTATAAGGGAGGCCAGCTGTTTCCTAGACGGTTCCTTATTCGCGCTCCTCTTATACGAGTTTAGGTTAAGTTTTTACGCAGCCCCCACATGTGTTATGGAAAATGACGACAATGATTTCGCAGAGCATTTAGAATTCAATTTGCAAGACTCATTCACAGGACGTACAGGCACATCAGATACTACCGGTTACACATACACTATTACAAATAATCTTGAAATCACACAATTTATGTTGTCACTCTTTGTATGAAAAGCATTAAGTCTCTACACTCCGTGACCACTCAAACTGAAACAGTACACGTTGCTAGGTTTCCAATCACATAAGACGTTAGAGACACGTCAAAGAAATACGGACCTCTCGTAACCATATATTTTCAGTATTTACGTATTGCTCAAGGATTCCTCATATGCTTTACGCCTAGATGTATGGAAATTCCATAATGGAATGCGGTGCGTCAGTAACTGTCTCCAGTTCTGTCTTCTCTGACGTTTCAATCTTATTCCTCAATTTTTTGGTTCATTCAGACACCAATTTAAACATTTATCTTCTGGTATTTTCTTTCATTGCTGTTGTTTGAGCATTTATTTAGCAAGTCCTGACGATGTGCCGTATGTAACTCAATGTGAAGGTGGCAGAAACTACGTTAATTACTCGTACAGATTATAATGAACACCGTATTATTTTGCGTATTCATTGTGGACTTTTAGACATCGCTCTTCGCATATAGATTCCTTTTAGAAACCGTACACTATTATCTTTCCATCCTGTCATTAATAAACTTTCAGAGTTGACTGGCGTGTCTACAAATTCTAGTTCCGTTGAGAAATGCGATATCACTTTCTAAATACACTCTTCACAGAAGAGAACATACATAAGAAAATACTTCACCGCATTACAAGAGGACACACAAAAATAGAGGATTGAACGAGAGCTAAAACAACTAAAATATATTTTGGATGTGAAGCATTTTATCCAAACTTAGCTGAAAAAGAAATCCAAATTCGCAAAATAAGCAGAAAAAATCACATCTTAAGGGCTGAGGTAGTTTTCGTAATTTTAATTCCAACTACAAGTGTTATGCAACACAGTTAATATATTTTTATCAATGCAAATTGAATTTTGGAAGAAAAATATCCTCATCCCAAAAGTTCCTTTATGAATTATCGTGTACACAATCCAAGATGATGATGATGATGATGATGATGATGATTACGCCAGTCGTTGTACGTATGACAGAATCGCATTTCAACCTTACTCAGGCTGCAAGGCACTCCTACCTCCACTGCCTTAGAGCTCCTACGTTAATTGAAATGTTCTATGTAAGCAACTGTGTATCGATTCACGAAACACTATACTATGCCCCCTGGAGATAGCTCATTAGTTGAACAGGAACCCTTCGCCTCGCGGGAATCCCGTCTCCTCCCCCACCCCTCACACCACCCCCGTCTCTACGCCATGCTGCATTGGGCAAGCCTGGCTTTGGGAATGGGGAGGAACGTTCTCCGCAACCCGGATTTTACCTCGAAATCATGGATTGGTTCAAATTCAGACTATTATCTATATAGAGAAAACTGGATGTTGATATAAGAGCTAAACTCCGACACCGTTCGACCGATCTCCATGAAAGCTGGTACTTCTACGTGTTTTCTTTCCTTCACCCAGGTTTATGTGCTGTTAATTCTGTTGTAACTCCACTACATGGCGCTGTAGACCTAACAGAAATGTTCACGTCAAATGCAACCCGCAACACACTCAGCAGCATTTTGAATCTATATCGTTATATAACTCCTAAACGATGCGTTCCTTAAAAACTAAACTTTCGAGACCGAAGGTTTCAAAGAAACGTTTGCCACACAGTAATCTACAGACTGAGATCTCGAATCTTATTCCATTTTTGCTGGTCCGGCGCTTCCCGATATTACCTCACATCCTCAGAGACGTGCAGAATCGGCAAGTAAATGTGATTGAGGGGGACAGAGAGCGGTAGAGACAGAGACACACATAGACAGACAGGGACAGGGTGAATGAAGGAGGGAGAAACAGTGAGAAAGGGAGATGGGAGGGGAAAGAAGGAGATGAAGGGCAGAACAACGCCTGTCGGGTTTTCCCTGTAGTTTTTTAAAAAAATTAATATTATCCTGAGGAGAATTTTCAAAATTAAAAAGCATGTTGCAAATAAAAAGCAAATTTCAAAAGTTCCATGAGAACCAAACCCGACGCATAAATAGCGACACAATATTGATTTATTGGCCAGTACACATGTCAGAACAGATTAATTACAAAATTTTCCCCAATGAATTCAATACATTTTATGAAATGTGATTTTAAAAGCGTATCTGATAGAAATATATTCCCGAGCAGACACAACGTATTCCTAAAAAAAAACAAAAAAACAAAAAACAAAAAAACCTACGCCGATCATTCGATTACACTTTCTCACGTTTGTTTACATTATAAAAATGAATAAAATTATTAGTAACGAAATATTATATACCTCTTAAATAATGAAATGTCACGCAAGGAATTCTGGTTTTCACGTGTTTCCTCTCCAAACCGCTCGCAAGCTCGAATTCTAATACGCGAATCCCTCCTTTCTTTGTTTACGTATTAGCAATAAATCTTTTCCCGGAGCCCGGAATTAGCTCGAAATGCCTCTGGCGAAGTGCCGTGCCGTGGCGTGCCGTGCCGTGCCGTGCGGCGACAGCGTGTCCCGTGACTCCCGGCCGTGCGCTTACGTAAGCAAGGGCGTCCTTCCGAGGCTGCGGGGGCCTTGACCGAGTCTCGACGCGAGGAGACGGCGGCGGCGGCGGCGGCGGCGGCGGCGGCGGCGGCGGCGTAGAGGCGGAGGAGGCTGTGGCAAATGTGGAGGAGGCATTGAAACGCACGAAGACGCCAACAGTAGGCTGGATTCTTTGAGCATGGGGCTACAAGTTGACACATATAATACTGATTATCTGTCAGTACTGAAATCGGTAGCACGTCACACACAGTTTTTAATTGTTTTTGACGTACAATAAATAAATAAAAGTAAAGAGCCGAAATTGCTGTGGACAGTGAGTGAGTCTGTATCAAAAATGACCAGAGACGGAATTAATTTATCTAATCCTCTAATTGTAACATTGAAATAAATATTTTTGGACATTTAGTCGCGGCATAAGAAAATTAACCCATCTTGTGTCACCATTTTTTATTAAAATTAAGAAATATATATTTTGTAAAAAAGTGGGCCAATAGTTTTACTTGTAAAAATTTAATGAAGATACTTCCCGTAAAACATTTTGTTTCACCGTGAAATAAACAATTTCTCTCAGGACAAAGAGCTCGTGTGCAAAATGACATTTTTATAATGAGTCACTTTTCTTGCGTACCGACATTATGGGCCATAATGCAGCACCACAAATTTACAATTACATTAAGTAATTTACGTATTCAACTTCTACAAAATAGTTGAAAACAATGCGTCGTGATTATTTGAGACGTAATAATTTTAATGCTCCTCTCACCATGTTAGTGTTGCAGTGTACCAAAACCGTATTACATCGTGAGAAAACAAGGCGATAAATTCGCCCATATTACAATTAACTCTATATTACAGTCCCCGTTACCTTTGTATTGTAGTGGCCATTAATGCATGTTGACTGGGGTACTTTGGAACGGTTGGGGGAAGAGTCGAAAAAAATGGAGTCTGGTGGCGTTGGCGGGAGAGACGGCGACGAAAATGTGACCCATGCAGTCGCGGCTCGTGGTTTTATAAACAGGGAAGGCTACAAATGCATTGCATTGCATTGCATTGCATTGCATTGCCTTGCCTGTCTTATATTTCTATTAATAAACCCGATACAGACTTAAGGGAGTAGCGCTCCTACCGCGTATCGGGAAAACTAGTTGAAGCGCAATGCTAACCGCTGAACTGCATAGTAATGCCATCTGGTGAGCACGTCCTTCTTCAGACCCTGACCCCCACCTTTAAAGGCTGCCTGTCTGCAGCCCTTCGTCCGCCGGTAAGCCTATGCAGTGAGCCATTGTCCCCTCGTTTTACACAGGCCTTATGGTGAAATAAAGTGGGAGCCTAACGCTTCTCTCTTCCCTGTCAACAGCTTCAAATGCGTTACGGACGGCCGTTAACGAACTGACAAAGAAAAAGTTTGATACGATTGTTGCAATATACAACTCAAAAATCCATTATTAATAAATAAATACATTTATAAACATACTTTTAAATTTCTTTTGGAGGGCGATTTCTCTAGGACAGGCTCCGCCTTACAGCCTTTAATGACGAGCCGCGCCTGGACCCATGTATTGGAGTAGCACACAGGAAGATGATGCAGTGGCGGTAAGGATCAGAAGATCCGAAGACGATGGAGAAGACGGAAGGAGCACGACTGAGAAGAAAAACTAGACCCCTGTGAATACGTCTTAGAATCTAGCACAGTGAACGTCCAGTACCTTTTACACAATACTCGAAAGCAATAGAGTTTATTTACTATTTAAATTTATTCTAAATAAAAACAAGGAACATAAAATGATAACAGAGTCGTCCGGAAAATGTTGCAATTTTAAATCGCATTGTTAATTCCTTCTGATATTATCAAAGGTTAATACATATGTGATAAAATAATGAATTATTTTACTTTACTTTGCTAGCTCAGGAATTGCATATAATTTGGCACAACAATAATTTTATTTGTTGAAATTGATTTGAATTTAGATTAACAATATTAATGTGATTTATTGCATGTGTGATATACCAAAATATTATATATTTTTTTCAATAACATTAGCTGTAAATGGGTTGGACAAAAGGGTATGCAAATGGCGATATACAGCCTTAGCAACGCCGGCGCAGTGGTTGGCAAGGTCAACAAACTGCATTCAGGACTTGAAGAGGTGGGGGCGCTGGCTAGATAGACAGATCAAATGATGTGGGATTGATCTGAAAAGGAAAGACTGTCGAGAGCGTGGCTACTTGGTTTGATAAGAGATGAATGGATTGGCTAAGGGAGAATAGACAATCGAATTTTGTCATTATGTTTTAGAAAAGAGAAACGAAGGACGGATACCGAAGCGTTGAGGGCGGAAGAACAGGGAGAACTGGACATTCTGATAGAGGTCGTCGAGTAGTAAAGATCGCTCGCGAGAGATTAACATTAGTGAAGTAGGTCTTGTAAGTTTGACGTGAGACTCAATGGTTTTGGACTCTGGAAGTTGATGTGCAACGGGAAGTTCGATTAGGACTTTGAAAGTTTCTTTTGCGGTGTTGAACTTCAGTGTTTTGCCACTAGTTGGGGAAAACTAGGAACTCTGAATATCAAGTAAGAACCGGTAGATATTCTAGGCAGTGAGGGCTGGAGGCGTCGGAAGCGTCGCAAGATTAGAAGAGAGAAGCGGGACTTGGGATCGCCTGCATTCAAGTGAGAAGAGACTGCGGGGCGTTGGCGACGAAGATATTAGATAAGTACTGCAGTACAAAAGATATATTTTAAAACGAGGTCATGACCTAAGGACAAAAACAATTGTTAATAGTATTAAATAAATTGTTGAATTTTTTCTTTTGGAAATGAAAAGATTTTCATTTAGTCAATCAAAATTGTTAAATAGTTAGAAATAGATAATTATTCCCTTTCAGATTCCTCGCCATACTGTACAGTTGGCGGATCAAGTTATCGGCTATCTAGGCGATAGCGATTATCCATAACGGGACCCATTGACCCAGCTAGTCTGACATATATACATTTGTTGAAATTAGCTGTGGAAGCATTGATTTTTTTTAATTAACGTAACCTGTTCCTGGCGCCCAAAATTTTAATATAAATTCGGAACGGGTCACGATTATAACCATCTTAGATGAATGATGCCAACGATCTCGTAAGAGTCTTTGACGAGACGTTGTTGGTACATTTCATATGCATTTGGTTAATACGGTACCTAATTGTCTAGGCGTTGTGAAATGAGACCCCGCAGTTCGTATCACCCTTGGCTTCCGCCCGAAAATCCCTCTTCGCGCCGGTCGTCGCCGAAGTCATCTGCTTCTCTCTTGATGTTTTACTTTACTCCTTGCACTACTATTCCAAATTCTATTCTCCCTATTACATAGAACATGGCGATGTACCACTTAAATTCATCAGACCACCTTCGCGCAGCTACCACCACGATGCCAGTCAACAAAACCCAACTCTCTCTAGTTCAGAGCCTCCTCCTGCACGTCAACAAACATTCGTTACCTAGTAACCGGTTCGCACCGTCCAGAGTAGCGCGGCGTTTGTTTTCCTGTAATATTTTGTATATTACACATATGAGACATAATCTTTTTAAACACAATGATCGTGTTAAGGACGAGATATGTGGAATAGCAAACGTTCAAAATAAAAGCAATTGGTTAAGTCTTACGACATTCCGGGATTAAACTAAACATTTGCGTGCTAGGAGACACGAGTTATGCCACGGAGTTGTCGGTATAAACGGGGCTGGCGGAATTGATATTAATTGACGTTGGCCAGGAACAACGGCAAAAGCAGCGGCGGTCTATGGCGTATTTGATAGAAGGACCAAGAAATTGATTTAACAAATTCTGAATGTTTTAATATCGAATGCGATATATAAAAAGCTCGCCTATCTGCACGAAATATCTTCCTGTTACTCAGTTGAGAGCATGTGTCGGATCAAGAGTTGCTGAAGTAACTTTCTTTTCCCGGAAAGTGCAATGACTAGGGAGCGGATTTCTACGATTTTGCATATTTTTGTCAGTTGCTTCAGGGTTTAGCTAAATGAAATTTCTTTACATTTGGTTAGAATTGGATGCTATGTAGATCAACATGTTAGTGCATTTTTGTGCATATTTGGCCAATTTTTCCTATTGCTGCATTTTCATGTAATTACAAGTGTTTATTTTCCATATTTCGTTAAAATACAGACTTATCTCTAAAACGTTTAAACATTTCATAGGATCTATTTGTTTGCGGGCGTTTATTAATTCGAAAGAGCTTGTCACAATTTGCATTTGTTTTTCTTCTTCTTTTCTATAGATGATAAAATACTTGTGTAAATGTAGTTTCTTGATATATTTTTTAATCAGGCAGAATAAATGCAACAAGACATACTATGTGATTATTTAATTTAATTATTTTCCCCGTGAAATAAAAAATACTTGCACAAATATATATAATCTTTTCATTCTAAGCATATTTCTCCTGAATTTTATCAAGAAAGGTTTATAATTGCCAATGAAAGTGCATGTTTAAAAATTTGTAGGTCATAAATGCAGAGTTCTTTAAAATATGAAAATAGATTATTTCGAAATAGAAACAACAACAATGAAACTGGCGAATGCAATTTATCAAATTATGTTACATTGTTACTAGCAGAATACCTCATAAGGCCTGTAGTAGAAAAGCCACAACAAACAAAAATAACTTGGCGTATCTGCTTCTCATTCTTCAATCAGGCCACGCCCATTCCGTGGGCTGCCAGCCCCGTGACTCAAAGAACATCCTTCGACCTTGGACGCAGCACTGAAAGACGTAGGCGACGACGGCGGCAGCAGCGGCGGCGGCAACGACGCTGGAGGAAGTGAGGAAGACGCTAGGAGGAGGTTGTGGTGCTGGCAATTACAAACCAGGAAAACCAGGAGCATCTGCGGAGACGACGGGGAAGAGAGAGACAGCCACGACCCTGGCGGCGGAGCTAACCACAGCGCAAATGTCGACAATGGTGAAGGCAACTGGGGTTGATTGATTGATTGATAGTGATTCCGGGTGCGTCAACTACGGCGGTCATTAGTCCCGTAAATGTAGTGGACGTTTTTCATAGGGAGGTGACTTTGATATTCCACTGCTGAATGACCAGATCTGGCGCCGACCTACCGTCGACTAGCGGGGTATTCCCCTATGAGATATCTCCCACCAGCGGGGCACCACCCCAGCCGGGACAAACTCTAAGGCCCCTACCGGTCTCGCGTCATGTGTGGTAGTGTAGTGCCTGTCAGTGTGTGTGTGTGTGTGTGTGTGTGTGTGCGCGCGCGTGTGTGTGTGTGTGTGTGTGTGTGTGTAAGGGGCGAGGATAGGACAAGAGGAACGAAAGATCGCGTACGGTTCGTGGCCCGTTTTTTTAGGGTACTGCTGCGGCATTCGTCATATTTTGTAAATAAAACTTGTACATACTTTTTTACGTCTGTGAGTTTATTTTCATGACGCCACACGAGTAACGACGTTGACAGTGGGAAGCGACGTCGCCGAGAGGACAAGGGGAGGGGGGGCTGATGAATTTAATTTGGGGAAGAGAGCACGTTCTTGACGCCGTTCAAAGCAATCATATTAGATAATATTCCTCCAAAAGAGCTAATGGAGCCGCCGCCGTTACCTGCTCCATTGGTTCAACGACGGATTGAACCACCGTGAACTAATGTGTGCCTCACTTGCTCGTATATAGGCCACTTAAAGGTGTAAACAAAGAGTTTACAACATAATAAAATTGTCAAGTGGTTTATTAAAACGAAACCTTCACTAATTGGTTAATTCCAGTACACATCACCCACGGACACGCCTGACTTGACGGGCCTGTCTCGAGCTGATTATAAACCTACCATCACTTCACCAGTTTATTCGCACGAGTTACAATGAGCCGACGACAGATATACAACCGCACAAGCCAGGTTCGAACTGGCAACTTGGTCGTGTGTAGGACCCTCAAGCGGTCCAATCACGCTCAAGTCAGGCTTGACGAGCTTGCGTCCCACCGTTGGCAAAAAACCTGACGCAAACAATTGTACGAACAATGAAGCTACAGAAGCGGTAACTATTCCAGAACCAGCACATCGCAGGCACGTCGAACCTGTGTTGACCGTGTATAGGCCTCTTTAAGACGGTGACAGATTTACGAGAATCGAGAGGCTTGCAAGCGGCGCATGAAAGAGACGGAGGCGCTTGAAGGCACTTGAAGTGGCGAATGTGGGCGTCGACGTTGCGACGTCTAAGAGCAAACGCTGCGGCGCGAAAGAGGTTAGATAGATTTATTACAGTCTGCTTTGAGCTAATGCTCGGTGGCAATCAAGGGAACAATTAGAATTAGAACAATTACAAACATTTGCAATGGGAATTACCATTAGAATTAGAGGATGATATCCTAGCTCTTATTAATTTCTAGTTATCTCTAAATGGACTTCTAGTTTATGTGACACTTCACTTCACTACACTACACTACACTACACTGCACTCACCTTCACTGCACTACAGTCCCCTCCCTTCCACTCCACTCCACTGTATAACGGACATGACAATAATAACAAATATAACAAAAACAATAAAAACAATGATAATAACTTAAAAACTACACCAGGTTGAAGTTTCAAGAAATGTTACCTGGCGGAAAGTGACGCCACTTGTCTCTTTCACAGCTGCTGTTTAAAATTGACAAAGTTAATGACAAAAAAAAAAGTTCCAAAGACATAAGTCAGCGTGGTATACGTAACTTGTAAAACATTTGCAATGTTTAATTGATTACATAGCTACATAACTGATTCTGTCCAAACACCAAATCTACTCGTTTCCATACAAATCAGTTCATTTTTTAAAATGGTTATATAGAATAAAATATTGCCTATATATCTTTGTGATTTCAGCCGAGATCTTGTGGTAATTCATACTATAGGCGTACGAAAGAGGTAAGCAGACCACAATGAATAAGTATGTTCTCCACTAAATTCAATAATTTAAAAAAATTTTAAAAATATATTGTATTAATTCTACTGTTGTCAGTGTTTTAGATTTGTTAATGTTTTTGGTAATAATGTTGCTTGTGCCATTGAAGATTACTCGAAACGTTACTCGAAAGTTACTCGAAAGTTTTCTGGAATTGCGTAAATTAGTGTATAATGTGTTAAATACATTTTCTTATTCATAGTGGTCTGATTATCTCTTTCATACGCCTGTAATGTTGTTTTTTGTTACGTTTGTTATATAATTGTAAAAATAAGATTATTTCCATTAAAAAGAATATTAATGACAATTTATAATGTAACCTTGAACATGGCCCATATTCATGTTTTGAAATCTTAAAACGTAGTGTGTGTTACTACGACGCAAAAGCCTATAAGACTGTACTACAAAATAAAGCTCGGACACCTCATAACATCGTGTTCTACCTGCCACGTCGGCATGGTAGCAAAGGCAGCAGAAGAGAGGCTGAAGGGGGGAGGGGCGTAACAGTGGCGCCAGCCACGCAGAATGCACTCGCAAAGAGAGTGAAGCAGTACGACCTGCAACGGCGGCGGCGAGAGGAGGGCGTCACCGGCCGGCGGCGACCCGCGGAGCTCCCTCCCCCCCCCGCCTCCCACGTAATGGGCGCGTCCCATTGTTCGCCCGCCTCCGCACCTCCCCTCCCCCCCACCCAGCGCACGCCGGGAATTTTCTTCCCAAGGCCCCCTGCTACATGAGCACGTCGCGCGTCGACACTCGGACAAAAGTGGATTATGCCACGTTTTTGAGATTACGTCGGGCCACTTTCGTGCTCGTAGGATTGGGAGGCCTTGCAAATAAATGTAATGGACTGGTAGAAGAGCTGCTTTTTTTGTAAACACGGCCCTAAAAATGTACTTCGGTGAAGTTTGGATAACTAAGAAAGATAAGCACCGTTCAGTTACACCAATTCTTTCTCCTTGTATTTACTGCAATACCAAAACTTTAAGTCCTAAAGAAGCTCCCAATTGAATGATCGTGTTCCTCTCTCATTCCACCTCGTGTTCTTTAAGTGCATCTATGTTTAAATCGAAGTATAATCCTAATTCTCTGGAGAGCGTGAGACAATTGTGCCTTTTCCTTTTTCAAAGACTCGAACAAATATCTATCACCGATGGCAGGCAGTAAAATGTAAATAAAATATATAATAATAATAATAATACCGGACACAAACGTCGACATCGATACTCTCTTAACACTAAAATCTGATATTCTTTATTCCAAGGAATATTCAGCGTAACATTTAGAATATTGGATCGAGGAGGAAGGCATTTAGGTCAATTCACCATGCAGGAATAGAATGGGAAAATCTACAGGAAAGAAAAAAAGAAAAACAAACGAAAAAAATATGGTTAACAACGAACGTGTCTATGCAAGTAGCTTCTAAGATAATTTCCTCCCTGCTGGCCTCCTGATGTTTAGCTTTTTTCGAAATTCTTTCTTTGGCCGTCTTGAAACTAGAACCGTCGGTCTTTTTCAAATCGACGACCCATAGATTTTCATCTATGGGTCGTCGAAATACACTAAAATCTCAATTTCATCAGAAATGTGGCATAGCATATTATTGCTCATGGTCTTCAATTTAATGGAATTTTAAAAGATTACGACCTACATCCGTCTAACGTGGAAATCTGGAATTATTAGTACACAAGTTTAAAATAAGACAATCTTTTAAATAAATTAATGGTTTCGTGTGCCCAAAGGTCATAATCCTTCAAATAACAACACATTCCCAGACGTTAAAGTCACTCAAGATCAGTAGAATACATCATATCCAGACTTGCATCGAACTCGAAACGACTCGAAATCACAAATCTTGTTTGAATTGAATTGATCCCTCATTTTTACGTGGTGAGACTCATTCCATGAGGCCTGCTCTTCCGTCTGATCACGCAAATTTTGCTACGCTCCTTTCACCAACTAGCGAAGAAACAAGGAAGTACTTGGGCGATGAAACAGGCGATTTGAATTTAGCTCATAGGCTTCATGTAGGTTTGAGGATCTTTTCAATGCAGTAAATGGGGTACTAACATGAGGCATAAAATATATATATATATATATATATATATATATATGTGTGTGTGTGTGTGTGTGTGTGTGTGTGTGTGTGTATACGTGCATGCCGTTTATGTCACCCCTCGTACTAGTACTTTATTGGGGGCGAACCCCGAGATGAGTACCTAGGCGGATGCCTTTACCTACACCCCCCACAGGCGTACAAGTACCCCCATGGACCAATATCCGGATCCCGCCGGAACGCAGTTTGCCCTCTCGGGAACTTCCCCATTCAAAACCTGGGTTTAAGGCCGCCCTGCCAGCTCAGAACTACTAGCTATCCGGGCTAATACCGGAGTCAATATCGCCTGTATGACGACGCGCCAATCACATGCGCCGGGACGCCAAGTCCCTCCTCTGTGCCCAGAGTATTGGGCCAATGCCACGGCAAAGCCAAGAGCCCAACTGGGGGCCACCCGAACTAAGGTCCGGGCGGCTCGGCTAACATGGGGCAGCCGGCTTTACTTCCCTACGATGGAAGGCGTACCAAAGACTTTTTCGCCCTTAAAATCCACGGCTTCGATCAGATTTGAACTCGCGAACTTCGGTATAACAATCCGATACGCTAACCCTTATATTACCGTATGTATATTTGTACTGTTTGAATCTTCACCAAGCACAGAACGCCACCGCCGTCTCCAACCCTTTCATTACGGCCGCCCTTCCCTCACCGCCGCCTTTGTCCACCCTTCGCCGTTGCGTGCCGCGCCCTACCTTTTGCATTACCTCGGGCGTCATGAAGGCCCTCGAAGGGCTCGTAGGGAGAAATGGAGTTAGCCGCCTGAGATCACGTATAATGTGGGGAGGAAAGTGCAAATAAAAAGGAAAGAGCGACCTTAAAGAGTAGGCGCTCATGTACTGCGTACGCGCCTTAGTGCAGTCTTGCCCGCTCGTCTCACCCTCGCTCGACCATCAACACGTAAATTCGCATAAAAGGAGCAGGGAGAAAGAGGCTGTAATAAATTAAGTAATACTTAATTTGGAGATGAAACAGCAAAGAAAAGGTAACAGCGAAACGACTAATTTCACACGAAATTCAAATGAACTCCATCTGGGGAAATTCATTATTCATCCAAGAGATGCGTACAGGCGATGAAAAATAACCCGCGTGGGGGAGATTACTGTTTTGATTATCTTGACAACATCCATAGCAGAGCTGATTTGAATTACTATATTTTATTTTAATGTGCTTCACTTATATTACGTTGAACTACAATTATTATACTATTCCAATTAATAGAGGCAATAGCAATGAATACTAATGGTATTTACTAATATAAAGCGACAACTGATCTTTCTTCATAATAACGGGTCATGATCTGTTGATTTCGAAATGTTCGGGTTACATTTTAACATTTCATAATAATACCT
Source organism: Acheta domesticus (assembly GCA_031308135.1). NCBI lineage: Eukaryota > Metazoa > Arthropoda > Insecta > Orthoptera > Gryllidae > Acheta > Acheta domesticus. The sequence continues at coordinate 30,671,048 of JAHLJT010000631.1, read as the reverse complement.
TAGGCATCTGCCAAAAGTTTAGTACAGCAACGAACAATCGGCCGTGTTCCACTTTTAATCTGCAATGTATTTCTCAAAATGTCTGTATTTTAGCAAATAGCACAATTGCTTTCGCTTTGGAACTGAGAAATGGGTCAACATCCAAAATTGTCGAAACTTTGTAATAATCCGCTTAATTTTCATTTCATTGGCTAAACGGCGAACAGGAGCGGTAGCTACTTTTTTGTAATAAGAATATAGTATTATAGAGTATAATACTTTTTCTAGTGGCTGATCCGTCGCCGCCGCCGCCGCTACCGCAAAAAAACTGATTTCTAACGAAAATGAAGGTACTCGTTACTTTCTTTCGTTATGGTATTCATTACGTGGAGAGAGAGGATCAATTATTATTTGTAAGGTAGCCCAAACTCAAAAAGAAGTCATCTTAATAGACAGCTTACACTAAATTTATAATTGTCAGGGTTAATTTCTACTTTCACAGAGATTTCATCTTCGCTGACCACCTGTGCGGCCGCCGATCGGAAGCATTATTTCGTCAGAAGCGCGGGGGTGGGGTGGGGTAGGAGGACCAGAGCTCCAGAGCTGCGGCCTGTGGAGGATGGGCAAGTGCCTGCTTTGCCACGCGGACTCCTCCAAAACGACCACAACCACCACCGCCTCCGTCCACTCTCACCACCGCCTCACCATTGTCAACGACAAGAACAACAACCACCGCCACCAGCGCCCCACCAATATAAACGATTAAATTAACGAAATGAACGAATGACGACCAATATGAACGGAAACTAAAACGACGAAGATGAATGGTTAAAATAAGTAAATGGAATTTTCTTGCTTTCCTCAACACAATTACAATCTGTAAATCGTCAGTTCCTACCCACACCCTACCGCAGTAGCCGTCTGCACTATTTACATCTCCAAGGTACAACTAAGTGGCTTTTAATGTAGACAGACTGAGGTTCACAGTTCCTTGTCGGTTTCTAAATTCACGTGCTTTTTATCTTTGCGGGCCACCTGTGCCACCAGGCGCATTTTTCGGTAGCGGCGTTGGATCGCGCAGGCGAGAGCGGCCTCTGGCGGGCGGGCCGCCGCCGCCGCCTCTACAGCCTCCACCGCCGCAACCGTCGCCACCGCCACCGCCACCGCCGCCGCCGCCGCCGCCATCATCACCGCCGCCGCCACCGTCACCGCCGCCGCCGCCACCGTCACCGCCGCCACCGCCACCGCTACCGCCGCCGCCACCACCAACGCCACCATCGTCGCCGCCGCCGCCGCCGCCTCTACCGCCACCACCGTCGTCGCCGCCACATCACCGCCTGCACCGCCGCCGCCTGCACTACCACTTCCTCCTCCACCGCCGCCGCCGCCACCTCCACCGGCGCCGTCATCGCCTCCACTGCCACCGCCAGCGGCGTCGCCACCATCACTGATGCCGCCATCGCCTCTGCCGCCGCCATCGCCGCCGCCACCGTCGCTAGCACCTCCGCCGCCTCCACCACCGCGCCGCCGGGACAAAAAGCGGCCCCACGGCGACAAAGGGCGGCGTTCCTCCGCGTCCGCGCGGACAAAGCGGTGCAGGAGGCGGACGGCGCTGCGGCGGCGGTGGTGAAGGCGGCGCGGGCGAAAGCAGCGAAGGCGGGCGCTGGGCGCCAGTGGTGGGCGGGGCAGCGCTGGGTGTGCAGGTGGCGGCGGTGGAAACGGAGGCGGCTGGAGAAGGACAGGAGAAAAGCAGGCGACGTGAAAATCGGTTGGTGGTCGGTGAAGGGCGGCGGTGGTTGGCGGTGAAGGGAGGCGGTGGGTGGCGGTGGGAGTCTGGGTGATGGCGGGGGTAGGCAGCGGCGACGCGCGGGGGCCGGGTCAGACGGGCAGCCGTAAGACTAGTGGCCGGACAGGTACTCAGCCTGTACGTGCCGTCCCGGCTCCTCGCATGTGCGTCCCAGCTGCTTCGCCAACATAACCGGTGTATGTAGTTGAAGGTAGAACCTTAGGGCAGCTCCGCACATTCGCTATTCGACGAACAGCGAGCAACCGCTCGCCGAATCCGGAATAATGTGGATGGGTCGCTTACTATTTGCCGAATGCTGAACTTTCGGCGCTCGCCCTACCCGCCGTGTGTCGGTCTATTGGGCACATCAAAGGGAGCGACCATTCGCCGCCGAACACAGCTGGTAGGGATCGGGCGAGCAGTAGCTCGCTGCTCGGCGAATGCCGAATGTGTGGAGCCACCTTGAGGGACAGGATGTATAGTATCTTCTTTCCTGTACGATAGATCGGCGATTAAATGCTAATGTTCTCAAAACTTACTGAGGTTAAACTCGCGTTTGAAACTTTTCTTCACTTTCTCGCCAACCAATTGTCGCCTCCTTCGCGCTTCTGTTTCTCGCCCTATCGGCAGCCATTATCAGACCCCTCCTGTACGCATGCCCAATATTGTCAAATGGTGCCAAAAATAATATACACAAATTACAAGTCATCCAAAGCAAATTCTTAAGATCCACCTCCCAAGCTCCCCTGGTTCGCCTACAACCAGCAAGTAAACATGAAATTAAACATCACACCAATTACGTACCATTAAGCCGTTTCATCAATAATTATTACTCAAACCGCCATTTGATCAAATACAGCAGAAATATCAAAACTGGGTAAATATAACACAACAAACTCGAATAAACAAGATATCCTTTACAGGTATTCTTGAACACATTCAGCAACATAGAATAAACTAACTAAGATGCTCTCTGAGACCCCACAGCATACGCAGTTTAGTGTTAGCTATAAATTTGATTAAACTAGATCAGGGTTGTCCAACTGGCTACCCGCGGGCCGCATGCGGCCCTCGGTGCCCTTTGTTATGGCCCGCGAAAGGTTATTAGCCAAAAGTGAAGGTCCCATGCAACCATGTCGGAGGGGAACATTATGCACCTAGCGCAGTCGCGGCTCGTGGTTTTATAAATCGGCAAGGCTGCAAATGCATTGCACTGCATTGCATTACATTACATTGCATTGCCTGCATTGTATTTGTATAAATAAAACAGATTTAAGGGAGTAGCGCTCTTACCACATATCGGGAAAACTAGTTCAAGCGCACAGCTACTCGCAGAGCTGCTTAGAACTGCTATCTGGTGAGCACGCCCTTCTTCAGACCCCAGGCCCCACCCTTGAAGCCAGGCAGCCTTCGTCCGCCGATAAGCATGTGCAGTGAATGCATGACGTCACGCCTACTCGTTTTACACAGGCCTTATGGCGGAATAAAGTGGGAGCCTAATGCTTCTCCCTTCCCTGTCAACAAATTCAAATGCGTTACGGACGGCAGTTAACGAATCAACGAAGAAAACGTTTGATATGATTCTTACAAAATACAACTCAGAAATCCATTATTAATAAATAAACACATTTATAAACATATTTTTAAATTTCTTTTCGAGGGCGATTTCTATCGGAGAGGCTCCGCCTTACAGCCTTGAATGACGAGCCGTGCCTGACATAGCGAATGTGTCCTAACAGAGTCTACACCTCCTTTAATGTAAAAATAGGTCAAGATTATATTTAAGGATTTTTTCTAGTAAATTGAAAAATTCAGAATCATCTCAATGCATTTCACTACATTATGCGCAGTACGGCCTGATATCAATCTTGGTTCCATCCCCCCTTCCCCCTCGTTTCAGAGCAGCAGAGCCAATTGTCGAGATCAACATTACCGGGAAGTCAGGTGTGAATCGCCCGAGCAATGTAAATATGGCCCGCAACCGTATTAAAGGTTTCAGTTGTGGCCCTTGAGGGACACCCCTAAGCTAGATTGTATTCTTGTAACTACAAACGTGAAGTTGAATTTTAACTGAACTTTGTAAATTGATCCAGAATGTAAACAAAAGAAAATAACAATGAATCTACTTGGGATTTGATAATCCCGTCGACCGCCCCGCCCCGCCCCCTTCCGCCTCGCCGCTCAAGGCCTCTCCGGCGCCGCGGCTTCCGGAACAGCCGGTTCGCCTCCGCCACTTCCGCCAGGACGCCGACCGGCATACGGCGCGTGGGATGGAGATGCCTCCCCCACTCCCAAGATAATGAAAATCTCAGTTTGGGAATCAATCGGATTTATTACAAGATCAAGCAATATATTTTGTCTTAGGAACTCTCAAACCCGTATCAGCAATCAACATGTTCATATCTTTTTTTTTCGTGTAAAATACAGTAAACCCTCGTTAGCACGAACTCTCTGAACACGAATTTCCCCGTAACGCGAGCAAAACTTCGGCCCAGACAAGAGATAACGGTAATACGGACATTTATAATATTCGGGTACCACGAATTTTATTACACGGATTCCGATTACTTCGATCCCTTGGAAGTCGTGTTGATGAGAGTTGACTGCACATTAGTTCTGTCAGTTTCCAAATGTAAAAGAATATGTTTAAACTACGAATTTGACGTCTTCAATTTGAAAAGATAGTGGTTCAATTAAGTAAAAAAAAGGAAAGAAAACGGATCTAAAAGACGTTTTTGTGACGGCCTTACCTTTGATGCAGGAATATATTATTGTGTCTCTCAGGGAGCATTCCATTGAGATAATCTTCAAAGGTCATCAGACATTTGGCGCGTTCTCACATTTTACGTTTGTTAATATAAAATAACTAAAACATGCGGCCTATTTGAGGGTCATCAATGGCCTATTTGAGGGTTTTAGTGACTACATCCTTTTGAGGACAAAGTAAGAGCAGAAAAACAATGATGGGATGTTTGGAACTTGAATAATGGAGGTGTGTAAGGGGGCAAGCAAATCGGGAAATCGTGGGTAACGGAACGAAGGAGAGAGGGAGGCACAGAAAGAGTTGGCAAGCTTTACATGTTATGCATAATACGGCGCCTACTACATTCTGTGGGCGCCTGAAAATTGTTAGAGTGAAAATAAGAGCAAGGACGTCGGGCTATTTTGCATGCTTTCCAAAGCACGTTTCAGGAGGTAATTGATCTCAATGAACAACTATCAGAACCTAACGAGAACTGAAGGAGAGCGTCGATCGTTTGATGAATTATGATCGCGTTAAAAAGGTTTTTAGACTATTTCTGCCCACATTTCCATGTTGTAAACTTGCATATTACACATGATTATCAGAAATTATTAATAGACATTATAAACAGGATATTACACTAACTAGGTTCTGAATGATAATTTGCATTCTGGATTTCGTATACAATACTAACGTAGGATTTGTTTCCAATTTTATGTCGATAACGAGCCCTGGAATAATTAAACGGAATTGTTTTCGTTTTAACTGTTACACTTGAATTTCGGAGGCTGGTAGGCTGCCCGATATATGGAACAAAGTATGCTGTTGCTGTAAAAACACAAAAAATAATTGAACTTTAATAAATATGAATGGATGGATTACATTCAATTCGGTTATTTTATTTTGATTACTGAGATTTCAGAATATTAAAAAAAATGTACCACAATACTTTCGTCGACAAAAACAACTGAATTATAAAAAAAAGTATTTGCAAATCATTGTGGTATAAATATTTTGTGATGTTTCATAAAATGTCCTTGTTATTACCGAAAGACTGTCACAGAACTGTTCAATTCTTTGAGAGAAATAGCAACAGAAAGTAACTGATGAGATTGCGTTTGAAAATATCCAATCTTCAAGTAAATGCATGAAGAATATTTTCAGAACTTTTCAATAAAATAAAGGTAGAAATTATTTCTTGATGAAATTAAAATAAAATAAACATTTTTTCAGATAACTTGCAAATTGAAATAATGACTACAAACAAATTTGTAGAGAAGATAAAAAAAGGTTTAAGTGAGTGTACGTGAAAAATTCAAAACGAACACCAAAAATAAGCAAACATTGTTAGTTACCAACGATAAAAGAGCCGATCTTTCGAGTTTTATGTTCATATTCCTCCCTTTACCACGGACATTTTCATTATCCTTAATAAAAACTATTATTGTTACTATTAGTTTCAATAGTATTATTATCATAGATGTGCTCAGCCTAAGCAAAAAGGAAGGTAACTGCATTTCAGTGCCACTCTCGGCCCACTTTTGCACTAAACTTTTTTTTTTTTACAATTGAGATATGATTTTCGGAAATAACATACACTTCAAGGACAATGAAATGATCATAAGTAGTATCAAGAGTGCTTTGGAAATTGTTGATACATCTCCAACTCGCGCAGCGAGTAGGGGATTTATCTAAGAATTTCCAAAGCACAAGGGGTATTTAACAGGACTATTCCACGAGTGAAATTCCGTCCAAAAGAATTCCAAAATGCGCCAAATATTGAAAAGAACTGAAATATATGTCAAAAATCAAACGGTTATGTTATAGTACATAAGCGGTTTCTCGGACATCGACATAGATCGACATAGATCGACCCGAACGATGTATACCGCCTCCTGATATAGATGAGTGACAGTTTATGATTGTCCAGTAGGGACAAAAGATAAGAAAGATCGGATAGAAAAAGGTTTTCGAGATACACCACCCTGACTGGAGAATTTTGTATGTATACTTAAACATCACTGGTTTTAATTTCACCATTTCATCGTTGGTCATTTTAATACAATTCAATAAAAATTGATTTTATGTGGAACCATTTACAGAGTTTGCCAGAAGGCTTAGAAGGTTTCTTCCCCAAATGATGTGGATTAATTCCGTCAACGTACGCCTAAACAATGAGGAACTCAGAAACTGATCATCTCTAAATAAACTGTTTTATTAAGTACACTGCGACTTACCTTATTCTGCCTGTAACACAAATCAGCTGTTTCGCTGCCATTCAATTGGGAGCGTAAATATCGCTACAGTGTCGTCACTATGGTGACGTTTAAGTTCCCGATTGGATGAAACCGTCAACAGCTGATTTGTGTTACCCCCCTCCAAGCGCACGCCTAAGATTACGACAATAACATCTAACGTAAGGCAGCAGCTTGGGAAACGAAAAGAAGGAAGGGAAGGCGTGCAAAGGCGCAAAGACAGCTGGAACCAAAGGCGAGATGGAGAAAAATGCCACCCGTCGTCCAACGCAACTGCGAAAGGGCGTGTTCCTGTTTCACGCGGGCGCGTCGAGGATGTTCTGGGCGCGCGCGAAGCTTCTTCCTTATCTGGCCTGACAGCCACGAGGCGGCCGCGGAGGTGGCAGCGTTGGCGACTGTGATGATGGCGGCGGTGGCGGTGAGAGCGAGGGAGAGGGAGAGGGCGCGGGCGAAGGCGAGGGCGCGGGCGTGGGCGATGACGAGAGAGGGGGAGGGAAAGGGCGCGGGTGTGGACGCAGGCGAGGGCGCGGGCGAGGACATGGGCGAGGGCGAGGACTAGGGCTAGGGCGAGGGAGAGAGCGCGGGCGAGGGCGTGGGCGAGGGCGAAGGTGAGGGCGAAGGCGAGGGCGAGGGCAAGGGCGAGGATGAAGGCGCAGGCGAGAATGAGGGCGATGGCGCGGGCGAAGGCGAGGGCGAAGGCGAGGGCGGAGGCGAGGGCGACAAGCGACGGCGGCAGCGGCGGCGAGGGTGACAGCGACGGCGGTGGCGGCGGGCGGCGACGGCGGCGGCGGCGGGCGGCAGCGGCGGCGGGGGTTGTGAGTTGGGGCAACGAGGGGGCAGGGGCGGGGGCGGCGGAGGTGGCGGCGCCTGTGCGGCGGGCTCTTCGTCTTGCTGTCCCTGGCGGAGAGCGGCATTTGTTTCGCGCTTCCGCTCCCACTCGCTTCGTCACGCGAGGGTGGAGGCTATGGCGTCTTACAGGGCGGCCTTTCCCGAGAGCTGTATTTGACACCCACACAAGAGGTGGCGCTTCCAACGTCAAATTTATTATAATAATTATTATTATCACAATCATTAAATTAATAATCATTAAAAATATAATTATACATTTTATTATACTGTATATCTCATACCACAATTCATGCAATCCAAGCGTTGGAAGTAGATGTAGGAATCAGGTGCAAAAGGCAGAAATACTGAACAGCTGCAGAATAGTGAGAGAGTTACTGCAGTGTGCTACTAATCAGGAAGAAATCGCCTAAAAAATTTCTATAGAGCAACGTTCGTCCTTGTCTTGTTTCCGCGTGATCAATCAAGCCTGGAGCAACAGTGGGCAGGAGAATGTGCCTGTGCAAAGGGCAAAGACTGAAAAATTCAATGTCAATAAAAAATATATCAGATTTTTTTAAATAACGTCTATCTCCAGTTTTCACATTCGAATTATGTAAAAATAAATGGATGGAATTGGGTAAAAATAAATTTTTAGGTGCTTATGTTGATCATTTGCGATCTTTGCATAGAGTACAATACAGTCTTCTTTTATTCTAGAATTTGCATAGTAATTGCATAGTATAAAAAAAGTCTTTTGTTCTAGTACATTCATGTCCGATGTCCTTAAAGATACCTCCGTAAATATCATTGCCATGTCTCTGTAAAAAAATAACTTGTCAGGAGCAAGTAACTGATAACAAACATTTCAAATTTTCGCCGATTGTCTTTGGGTAATGTTCGCAAATACATCAAATAAATATACATATGTGAGAAACATTGGCAGACGAAAGGTGTCATGTGCTTTTACCCAAATTCAAGAGCATATTCAGCAATTACTATGTTTCTGCTATCACACAGAATAACTTTCACCGGCATCAACTCTTCACTGATTTAATATTTACTACGGACGGACTGATTGACGTTATTCGTTATGATGGACCCCCAGAAAAGGAATTCCGACTACATAATTTGTTGGAGAAAGTATTTGTGGCGGGTGTTGATCTTTTCCTCGCTGGACGGCGAGATTGGCGTCGACCTACCGTCGTCTAGCGGGGTTTCCCCTCAACCAGGTATCTCCCAGCAGCAGGGCACCGCCCCAGCCGGGACAAATTTTCAGCTCCCGACTCGTCTCCCGGCACGTGTGGTAGTGTAGTGCATGTAAGTGTAACTGTGTGTGTGTAAGAGGAGAGGATAGGAGAAGGAAGAGGAAGGAAAGGTCGCGCGCGGTCCGTGGCCCGGTGAGGGTACTGCTCCGGCTTTTCGGCATTCCTAGAACCACCCGGTCAGAGGAACTGCAGTGACATCAGTTGAGGCACTGAGCCATCTCTCCTGGTAGTTTCTCCGATCCACACAAGACGAATGCCGGAGCAATACCCTTACAAACGGTCCACGGACCGCGCACGATCTTTCTTACCTCATCCTTGTCCTATCCTCTCTCTCTCTCTTCCACACACACTAACATGCATTACACTATCACACAAGGCGGGAGACCGGGCGGAAACTTAGAGCTTGCACGGGCTGGGGCGGTGGGCCGCTGGTGGGAGATACCTGGGGCGGGGGAAGGTCACAGCCACCTCCCGATGAAAAACATGCACTACACTTACGGAAATAATGACCCTAGCAGTTGACGCGCGCACGGAATCACTAAGAATCTATCCACTGCGTCGAGCAGAAAAAGCCGAATTTTTCGCCCTCGTACCACAGAAAACGTGTGTGTTCCTGTTGAGCGGCGGGGGCGGCATCAGCGCTGCCAGCGGCGCCGCGGCGTCGGCGAGCAACAGGTCGCGCCGCCCACTGCCCCCTCCTCTCTCGCCACCCACGCACCGGCCGCCCCCGCCGCCTTTGACGGCCGCCGATCGCCGTCTCCTCCCCACACTCCGCTCTCCCCCCCTCCGCGACACCACGCCCATGCAGATCTCTCTGGCCCGCACTATACTGCAATTTTTTAAACTTTTCTCGTGAAGGCTCATCTTCACGATGGAATATGTCACAGTATTTCGCGTCATTCCCAGTCATGGCGCCAGATAACGCATGATCGCAACAGTATAATAATAATAATAATAATAATAATAATAATATAATAATAAAATAAATGCTGCTAAACATGAAGTGTGAGACACAAAAAATGTTAAAGAAATCGTGGAGAGACAAACCACTCCACGGACAATATCTAAAAAGAATGGACAAGGTGCAGATCAATAAAGATCAATCATTTATGTGGCTTAAAAGGGGAAGAATGAAGCCAGAATCGGAAGCACTTGTAATAGCTGCCCAAGATCAGGCCTTGAGAACACGACATTATGATAAAGCGGTTCTCAAAATTTCCCAAGATGACAAATGCCGCATTTGCCAGGAGGAAGTAGAAACCATTGATCATATTGTCTCAGCTTGTCCAATCCTAGCAAAGACGGAATACCTGAAAAGACATGACAGGGTGTGTAGCTACCTCCACTGACAGATCTGGACCGCAATCGAAGTTCCAAACACATGCCCCAAGTGGTACGAACACTCACCAAAACCGGTGACGTCTGTTGAATTGCGTACGATATTGTACGACCAACAAATTCAAACTGATCGCACGATAGCAGCAAACAAACCGGATATAGTTATCCGGGACTTGGCGAGAAAATCGTGTTTACTTATCGATGTTGCTGTACCTTGCGATCAAAACGTCGTTACCAAGGAGGCAGAGAAACGTCTTAAATACAAGAGTTTGGAAATTAAGATCAGCCGAATGTGGGGCGTAAAAGCACAGGTCGTCCCGATAGTTATCGGAGTTCTGGGATTTGTTCCGCAAAATTTGAGTAAGAACTTGTCTAAACTCCCTGGTAATTCAAAAGACTGGGAAGCGCAAGAAATTGCTTTATTTGGAACAGCCCACATTTTGCGTAAATTATTGTAGAGACACTGATAGTCACCGGATCTGCTCCTTAGGTAGCTGGTTGCAACCTGGAGTAGATTTTATATTCAGCCGACTCATAGCATCTTTAGTCGTGATGTAATGGGAAAATAATAATAATAAAGTTGTCTTTATTAGTGGCGAGGCTAAGGCCATTTGGCCTGCTCTTCCGCCTCACCACAGATCAAAAAGTGCTTGCGATCATACGACGTCTAGCGGCATGACGGAGAAAGACGTGAAATGCTGTGTGATATTCCATCGTGGTCATAGGGGTTTGAGACGCAGAGTTATAAAAATCGCACTATAGCAGGCAGCACATTATGGTCCGATTAAAATATGTTGGTGATTGACAGTTGCGAGTGGAAGGGAGCAATGTTGGCAGGTTGCGTGCCATTGAGCACATGTTCCCGGGGCACGAAAATAAACACTTGAAATAAATACTTATTAAAGTAACCATATCATACACTCATATTGTATGAAGCTACAGCTTCAGAAGCACAACTGTCAATCACCTACTTATTTTAATCGGATCATATGTGTAACGAAATATCAAATACCATAGAATTTTTTAAGTTTTTTAAAATTGATCTGTAACTGTTAATTTCTCACGTATTTATTGGCTACAATACGCAAAAGTGCTGTCAAAGTGAATAGTAAGTGGTGTTAGGCACAGGGGGTGATGTAAGAACAAATTGTACTCTAAGAATAATGTATGTGAAATAAGATTTTATGTACAAGGTATATATCATGTGTAATGTGATGGATATAGAATGATAGCTGTATATTATGAATATGAATATGGTACATGTGTACTAGAAGTATTTTAACGACAAGATGTCTGTATATATCCTAATGAACAGTGTACTATTTATTTGTTGTGTCTGAAGATGGAGTAAATTGCACTCCGAAACGTTGTTTGAATAAGATTTTTATGTATTTGTAAAACAACAATAAGAATAAAGAAGAATTATGTATGTTGCCTATAATAATGATTGAAACTTTATATAGCAAATAAATATACAGAGGCAATACAGGACACTGCAATATTACGGGAGGTATTTGACGCTAGCGACCCTAGTGGCCCGACCTGTCGTAACCATTGTGATTACAAGTGCGAAGTGTATAAGTTTGAAATACTTGTAATTTACTTACCATTATGTTTACTTACATTTCGCAGTGTGATTCAAACGGTATTGAAAAAGTACTGACATCTGAATTTGTCGCCGATTTTCCGGGTCACGTTACTAGTTTCGCTAGTAAGGTCTTGTCTCCCATTCATAGTAAGAGAATGGAGTCCAGTATTGTATCTGTAATATTTCGTAATATGTTTCATGAGCACTCTCCCTACTGAAAGTAATCAAGATGACTTTAAATGGCTGAGGGTCGCCGATGCAACTGGGTGTTTTTTCATACATACCGTCTCCAGATAACGTGAGGTCGAAATAGTACCGGCAGATAAATCTCGTGTTAAAAGCGATTATGATTAACAGTTGATGTGTATTGGAAAATAGATAGCATTCAATGACACGAGATACTACAAAGTAGTAATGAAATTGAATGGCTAAGTAATGTAACAGACAAAATTCAAATGATAATAATTAACATTGCTCAAAACAATAATGTGAATAAACTTACTGAAATTATTCGAGAGCCTTCTTGAAAAGTCATGTGCTATAAATGCTAGAAGGAAATCATAATTGACAATGGTGAACAGTAGTTATAAACTGACACAAAAGTGAATTAAAACCAGAAGTGAGCTTCGCAGGCTTGCATGCAGGGTGCTATAAAATGTAAGATGTGTTCTGAATTTTTAGGATGCAACCTATTCTCATTGCCGCAAAATAACATTTTTTTACCTAAGAAGTAAAATAACATCGCAAATTCTGAAGGATCAAAAAATACCAAATATATTATACAACCAAAAAACGATGCATATTGTTATTAAAACCTGTAGATGAAAATTAAACGTGGGGATCTGTTTATTTATGTCACAGTGATGAAATTCAATGAAATCAGACAGCAAGTTCGCACATCATAAGAACAGCAGGGCTCTTTTTCGAATTCTAGAGCATTTTGACGGAATAGAGAACGGTGAACTTCTTAAAATCTACATATTTCGTTGTTCCATGTAAGGTTAAAAGCAGAACTAAATAATTTACAAGCACAATAAATACACATGCGCAACAGTAGTAAATATGAGGATTAATATTTTTTGAGAAAAAACCTACGTCAGGGGCACTGCAGTGTCATTAAGTTGATGGCTTGAGCCAAATTAGTCGGTTTCTACCCCGGCGTCCTCTTAAAATTGTTCAGAGGAAATCACAAAAGTGACAGATCCGAGCAGCTGCCTCTAGACTTCACATTGTGACAGCGACCGTCTGCGATTCGAAGTTGGTGTTCAATATTCTGCCAACGTTGAATTTTCTGTCAAATCTCATAAACTACGACGATTCAGAAGCGGCCTTCCAACTGCTTCAAAAATTTTGAACTAAGATTATTAATCGACAGTTATGTCTTTGATGCTGAAACAAAATGAAACGCAAAAGGGTTTCAACCATTTTCATTGTCAAATAAATCAGAACATACTGTTTCCAGAACCGTTCAGGATATACGATACATTACGTATGTGAAATCTTTTACATAGAGGATATCTGAGTCAAAAATTGTACTACAAAAATGTACCGTTTCTGTGATTCGAAAATTTGTCCGTACGATGTTCTTATAACATATTATTAATTATATCGTAATATTAACATAATATTATCGCAACATTAACTTACAAATATATTTTGAATATTTTCGTTTACCTTCTTTAAACACAATTGTTTAATTGCAAAGAGTATTCACATTACAATAAAAAGTAAAAATATGTCTGTTTCTGAAGTCCATCAAGGTGATAACGATGTTTTTCCAGTACGTTTGAACCCATGACGTTTCATGAACTATATATTATCTTTTCTCCAAATGAATTTTCATTTCATTCATAACATTTTTAGTGTGTATTATATTTGCTGAATATTGCGTATGTTTTAATAGGGATCATAACCATGACGGTAATATAATCACTCAATATGGAAAGCAGCAATGAAATCTATTTGCATAGTTAACGAACCAGCGAGTCAAAATAACTGCATTTGCTGATTATCCCCTACAGGCACAAGTCAGTGGTCCAGCATTCGACCAGGTCTACAAAATATCTCTCTTTCGACAGAAAATGTACAAGGAAATTGACGTGTTTCAGGTCAATCAGTTTTGAAAATTTCAGACACCCGACTGTAAAAATAATGCAATTTTGGAATTTTCATCCTCCTCAAACGTTAATCCTCAGTGAATCTGTAAGGAATGATACTAAAAGCAATCAATGGTGCTACAGAATGGCACAGCCTTTCTCGAACAAGTCGTTTATATATTCTATTGAATCTGGGCTAACTTTCTGTTTTCCCCCGTCATCTTCTCTAGCCCCTAAATGACCAATCGCTCCTCAGGCAACATCCCCACAGAACAGCACCTCCACGCACCAGCATATCTCGGTCTATACTTCACAGATTTCCTCTTGGTACCCCTTGGCCCACTTTGATACTTGTGACATAGTTCTGTGTGGGGGACATAATCATGGGGGAATACTAGGTGCATAAACAATGAAACAGTTTCGATTTTGACTAAAAATGCAAGTAGTTGATTGAGTAATTACGCCTATTTTCGTATTGCGCCCGACTCAGAATCGGTACGTCACTGTTGATGACATACCATAGCATGACTTCAAGGAAGAGTCCACCATCTTTGAATCTTTGCTATTCACGTCGAACAGAAGCTTTTTTGATGGACAGGCGGTCGGAGAAATGAGCAGACGGACTTTTAGAAAAAAAACTGCAACAATATTTCGGTATCAGGGACCCCAAATTTCCGTTAAAATCTCAGATATTACATAATCTGAACACGAGATAATTTTCTCGTATATTACTCCCTAAATGCATACGTATACGAGCAAATAAAAACAAAAGCCAACTATTTACTTAACAAATCTATGTTAGACATCTCTGCTTATTGACTGTCCATACCACAAAATTGTACTATTCTGCAAGACCCGGAGAACTTCAAACTGCAGGCAAGGATATGCAAGAACTTACACTTTAGAGGGGAGAGAAAGAAAATATTGGTGCTTTAATCCTAATAGGATATTGCTTGTTAAGGGTAATTGACTGACAAAGATAATAATGTTTAGCCTACGTCAGTGCTGCTATTACACACGACTTTGTAGATTGTTCATTCTTCAGATTTTTTTCTATTGTACACTCTTACGAGTTTTTAAAATATATTACAAATTAGATCAGAGCACATACTACATTCGCTCACATATTCTGAGTAAAACTGGAGAGAAAACAATTTAAGTGACGCAAACAAATGAATACTGAAATGTATTTTCATTCATGAAACATTAAGTTATTACGTCATCAGTGTGATGTGGAAGAAACACTGCACACTGCACATTGGATACGGGTAGTATCTCTTTTTGGTCTCAGCCAAATCTTCCTTGCGTTTTATGAATTACGGTACATTATTAAAATATGTGTAACCAATATTATAACTGCATTCAATGGACTCGCGTTTAAATGCCACGCGCTGTGCAGATACTTTCATTCTTAAACCTCTTTGTTACCATGAATTAAACCTCACTTTGCTAACGTAATTTAATTCAATTAATTTAAAGCATATATTTAGATCTGGAAGATAAAAGAGACCTATAAGTTCCCTCGTGAGTTTTGTAACCTTCAACACCAAATGCATGTTTTTCCTTTAGATATGTGTCACAAAACAGTAAGATATAGTTTTAGAAGGTTGTTTCTATTCCAAAATTATGAGGATAATGTTTCCATGCTAAAGTTATTTTCAAAGCAGGATTTCAGAATTAAGCGGACAATCCATTAAAGGAATTTGATTCAAAGTCAGAATATTTAAATGAAAAGGAAATTAAATCAAAAAAGAAATAGTGGATTCCTTTTTGCGGTACGAAGAACGAAACCATATGACAAAACGTGACATTCGATCCTGTTAAACCTTCAGAAACATCGCATACATTAAATGCTCCCTTTACTCCCTTTATTGCTATCATTCAAACTCTACTCCAGCATTTTCGTCTTAGACATTTTAATAATTCTAAAATATGCATCCACCCAAATGTAATTAAATTTGAATCGTTGTAATATGTTTCATACAAATGTTTCTTATCAAAACTGGAATCATATCAAAACTAGGACTAATATAATTCACGATTACATGTAAAGTATGAAAGTATTATTTTATGTAGAGGATAACTTGCACAACTGGCTAATATATAAACCAAATGCAAAATTCTTATATGCGAATATTTTTAAATCCAAGTCACATAGTACTATTGGATGATTTTTTACAGCATTTCAGTTTCTATTTATGATATAATTTTATTTAATGTGTACAAAAAAGCATGTGAAATTACATCCCTTCACAATTTCATGCATGAATGGGCCATTACTAAACAGCAATTCATGTCACATTGCAACAGTGAGTGATTGACAGGTCCTCTATCAGTTATACACACGTGGTCCTTCATCAAGTACGCCCTGAAATTCCATGTTAACACGAAACAGATATGTTCCTAACAAATTAGCAGGATTTCAACAAAGGTTGAGTTCAACTCCTTATATTTTTTCCATGAGGAAGCGATGTGTAAACATTTGATCTCGCTCACGAAAGAACTGGATGAATATGCAAGTAAAATATTTTACAATTATCCACATGCACTACCTGATCTCTGAATCAAATCCGCTTACAGGTGGCTCCACACATTGGGCATTCTCCAAGCAGCAAGCTACTGCTCGCCCGATCCCGACCAGCGGATGTGTTCGGCGAATGTTCGCTTCCTTTGATGTGTCCAAAAGACCGACACGCGGCGGGTAGGGCGAACGCCGAATGTTCGTCATTCGGCAAATAGGAAGCGATCCATCCACACTATTCGGGATTCGGCGAGCGGTTGCTCGCTGTTCGGCGAATCACGAAGGTGTGGAGCCGCCTTAAGAGACGTACAAGTTGGAGAGATACGAAATACAAACTAGTGGGGTTACAACGGCAACATATTATCTCGCATTATTTCTATCCTTTGCAACTTTCGAAAATAGAGTTCGCTGAATAAGCGACTAGCACCACTTACAGTTTTTACTGCCTCATAACGTTTTTACTGCTACACTGCTAGAACTACTCTGTTTTTGTTTTCTTTTAATTGTACCTGACCTTATTTCAGTATCTGTTTTTAACAACAAATTTCATTCAGGAAAAAAAGCTCTAACTTTAGTACTGCAACTGTAGGAAGACGCAAAAAAATATTTGCACTCACGCAATTTCCGAAAATTCAGAGATTTCGACGATAATGATAATCTACGCCATTTTGTTAAATGTTTTCTTGAGGTTTCATCTAAACAAAAAACAAAAATAAAAATATGCTTCTCAAACTCGCAGTCTGAGTTCTTTCAGATCGATTGAAGAATATCAGTTTTGGGGGAGATCGTCGGAACGGTTTAGGTGCTAGCTAAAGTTTCGAAAAATCGCCGATTACAATACTTTCTCTTTACTGCGTACGTAGTATAGCAAGAAAGTAAAAAATTAAGGAATAAGAATGTTTTGATTAAAAAAATCAACATATTGATAAAAGTACTACAAAAATGTCAAAATGCGGTACTTTTGCCGACCATCCAGAAAGGTTAGATAGCATTGCATGAATTATAAATGTTATTGTTTGAAGATTGATACTTTTTATTGAAAATCAACGTAAAATTTTCTATTTACTTGAACATTATTTTCAAATCTGAATAAAGACAATTATCTCTATTTCAATCTTAAGCGTTTTACATAATACACACGCATTGAATGATGCACTTGCTCAGAAAGCGAGTGATAAATCCATTTCTGCCTTTCATTTTACGTACATTGCAGTTAAGGTGGAATGACACGTTCATGCGCATGTGAAAAACGAAAATTTACCCCGCTTTAACACACTTAATATCTTATTATTCGCGCGAGTAATCGCGTAAACGGACATACCGGTTAAAAGTACAGCCAACAACAGGGTGCACTACAAACACGCTCCTGGCGCGCAGGAGATGAAACAAGATTAGATCGCGGAGCGCAGTCGTCGCGACAGGCAGAGCGCAACATCAAGGGAGCGGTGGACGCGCCGGCGGGAAGCCAGCTGGAATTAGCAGATTAGGAGGGATGCTGCGTCAATAGGGAACGGCGCATGGGCTAGAGCAAACAGAGAGATCAGCGGCGGGGCGGGACCGTTGGAGGGGGAAGGGGAGCGAGGCGCCACCGCAACCCTCTGTGTCCCACCCACCCATCCCCGCCCCCCCCCGGCCCGCCACGCCGCCACTCCACGCACCGCCGGTCCGACGCGACGTCCTCGACATGGCAATTGTCTCCACCGCCCACACGCAGCGCTGGAACTGCGGAGAGGAGACGAGGGAGGACGAGGCATATCGCGCCCACGGCTACAGCAGCTGGCTTTATTTCGTACTATTACTGGGATATTATTTTGTGAAGATACGTATTGATTAAAAAATAATTCATATAAGTTTAATATTTACCCACATATTAAGAAATCTGAATACAATTGTTTCGAACTTAATCGATTTTTTTTATTTGTTCTTCTCATTTTAATGAATATCTACACATAGGTTACCCGTCGCATCATAGTTAAAAAAAAAGATTAATTGGATTTTTACAAGTTGTGGACTTTTCCAGACCATTATTAGCTGTTATTTTATTTCAGACTTCAATAGCAAACTAAGCACTGTTCACATGATGACGGTGCACAAGAAAAGTGCCGCATTCACAATGTCGTCATTTTTTCGGTTGACTGAAGAAATTGTATTTAGAAAATAATATATTTATTAGCAGTAAATATTTCAGTAAGATATGTGACCAGTTGGCCCGTATGTGTAGAGGAAAACACTTCGTCTTTGGCCGAGAAATAAATAGCACCCATCAGCAAAAAAATCATTTTTTTGAAATTGTCACTTTTCTTTTACACTGACGACATATACATTTATCCTCAGATTATTTATCTGAAAATTTTCTTTTAATAAACAATACCATTGGAGAGCTTTACGTGTTTGTATTATATTTGTAAGAACGATTTTAGTTTTTTAAGGCTAAACTTCCAGGTTTTTCGATTTACGGCGGAGCTCGGCTGCTCTTGGTCTCCAAATCCCCTACCTTGGAGGAACATTTGATAACTGGGTAGTCTAGCTAGAGGATACCACCTGAGTCAGGGTCACTGCCACTAGAACCTTACTGAGGACCACCCAGAGGAATCCAAGCAGCCTGGGTCCTTGCCTTTTTCGACATTACTGACGTGGGTATCGACAAGAAATTCAGAAAACAGGACTCAACCTGAACTGGACTAAGCTTTAGACCAGGAATTCCCAGGCGGTGAACCTACCACGAACGGTACATAAAGGCTATTCAGGTTGCACTGTTTTATTGCAAAATATTCTCGAAAAAATGTTTACAATAAACATAGATCACTTTTAGTTAAAATGAACATTAAAAAGTAGTGAAATTCAAACAAATGCAACTAAGTCTGTAGAGGTTTGAACGTGATACACCGCGACCTCGACTTACTAAACAAATTCCACTGATTTCAGCTGTGTTAATTTAAATATGATAAATGTTAGTAGTTCGACAATGCTGGTTCCATCAACAAAGCCCGGCATTGGCCCAGTTTTGCCCAGCATTGCCCCGCTGGAGGTCTGAACTTCACATTGGTGAATTTTATTTAATAAGACATTCCCTGAGTTTCTAATATTTCAAGATGGTGATACGCTAAAATCCCTGAAAATATTAAGCGGTACACAGTACTGTAAAGACCAAGACGGCCAAAATCAGAAGTTTTTCCAGCAGGTAACCTAAATACTATCCCTTCTCAGAGAAGGTACGAACTGAAAATTTTCTATGGAGGGGAAGCGCTGGAAATTCCAGGAGGAAGGGAGCGAATCAGCGAATTGCAGCAGCAGCAAAATCTGAATAAGTCTTAAGAACGCTACCGGGAAATTTCCAGTTTCCTCTATTTTAACATTTGGAAGTTCGGAAATCATAAAAGAGGCACCTACGTGAACATTAATTGTGTCTCTGGCAGGGATATATTAAGACTTTTCCAGCAGGGAACATCAACCTATCCGGGGGGGGAGGGGAGGACATCGGCAACCCCTGACAGTTGGCCCCCCTGTTCACAGTCGCCGTGAGTTCGCGCATCGCTACACCGCACGCGTGCCGTGCGCGTGTCTGCATGGCCCTGGAGGCTGCGGCCGCAGCGTGTTTACCAAGGCGCACGGGGCCGTGCACTCGCCGCCGCCGCCGCCGCCGCCGCCACCTGCGCGCGCCCACGCGCGGATGTCAGGCGCGACGCGAAGCGCCGCCCGCACCCACGGAAGCACGAGACCGACGGGGAAACGCACCAGGTGAACGACGGACACTCCAAACGTGCGTAGCTTCAGTTGGTGTCACCCGGGGCAAATCTAATGGTGTCACCCCCCAAAAATTAAATATAAAAATATCTACGAGGGTTGTACCAAAAGTAAGGTTCCCATATCTTTTTACAAATAGAAAACAGTATTTATCATATTAAGTCTGTATATATTTAAATCTATTTAATTGTATTTAACTTGGTCCAATTATGATTGAAACAGACTTATTTTTTAATAAATATAAACTTTAATGTAAATACATCAAGCAGCAACAGTTTCAAGGTTTCTTTACTTCTCATCAGGCTAGAATACAAATTAATGAAATTTAATTAACTGAAAAGAATTTTTTAAAACAATTTTGATTTTTTTTCTCTTCAAATAATTATTACTCAATATAAACATACGGAGGTTATCTTATATTCATTTTAAATCACAAACATTAACAATTCCAAGACAAAATAATTTATTACATAAATAATTTGTAACCAAGGAAGGGAACCATGGTATCATCGATAAATGGGTATGTTTTTAGGTATGTTTTGGGAATATAAACAATCTTACTAATCTAATCTATATAAACATTTTTGAGGAGTGAATCGTATAAATTTGTGAAAACATTAGATTCAACCTGAGTATTTAAACAATTATGAGTTTTAATAAATAAAGTCTCAAGAGTAGATCTCCAAAATTGTTTTGGTTCTATTCCTAATATTTCAACATTTATAAAATCTATCATGTGACCCATTTCAATTCTATGTGTCGAAATAGAATTTAGTTTTGTGAAATTTCGTTGATATTTCTGATATGTTCAGATATTCTTAATTTTAATTTCCTTTTAGTTTGTCCAATATAAACTTTAGGACAATTTTGACATTTGATTTTATAAATTAAATTTTGGAAATCAAATAATTCTTTTTATCTCGGCTGGGACAGTGGCCCCGTTGTGGGAGAGATAGTGGAGGTGGAAATCCCCTGCAAGTAACCTGCAGGTCTTCGCTGGATCTCAATATCTAACAGGGGAGCTACACCGCCACATTTTAAGGATAAAACATGCACTGTACTAACAGAACTAATCGCTGTTGCAGGTGCCATCCCGGAAACATCAATCTATCATGGGAAACGCGCAATGCCAGAGTCGTATATTTCGAAAACAGGATCCAATTAATTATCGCAGCACCGCGTAGAAAAACACCTTCCAATGCGCCTGAGTTAAACTTTATGACAACTCCGCCTCCTGCGTAAAGGCGGCACCGCCACACATGCGGCATTTCCGCGAGAGCCGAGCGAATATCCTCCCGATCCCGAGTAATAATTGGGAGAGTTGCTTGCTGTCTCCCCAGCGCCAATCAGCGAGTAAGCGTTTTGTGGCCACTCAAAGGAAGCAAATATTCACCGAGTACCACGGTTAACCGGCATTCGGCGAGCAGTCGCTCCGTATTCGGCCAATGACGCGTATCAGGCGATGCGTTAACCATTGGATGCCGCCACGCAGCCAGCTCTAACTACAGGGAGTAAGAATGGGCCAAAATGATGAAGATGCAATTTTTTACTTTTTCTACTCCTATTGTATAATGTTGTCATTTGATGGCTGCAATCAGTTGCAAAATGATAGTAATTTCGATACAGTTTTTATTATGATACAGGTTCTTGACCAATCACAGGGAAGTTTACAAACCAAGTATTGCCACTTAATTAATCATTGAGAATCATTTTAGCAAATGTTTCGTTCGATTGTGTTATACTATTGTAAAACGCAAATAATTAAAATTAACACTAAAATTGTATTTGATATTATACTATGCTCAATAGTTTTAATTTCTTTTATTATTAGTATTTTTTCGTGGTATATTATTTATAATAAAGTGCATCTATTTATTTATTAATTTATTTATTTATTTAGTCAAAAAACAGTAAAAACCGTATATGACGTGTGGGGAAAGAAATTTATCTGCGCACATTTTCTTGAGGGCCAGAATTTTATTTCAAAAACAAAAAAAAAAAACAAAAAAAAATCAAAACAAAAAAAAAAACGAAAACGAAAACGAAAAAATTAATTTAGAAAATAATTATTTTAGAAAAATAAAGATATTTGAAAAATGTTTTTTCCCGAGTTATAGAAAATCAATTTCAACTGTAAATGAACTACAAGCAAAAGGAGTGCTCAACAAAACGTGCGCACAGTGAAGCTACATTTACGTCCAGAAGCAAAACAAGGGGCCATCTCAGCATTTGCTCTATGGATCAGGGAAACTGGACAAAAACCTGATCGAGATGGGGGTCATTGACCCGGAAGCTGAAGTACATTACTTGTTACAGGCGTATTAAATATTTTTTTAATGTATACAATGCAAACATAAACTAATTCATTATACATCTTTGTTTTGTTACATTAAACATTATTTTTCTTTTTCACAATCAGTATAGTCTCTAATTGTATAGAAACAGTTTTGCAGCAGAAAAGATTTTACTTTTAACTTAAATTTGTATACCGACTTTAATTGTTTTATGTCATCTGGCAATGCGTTGTAAAGTAACGTACATGTATTGTATGTTGATTTCTTGTACTGAGCTGTTGATACTGACACTTGATGCACGTGATTTCTACGGCGTGTGTTGTAATTATAAATATCAATATTGCATGAAAATATGTTCCCTCCGTTAAGTAGGTCATTTTTGACAAATATTACAGATTCGTAAATAAATAGACAAGGCAATGGTAGGATTCCCAGCTCAATGAAAAGAGGCTTGCAGGAATCACGTGGAAGGCATTTTTTCATTATTCGAATAATTTTCTTTTGCAATCTGAAGGTCTGAATACTACAGGATGAGCTTCCCCAGAATATTATGCCATATCTCAGGCGGGAATGCACATTTGCAAAATAAACGCAACGAGCTGCATGAAGGCTGACAGAATTTGAAAGAATTCTGAATGCATAGCATAATGAACTTAATTTAGTGTTTAATTCTGTTATATGTACATTCCATTTGAGGTTTGATTGAATTGAAAGACCTAAAAATTTTGTTGCCTCAACATCAGCTAATTGCATATTGTTCATTTTCAATGGAACATGCGATTTCCGATTTGAGATGCAAAAATGCATTGAAACAGTTTTTCTTTCGTTAACAATTAATTTGTTATTATTAAACCAATTTGAAACTTCTGAAATTGTACTATTTACTGCTTCTTTTTTGCAAAGAACATTCGTGTCATCAGCAAACAGAACCGTTCTTCCATTTTTAATAGACGAGGGCATATCGTTTACATATAACAGAAAGAGAATAGGACCTAAGATCGAACCTTGCGGGACCCCATGCACAATTGGCAAAGAATTGGAAATATAAGTATGTAATGTCCTTTCCTGCCAGTATGGTATTTCTACTTTTTGAGTCCGATGTTTAAGGTAAGAAGTTATCCAATCTAGGGCAATACCACGAATTCCATACGAAGGTAATTTTGAGAGCAAGATCTTATGGTCAATAACGTCAAAAGCTTTCGAGAGATCTAAGAATATTCCAATGGGTATTTCATTTTGGTCTATTGATGAAGCAACATCTTTGAGAAAAGAAAAAATGGCAGTTTCCGTAGATTTTGATTTTCTAAAACCGTGTTGTGAGTCTGAAAACGCTCTGTTTTTCCTGAGAAATGTTTCCATTCGTAAGTAGAAAAGCCTTTCTAATATTTTTGAGAAAACTGACAAACGAGAAATTGGCCGGTAATTTTGAATATCATTTTTGTCCCCTTTTTTAAAAAGTGGCTTAATTTTTGCTGTTTTGAAAATATCTGGAAATATTCCTGTACATAAAGAAGCATTGAAAATGTGAGTTAACGGATGTATAAAGGCAGGTGCACAAGTTTTTAATAAACAATCCGGAAATTCATCTAAACCAGATGAATATTTATTTTTTAGTTTACTGACTATTCTGAGGATTTCGTTGGGAGAAGTTTCGGGAATAAACATCGTATCTGAAATTTTTGGGAAGTGTAAAATGTTGAATTTTGTGATTTTAGTCCCTTCGTGAGATCAGACGCAATTCTGGAAAAGTGTTTGTTGAAGAGATTGGCAACTTTTTCCGGATTACTCGTTTCTCTTTCATTATCCTTTAAAATAACATTCTCTACAAGGTATCGAGATGATGTGGTTGTATTTTTTACGATATCCCACATTGCTTTAGTTTAATTCATAATTCGTAATTTCACTTTGATCCTATTTGCGCAGTACTCTCTAGCAGGCGGATTAGTAACCAAGCCACCTGCGGCAGCACGCGAGGGTAGATTTAGGTAGCTGTCTGCTAGGTGGCCTTGTCTGAATCAACAGCCACGAAATTATTTATTGTAAAAGTTTAACTTACAAAAGTCGTAGAAAAAGTACCGTATGAAACTCGATGTAATGGGTTTTAATACACTCGTGTGAAGTTTACGATACTCGCTCGTTTCTCACTCTTATCGTAATAACACTTGTGCACTAACACCCATCATTACATCATCATTTCACAATGTACTATTTTTAAATTATTAATTACGTGATAGTTTTCTGTGTTAAATAAGCCACGTTTGATCTTAATGTAATCTTTATCCTCTAAGTATTTTTAAAAACCTTTGAAGTGTACGTAGCATGGGAGTGCGTGTTGCCGTTTTGACACATAGTGGGTGATGCTTGAATGCCGTGGATGTCCTTTTTCTGCTTTCGCCGTGATAAATAGTTAATAGTTTGCTTTCCAGTGTTGGACACACTGATTCTGGAAACAACTGTAGGTTGAATCACGTCAAAATATCGGTGTTTGTGTTTGTCCAGCATATGAATCAAGAATGCACTGAAAACTTTAGATGCCATTTCCCGTATGTTTAAAATTTTAATCATTATAATAATAATAATAATAATAAAAATGCCTTTATTAATGGCGAGGCTCAGGCCATAGGGCCTGCTCTTCCGCCTAACCACTCAATCTACATTAATACAGAGAAATAATATTTTAAGAGGGGGAGGGCCAGCTGTACATTTACATCTGGGAGAGCAAAACTAGGGACCACCCCGGCATACGCCTTAAGCGATTGAGTAAACCCAGAAAACCTCAATCAGGATGGCGGCTAAAGGCCGAACATTTTAAGAACAAAGAGAGAAGTGAAAGAGAGTGGAAATGCAGATGGAAATGAAGAAGAAAGGTCGAAAGAGAAAGAAGAAAGGAGAGAGGCTAAAAGGGGGGACAACTGTACATTTATGACTGGGAGTGCAATACAAGGGACCATCCCGGCGTACGCCTTAAGCGATTGAGTAAACCCAGAAAAATCTCAATCAGGATGGCGGCTTAGGGCCGAACATTAAAAGAGCAGAATATATACACAGTAGAGAAAGAGAAGAGAAAGATGTTCGGAGGGGGGCGAGTCATAATGAAAAAATGGGGAAGTTTGTGAGCAAAGGGAAGGGAGAAGAAGCGAAGAAAAGGAGGAAGAAAAAGTAGGCGGAAGACGTGAAGTTATTCCAGAGACGTTACAACAAGGTACATTCGGTTTACATGAGCACTTTACATAAGTATAAAATCATTTTTAACACCAGAGGAGTACAATACATTATAGGCTAATAGTAACAATAATTTAAAATACAATATTGACAGTATTCAGGAACAATATAAAAGTATAGTAGGATCTTAACATCAAATTGTATTTATACCAACATGTTGCAGTAAAGATTATGATGATAATACAAAAATAGCTACGAGTATAAGTACGTTTATCTGGAATGTCGCTAGTCACTTTATGTATATTTTATTTAAACAATTCCATTAAGATACACTGAAAATTATATGATTGTATTAAATAATTTACAGGGGTTGATACAGAATGGAAAGTGAAGAGAGTCATGAGTTATGGGATAGAATTTTGAATTTAGAGAGTGCGGAAAGTACAGCATTTAGAGGGTGCGGTGACCGGGTGCTTGGAGGTGGGAAAAGTCTGGAGATTGAAGGAGATGTTAACAGCCATTCTGCATGTCATTATTCCTTACCCATGTGGTTAATCCTTTTTTGAATTTACGGAAGGTATTTGAATGTTTTAGGCTTGCTGGTAGTTTATTCCAGGCTCGGATAACTGTAATGGTGAATGATCTACTGAACGAAGTAGTGTTGTGACGTGGTACACAAAGCAGTGCTGAATCACGAGCTCGATTTAATTTCAGAGGATTGAAGTTACTTATAAGGCGTGTTACATGTATACCGTTTAAAATTTTATAAAGAAGAAGTAGAGAATGAAATAACCGCCTTTTGTCTAGGAATCATTAGGGAACATGTTCCCAAAAACTACTAATACAAGGATGCTCAAATTTTAACAGAGCATTTAGCACACCAGTTTATTTACTTTAACGGGGAAAATTTATGAAATGTTAAATAATTTTGACAATATTCTTATAAATGTTAGTATTTTTAAGAAAAAAATTATTACAATGGACAAAATTTTATACTTAAAAAACTAACGATATTTTTTAAACGGCTTCATAAAAATGCTTACAACAAATAAATCTATACTCATAAAATTTAAAGTCTTTAAATTATTTAGTTTCTGTGAAAATGTTCCTTGCATTAACATTGGCGAAATTGGCCATTTCAGGTCCCCTTAACCTCAATCGTTCAACGTGTTTTCGCCATGCGTTCAATATCAATGACAGAACCCCAGAGAAAAAAGTGTCTGTAATTCACATCAACGTTAGCATGTTTGAATGAAAGAATGTTAGCATTGGAATGAACATGTTTGAATGAAAAGGGAAGTATTAGATTGGAATGATACCTGGTTAAGTGAATTGTGTGTGCGGTTAGGCAATAACCGTTCATGACGCTATGGCAAACTGAACACATGTTTGAGCCGTATTTCCCTGCCAGTGTGCAACATTCACGAATCTGTTAACTACAAACAAGTATTTTTTTAAATGCTCCTCCAGTTCGATTGCATCACACGGATATAGAGCCATTCGCCTGGCACATCGCCAATATATTACCTCCCACAGCTCTCACGATGAGGTCACGTCGTTGAGGGGGATATCAGAAGGAGAGAAGATGGATGGTTAGTACAGTATGCATTCGAGACGTCACGCGAAGCTCCACACTAAAAAACCGGCATAGGTGGCTCAGGGCATCAAATGATGCCAGTTCAGCGGTTCCGACAGGGAGGTCCTTTGGGTCGGAACCTAATGGTGCCAGGATTTTCGACACCAGCTACGTCGAATTCAGTCCCTGCCTGGGGGAAAATTCTAGCGGCCGGCTGCTCTGATCGGTAGTTTTCCGTGGTTTCTCCCATCAACACCAGGCGAATGCCGGAGTAGTACCCTAACAAACGGGCCACGAACCGCGCGCGATCTTTCCTTCCCCGTCCTTATCCTATCCCCATCCCCTTACATACACTTACATGCAGTACACTACCACACATGTCGGGAGACCGGTCGGGAGCTTTGAGCTTGCTCCGGTTGGGACGCCACCCCGCTGGTGAGAGATACCTAGTTAGGGAAAAATCCCGCAAGTCGACGGGTAGGTCGGCGACGGATCTCACAAACCAGCGGAAGAAAATCATGGCCCCCACCCGCGATAAAGAAGAACTTAACCTTAGCAGCTGACGCGCCTGGAATCACGAATCTATCAATCTGGCCTCAAATACTTTTACTACGCGACAATGTTCAGTTGAGAGGGGGCTGAAAATGTGATGCTTGGCGTAATTTCGTGTCATACACCATGAACTTATAACAAAATACTAGCGATGAATACTGTCCAATTTTAAGATAATTTTAATGGGATAATTACGATGATATTACAAAATATATTTTTATTCAAACTTACGGAAGTTAAATTGCGATATTCATCTAACACATTCACGAAATAATTTTAACATGTTGGATGCCCTGGTAGAAATCACGAAGAAGTTACTAGACGGGCGAAATTAGTGGAAATTACGCTCTAAGTCTCATTGGTTAATTTGCTGTAGACGGATGATGAAATTTTAGCGACAATCCTTCCTTGTACGCTGTGAATCTACGACTAACCATTACTCTGACTGCGTACTATTCGGATTCGTACTGGGAAATACAATAATTAAATGTGGGACACGCTATCTTAAACTTACTTCCTAAGTTTCCCCAACATGTATCGGACAGTATTTTAAAATGCAAAATGGTTTTCGCAGAACAAATATCTGCAATCCACAATGGACTTCATAACTTTTGTGAGAATAAATTACGTTCCACTCCCTCTGATAACTTCCCCATCCCCTTGTGGATTCTTGCAACAACAGTAAAATGCTTTTGGGAAAACAACTTCGAGAATGACACGTGTTGCTAACTTTCTGTTGCCTGTGCGTTTATTTTCAGATACCTAACTACGGTAGAAGTCATTTCCGAGCTGTTTATCGACTGAGAAGGTATAATTTACATTGTGATGAAATGGGAGTAAGAAGTGGTTAAAGTGGAATATTGTAAGGAATTTTACAAAAAGACTAAATGTTTTAATGTCCCCGCTTCTGCACTAACGCTGTTACTGAGTGGCGCGATGTCATGCGGAAAAGATCGATAAAAAATAATTGGCGAATGTAACTGAAATACATAAAAAATGTCATAAATTCGCAATTTCTATGATTTATTCTCAAAATGCTTTTACTGAAAATTAAACGTGTTTTTTTTCTAAAAAATATCGCCCATTCATCACCCATTGCGTCCGCTGGAGCGACTAGCAATTAAATGGTTATTTCATGATTAAGCTATATTTTACGGGCGGTAATTCTCTATTTTTAACAACCTGTAAAAAAATTAGAAGTTACCTGAAACCTCCTGCGTGATCAATCCATGAATTAATATCTAAGCTGACTAGTAGATGTGGTTAAGAAATTTCATTCTTCTACAAAATCACCATATTTATGTGAATATCGTTCGAAGGTAATACAGGATATTATTTCGTTCTTTTCCGTCTTTAAAGGTATAAAATGACTGGGTTCATCTTTTTCACGTATTTGTTTAGAACCTACAGATCCACTGAAATAATTTAATGAAATATGTAGTTTATTTCAATAATTCACAGTTACCTTTTAATGACTAAAAAAGAAGCCATTAACTGCAAGTTACCTGATTAGTCACGAGCACGGAAGCGCGAGTGTATAATTACTAAAGAGCACATACTAACTGGCTTTTAGCCATGTACGTAATATCGTAATACATATAGTTTTTTCTTATCCGAAGCACTTTTCATTATTTCGACATTTTTTAAAATGTTAACCGTTTATAGTTAAGGATATTATATTGGTTTCTGTTATACCCTTTACTATATGAGCTATAATAATGAGGCATTTAATCTAGTGCGAACGTGTAAACAGCATTTAAAGGCGATGAGATAAGAAAATACATTTTATTTTTAAACACGATTAAAATAGGTACGCTTAGAAGGGAGTGCAGCTGTGGCAACCTGGCCCAGGTTCCTCAAGTGAGGACCCCAAGTTTTTTCATTAAAAATAAATTTATTTAATTATTTATATTTCATGTTAACCTCTGTAGGGGTCATCAATAAATTACGTAATGCTGGAGGGCTGAGGGAGGGGGTCTGAGGCAGCGTTACGCTGCGTTACATAGATAAAGAAGTGCGTGGCAAGGGGGAGAGGGAATATTGAAAATACTCGAAATTTGCGTTACGTACCCCTTAAGTTATTTCTGTTGCATATTTATTTTTATTTTTATTTATTTACATCAAAGTTAGTGAAAAATTTTAAAACGTTAAAAGTTCAGTTAAAAACTATGTATGAGAGAAATGATTTCTGTTTACGTATATATACCGGGATGGGGCAGGGCGGAGAGAAGTTTTCTTTGAAATAAAATTAAGTAAGAGAACAGAGTAAACAAAGCGTGCCATCATTCTTGCACATATACTTTCACTAAAGCCAGAGCAGCTGATTGCATGTAAGGACAGCAAGTAAGAACAATCAGTGAGAATCGGCAGTAATCATAGACACCATTACTCGTTATCTTTATTTTAGTACTTCATTAATCTAAGAGTCGAGCTATCGATAGTCATAGCTTGAAGCCATTTACTCGTGTTTAAAACTAAATTAAAGAATGGTTTAAAAATAATATATTTGGCAAGGGGTTTAATAGCGCTTCATTCTCGCAGGAGAACTATGTTCCGCAACGCTTTTGCGTTTTTGACTTAACCTTTCTCTGGCGTCAATAATAAAGATATATTTAAACTCTTTGTTATATAATAACTAGGTATTATTTTTAGTTTACTTTTGTGGAGGATGTTTTACCAGTGTCTAGTCTATATTGAAATTAAAATACGCAATTCATGATGAAATAAATAACCAATAATATTTCGCCTCTTCAGTCAAGAATCATAAAATTTTGAAAACTTTACTTAGAAAGAATTAAACATCTTTCTAACTTTCGTATCGACTAAAAGAGCTGATTCACGTATTCAAGTTTCTGACAGTTTAAAAGTACACTGTACAACCTGTATTGCTTTTACCATTTCAACGGTGACTGGGCAATCTGTGTTTTGAAAGTAGCTTTTTCACTAAGGTTATGTTTCATAATGACCCTGTCGCTTTGCTCTAAACGTGCACAAAAGAGTAATTAATTTGTCTGTTTGAAAAGCTATATTGCAAACGCAAACAAACAAAACTAGGAAAAGTAACCTTTTGATTTTATGCCCTCCAGAGAGAGGAGGAAGAAATGTAACAGAAAGCTTATTACTCTGCTTTTCAGCCATTGAATGTCAAACCCGACGCAATGTTCGCCCGTAACTACAGGTTGCATTAAATCTCAATGGCAAACGTTCTTAAGGGAAGTCTGAAATTCTGGGAAAAGAGGAATAGATTTCTCTATGGAGAGAAAAGGAAAATGTTAGTACAAGAGAGATCAGGAAATGTTTTGTTAGAGAGTTCCATATTGCGGTAAATCTTTACATTTATGACGCACGAAGACTGTTGTGTTTTTGACTGCTCTTCATGTGTCACGTTGCTCACTCTCTTTACGCGTTCTTGGCAACATGTGAAACATTCTTTTTATTTTATTTTTTTGTTATTTATGGTCGCATCACCTACAAGGAGATTAGCGACCACAATTGGATACAACGTTATGGTATGAGGATAAAACGATATGGTGATGCTAGGGCGTGAAAGGACGAACATACAACCATGGCTGAGGCGGTACTCAAACCCGCGACCCCTCGGTATGAGATCACTACGGCACTGCTGTCTTACAGATATCGGCCATGGGGCCGATACATTTTCTATTCTATTCGCAGTTTTGGGACCTATGAGAAGAGTCACATGGTGAACCTCGAGTAGGAGGCCCCCGGCGCACATGGCAAATGGTTAGCGCTACTTTCCCTCCTCGAGGCACAGAGGCTACATTCCGACCGAGTGGTTTCGATAAGGCTCCCTAAAGCCTAGATTTTTCCGGACGCCAAACACATTAATCCCTAGCATTTCACGGCTGAACCACCACATTCCAGTGTTTATAAGCGGGCAGAAAGGTTGGGTTCAGTAGGTTTGATTACTCGAAACCTGTTGCCGTGCTTTTCACGAACGAAACTTGTCCAGGAATGTGCAGAATTCTCATTCTGTGACGAGTGGATGTGGTGTTTTGCGAGCCGAAGACAAGCCTAGTTTATCGCCTCGGCACCTGAGCACCCCACCGACAGCAGCCTCCCTCCGGCTAGAAGTTGCTTGGATTAAGTAAACAGTAAATAAACGCGTTCTCTGAACCATGACTGTTCGTTAACCAACGACCATACAGATGAGGAGAGGAGACCACTCAGGCAGGAGGTTACTGAAAACTTCGTCCTATATGTGAACAGAGCGTTCCAACTGTATGTACTGACGTATAAAATGTGACAAAGCAATAATGTTGATAGGGTAGGATTGCGTTAACGTTCCCTAAAAGTCTAATTTTGTACTGTAGCACGCCACCTGCTGGCTTTCACCAAACACATAAATGTTTGCACAACTTCGCCTCTAGGCATTTCTGTATATAAGGGCTTCCGCGAACTACAGCAATGAGGAGGTCCTACGCTAAGTTTCCCAAATTTTGACAGAAAATAATTTAACGTAATTGTTATTGGCCCTGAAGGGAGTCACTGTATGACGACCGAAACCGCAACGCAAAACTTGGCTAATCTTGAACAAGCTTCTGGACCAAGACTCATTGGTTTTTGCAAAACAACACTGTAACAATGTGTCTGTTTTCTCTCTCGATATAAAGAACCAATTGACAAAGTTATGCAGTTGAGTTTCTATGCACACTGTGTGAACCCTTCAAATTTCAGGGGGTGGCATCCACAGGAGATTTAAACTCCAGGGACTACTTGCCTCGTGTCCTGTATTTACGGGATTCTTACTCTAATCCGCGCAGGTGGGGCGCTGCGAATGCTGAACACGAAACTAATTAACACCACGAGTTAAGCAGAGCGCAAATACGCGGACCCTCGATTGAAAGGGGAGCAGGGCGAGGTTCGATCCTTTGATCTCACTCTCGGTGAATGGGACTCGACCACACCCGGCGACGCAGCGCGCTGCGCGGAGAGGAGCTTTCAACGCAGTGGCGGTGCACGGTGGCACATACCTCCCATGTGACCGCGCGCGCGCACACACACACACACACACACACACACACACACACACACACACTTCTTAAAGTTAATATTGTTGTTTCAAGAATATTGTTGTCTGGAGAATATTGTTGTTTGGAGAATATTGTTGTTTGGAGAATATTGTTGTTTGGAGAATATTGTTGTTTGAAGTATATTGTTGTTTGAAAAATGTTGTTTTTAAAAAAAATGTTTTTTTGAAAAAATGTTTTTCAATTTTTTTTTGAAAAATATTGAAAGAATTTTAAAATATCAAGATTTCTGGAGTGTTAGGTCGGTCACACATGGATTATTTCACCACATGTTACTCAAAAACAATTTTGTTCTCTTTCAGGACGTCTTCGCCTTTGATGAAGTTAAAGGGTTTATAAATTTATTCGTTGAAACGATCATTCATTCATTCAATCAGTCTGTTACTCAATCGTTGATGTCATCGCATAGAACATTTTCTTGAATAGCGTGCCGTATCTTTTGACAGCCGTGAAATGAATTTAGAAAGTGGTAGGAGTGGTGAACCTTAAACGAAAAAAAAATGTAACTTTGTCTTTGAAATGGTGTGATGAATTGTTGCTTACGTTAAGATGAAATTCGATTCGTTTTCAATATAGTTGATTAATCGATTCATTGCTAAGTTGCTGTTTTAATTCGATACAAAATCGTGGCTCGCTTGCATGAGTAAGAGGAATTAATTGAGGGCCTTTTCATCCAACTGACGCTTAATGAAAAATAGAAGAATATCCCATAAATAATGTAGCTCTTTTAGTTAACTGAAAATACTATCCCGCCTCCACTCGTCAAAGCTTAAATAAAAACCCGCTCTCTCCCCACCCTTGCATACACCTTGCCGAATTCTGAACATTTAAGACCTGGGATAGATACTAAATATATGTATTAATGTTTGAAACCCCGTATAAATTATGAATCGAGATGAGATTTAAACATAGCCAGATGTGAATTTATGGGTGCACTCAATCGCCGTGACCTCTAATTGTACGAAATCTATCTCACGGGTGTTTGACCGTAATGATTGGTAATTCTTATGGAAATGCTTCCGGCCTCAAAAAGCAGTGATCGAATGGCACGCAATCACATTCTGGTGCAATTTATTCATCGTAATGGTGAGATGCATATAGAGACAGCTCTACAATCACTTTTCAAACGATCCAATTCAACCAAACATTTAGACGTGATGACCGGAGATGAGAGAGAAAGGACGAAAAATGGATGGAAAATACAGAGTGAGTAGAAATTGCCTTCGGACCTATGAATGACAGTTACGTCAGGATAAGTTGTGTATGACATCCTGATGTTGCTAAAGAGAATACCCGTCAGAGAAGATAAAGTAAAAGAAAAAAACACACACGAGAATGAATCGGCTCTAAGAAGAGGAAAACTTCCCGTACTAAAACAGCAAAAGCTAAGAAAGCGATGTGGGTTTGTACTATCAGTATGATATTTATTTTATAATTAAAAAAAGATTTACGTCTTCTTATAAAACGCAGTGTGCCCCTTTAATAACATACTGTACTTTTGTTGTCCCGATTTTTCGAGAGCGATTTCCAAATTCCATTTCGCAGGCACGGCATCATGTCCATCACAAGCCTCGCCTCGTGGATCCGAAGGTATTTCAAGAGTACTGTAGATCAAGAGGTGGAATGAGAGAGAGAGAAAGCTAGTTTCCTTCCTGGTGGACATTTTGATCGAGGAATCTTAGTTTTCTGATCAGGAAACCTACTTTGCCGATTAGATATATTTTATGAGTTTATCAAGACTTTTATTCGTGAAATAGTCACACCAAATTTTACTTGTGATAATATTTCTGATAAAACGGTTTTTACGTTATTTAATTTGATATATAAAATGTTGTTTCTGTTGACGTCATTAGTCTTATATGTTTAAATTCCATTACTCACAAGCTTCTAAATACGATCGATCGGACAATTATTACTTCTACGCTACTACGTGCCGAATGTGTATTTTTGATTTCATTAATGTGATTCCATTAATCACATAATCCAGGCAAATTTTGAGCTTAACGTTTTGTTGCTTAGGAGCATTCGTGCCATGATGGACAAACTATACTTCATGCCTGCAATCCAGAGGTATTCTGGTCGTAAAATGTATTAATTACATTATAGTTGTAAAAATAAGGAATAAATTATGACAAAAAGTGTAAGAATACTGCCAACCAGATATCTTTGTACTTAAAGAACCTGCTAAATACGGTGCCAAGGACTTTAGGATAGAGCAACAAATTAGCCGACAAAAAATATTATTTTTCGAATATCTTGGCTTCAATCGATAGTCATTTTGGAACTACAGTAAAATGAATACACTAATAATGTATGGCAATGAACCCACATTTATTATTTATGCCAATACTGCTGTTTCTACGCACCAAAAATAAGCACAATAGTAGACGAATCAAACGAAAAATATACAAGACTTCTGAAATTGTATATTCACGTTTCGTTATAACATTTTAATTAATAATTAGATTAATATTTCGTGTTATTCTGTTCAACCGGACATCGACCTTTCAAATCCGTTTTTGTACCTTATGTTCGTTAGATCATTATACATCATTTGAAATTATCTCAACCATCTTGGATCTTTCTGGATATTTTGAGGGATTTAGATCTTCTGGGTACGCTAATTCCGACCACTCGTATCAGAAGACTTACAGTGGTCAGAAAGGTACAGGATTCCGAACTGTATGTAAAATTAAATTGTTAAAGCTCTTTTGATCCTTGTATTTAAAGACATAAATACATGTTTCTATAAATACAATGAATATAAGATAAAGAATATTGTATTTATATTAACTTTACTTCTTTAGGCATAGGCATCAAAATAAACTTTTACGAAATAATATTCAGACAGTTATTTTCATTCTGACAATTTAAAAATATATTGGCTCTTTGATACTCTGTACACTGTAATTGTAGGCATCTAAGTCTATATTTATAAATGTTTACTAATATTAACATGTTTGCCCACGAACAGTACGCAGTCTGTGAGATGTAGTACAAAGCTCCCAGGTTGACGGTTTGAGTTGGGATCCTGTAAGAGTCTACTTTTAAACTATTTGTATCATTGCCCAAATGAATTGTGCTGCAGTTCGCGAACTAATATTTTGCCGGTGCGACTAGCACTCTCTTTCCGATTTAACCGTTCACTGTTAAGCAAGGTTGTAGATAGAAGATTCGAACAATCCGAAGACATTAATATGCCCTGGCCAGGAGCTTGCAATAATTCAGCGATCTGGGCTAAATCAACATCTATAAAACTAGTATCATTCCGAAAATGGAGAACTTTCTTATTTAGGTTTCTTGGTTCAGTTTTATTTTAGACAGTCTAATACGATACTTTGAAAATAAAAATGTAAATAAAGAGCCACAATTTAAATTTGAAAATATATTGAAATGAGATTTCTTAAACTTTCTGAATCATTAATATCTCTCAATGTTTCGAGGAGCACTTTCCCTCTTCTTCAGGAGTCTATGTAATTATAAAACAGAAATTCTTATAAGCTTAATGATACATTTTTCTAATTTTAGAATTTAAGTAATAATAATTAACTATAGTACATTACACTTTTTCTAACTTATAAATGTTAAGTCAAAACATATTGATACAAGGTATAATAATTGTGTACCAAGTACAAGTGAACTCACAGTAACAAACTATGTCATTACTTCTTAAATTCTATTTGTAATTTTTACAAATTGGTACATTTTGCAAAGAAACAAACCCTCAACAACACCCTTCATGGTGTCAGAGACCAAATTTAAATTATGGATTTTTATTAACCTTTTGGTTTTCAAACGTGTAGTATTAGACTGATATAAAACTGGAAAACGAAATGCAATTAAAAACCAAAAGACGGAAGATAGTAGATCTTGCTTTTGTAGTCCATTTAGGATTGATTGGTTGATTAGTGATTCCAGGCACGTCAACTGCTAAGGTCATTAGTTCCGTAAGTGTTGTGGATGTTTTGTCGCGGGAGATGGCGGTGATGTTTCCCCGCTGGGTGACGAGACCCAGCGTGGGCTTGTTTTCCCCTCAACCAGGTATCTCCCTCCAACGGGGCACTACGCTAGCCAGCATAAGCTCTAAGCTCCAGACCGGTCTCCCGGCATGTGTGTAATGTAGTGCATGTTAGTGTAAGTGTGTGTGTGTGTGTGTGTGTGTGTGTAAGGGTTGAGGATAGGACAAGGGAGAGGAAGTAAAGATCGCGCGCGCTTCATGGCCCTTTTGTTAGGGTACTGCTCCGGCATTCGCCCGGTGTTGATCGGAGGAATCACGGAAAACTATTGATAAGAGCAGCCGACCGCTGGAATTCTCCTGTAGACAGCGCCTTGGGAAGACACCGCCTAATTATGTAGCTAGTGTCGAAACTCCTGTCACTGCCAAAAGTGGGACCCTAGACACTCCAGTGACAGTAGTTGACGACCTGAGCCACAAAAGCCGGTTCCATTTAGAAGTACACGTCTGTTGAGCCATAATATTCTCCATTCAAGATCTTTGGGATCGCCCATAAATTACGTAATGCTACTGAAGGGGAGGGGGTTTGACGCAGCGTGACGCTGCGTTACATAGGGGTAGGAGGTACTAGTTTATTGTTACGTAACACTAATATTCATTTTTTTACATTTTTCAACATTTGTTGAAATAATTCCTTTTTTTGAGACTTGTACTAAAACATTAAAATATTAATTAATTAATTTAAAAACAAAAATAAATGAAAGTTATAAGATGTAAATTGACACATGGAGATATTTTTTTTATCAATTTTCATTGAATCTGTAAGATTTCGAAGAAAATATTTAAAACTGTTATGTAGTTTATTTTAAAATCGATTTGTATTGGCGCGGTAGATTCTCGCCCATGAGGGCGTGTGCATGGTTTCTGATAAAAAATGTCCTCGCCTATGCGTATTTTCTTCATAACTGGCCTCCACTTCTTGCATTCACAAAAGAGGTGGTGGCGCAAGCGTTACGTAATTATCACGGGGGTGGGGATCAAGCGCGCGTTACGGGTGCGTTACAAGGGGGAGAGGGGGTATTCAAAATACTCCAAATTTGCGTTACGTAATTTACGGACGGCCCCTTTGGGCAAAGAAAAAACTTGAATGAGCAGTTGACTGCTCATTTGGGGATCAACGAGAATCACTGCGTCAAAACAACGATTTTCGAGAGTCCGACCGGGAGAGGCGGCTCAGTGCATCAACTGATGTCACTGTAGTCCCTCTGACGGGGAGGTCCTACGTTCCACTTCCGACGGTGGCAGGATTTTCGACACTAGCTTGTCAGCTACATCGAATTCAGTCGCTGTGTGGAGGAGAATTCTAGCGTCCGGCTGCTCTGATCGGTAGTTTTCCGTGGTTTCACCGATCAACACCATGCCCGAGCAGTACCCTAATAAACGGGCCACGGACCGCGCGCGATGTTTCCTTCCTCCTCCTTGTCCTATCCTCTCCTCTTACACACATACTTACACTAACATGCACTACACTACCACACATGCCGAGTGACCGGCCGGGAGCTGAGAGCTTGTCCCGGCTGGAGTGGTGCCCCGCTGGTGGGAGATACCTTGTTGAGGGAAAACCCCGCTAGTCGACGGTAGGTCGGCGCCGGATCTCGCCATCCAGAGGGGGGAAGATCACCGCCACCTCTCGTTGAAAAACACGCCCTGCACTTACAAATGACCTCTAAAGTTGACGCGCCCGGAATTACGAACAATCAATCAATCAATCAATCGAGAGTCCGGATTGTCCGCCCGCTCGGCGTGCGCGGCCCACTGCGTCTGGCGTGGAGGCCCGCGCCACCTGGCGCGTCGTGCGCTGCGCAGTGGGCGGCGCCGGACGCGACAAAAGCGCCGGTGGGCGTCCGAATCACGCGCAATCCGCGATCGCGCGCACTTCGTCAGATGCAGCCGCCGAATACGGGCGCCGCGCCGCGGCCGCCATTCAAAGGAGCTCGCGCTAAACAAAGGCCGGCGGAATGCGATCCGCGCTGTTCGCGGGGCGGCGGAAAACTAATAATGCGAACGCTCGACTCCCCCGGGTCTTCTATGCGGAGAGTTTTACTGGAAATTCTCAGCTTGATTTTTTTTTGCCTTATTGCATTAGATAGGATTAATATTTTTTCTATCCTCTTTGTATAATTCTGTCATTTGATGGCAGTAACCTGTTGCATAATGATATTCATTACGATACAGATTGCATTATGATACAGGTTCTTCTCATATCACAGAGAAGCTTACAAACCTAGTATTGATACATGATTAATCATTGAAAATCTTTATAGTAAAATGTTTCGTTCGATTGTGTACATTAAAATTGCAATTAATACTATACTAAGCTTTTCAGTTTTAATTTATTTTATAAGTGGTAATTTTTAACGTGAAATAATATTTAAAATAAATCATTTGAATTTCATTGAATCGTAATTTCACTTACATTCTATTTTACTAGCGCAGTGGCAGTTATTGGAAAGAACATTTAGCTAAGGTTAAGAACTGGACGCAAGCAATTTTGAGTGAAAAAAAGAATGCAAATATTGGATTGTTGTATTACGCCTACCATGCTGAGCGTAATAACCGCGCAACTTTTCTTGAATTATGACCTCACTTCCCCTTCTCTGGCACAATAAACAGTTGAAGGTAAAAGCTCGCAACGAGCACTGATTACAGCATTCCAAGCAAATTTTCATGGTGCGCAATAGAAACTAGTTTCTGTTGAAAACTTCTATCCGTGCTTTTCTCCAAAACAATCTAAAGAAATGACCGAAGCAGGTGAAGATCCATCTCAGGAGATACCTCGAACTTCCGAGAAAGTGATGAGATACCTCGACGTCTTGAAACATCGATGTTATGGAGTCTATGTCGCGCCCTATCACATAAGGTGGAAATATCGGTGCGTCACCGATGCGTGTTTATCAGAAACTGAATACAGATAAAATCACGAGAAGTACTGGTAAGTTAATCTGTAGCAGTTATTCTGGAGTAAGGTGAATCTGAAAAAAGTTAATAGTAGTAAGATCATCGGATCCCGTTTAATTGTTTCTACGGTACGTTCGAACATCTGAGATCATATTTTAATAGTTTAAAGAAAGAAGTATTCATTTGACAATACTTGCTGCTCGACTGATCCATAATACTTTCATTAAGAAATTCGCATGAGCAGGGGTGTTGGGCCTGAATTCTTGCATTCTGTTTATTTGCTCCCATTGGAAGTTGTTGCTATTACTCCCTACAGTAGGCGAATGCGAGGGGCACGATGACTGTAAAATAGGATGGAACGCACTAGTAAAAACAATCCGTTTTAAGTGTTAATCAGGATTAATGCTAGCACTAAAGGAGTCCACATATCACTGAATGTGGTGGTAGTAGTGGTGTGTGAGTGTGTGTGTATGTATATCTGTGCGTATGTATCCCATGTGTGTGTGTCTGTGCGAATGAGTATGTGGGCGGCGTGGGTGTATTTGTGCGTAAGTATAAGTGTACGGAACGTTTTCCTGGCGGAACGCTGTTGGTTTTACGAGGCGTGAATAGTGAGCTTTGTTCCGTAGATTGCTTATGCTCCCGGCCCGGAGCACGCGACTCGCTTTGTACTGCAAGTTTATTTGCATGTTTATCACGCGGGCCGCAAAGAAGTGCGCGGTCGTACATGCGAATGGCAACATTATTTGTGTTGATACGTTCAAACGACCATTTCCAGAACGTATGAAAAGACGAAGAAAACGTTTCAGTTAAACTCATACCAACAGAGATCTCCATATTTTGCTGGAGTAGTTCACACCCCCAATTCTAGTCGTAAGTAATTGTGCACTGTAGTACGTTTAATTTGTTTTTCGTGGAAGCTCTCCTTAATAGAGCAGAAAATCATTTTCGGTGTGAAAGGAAATAATACCATGTTTGTTGAACTGCACTGAAGAAGTGTTAAAAGAAATTTTATGATTACGATTGTCTGCAGATGACAGAAAGTCACATATATTTTACCTCAAAGTGAATTTTATTTAAAACTCGACGTAATGTAATTAAAGCTACTATATTCAAGTATAGAGTACATTTTCCTTCAGTTCTTATGTATATTCGTTTGTCGATGTTTTACAATGACTTAAAGTAAAATGACGTTTAAACTTCTTCCTCAAAAGTTTTTTCTCGCGAGAAGTGCTTGACCACCTATCAGAAAAGTTTTGCACGTCGTTACCGGACAATAATGAAATAAGTAATGTCTAAACAAAATTAAGGGTGGTATTTCTTTGCCATTTAACCGTTAACCACACGGCAATAACATCCCTGAGTTGCATGGGATTCGAACCTACAACTCAAGCACGTTTTGCGGCTGACTACATTTCGTACAACAGAATTTCAACTATCCCTCATTTTACTACAAAAAAACTGCGAGTTTTGCATATTTCATTACGATTTTATCGGAGCTCCCGTGCTTCCTGGAAAGTCACAGTGATTACGAACTATAAATAGTCACGTCTTTGATTTAAAGTACGAGCACGGCTATTATCATGGCGGGACTGCGGGCGAAACCCGTTTCTGAAACACGTTTGGCCCAGAGCGCGTGTGCGTGAACGAGTGCAGTTCGTCGCTGTCTGGAGTGGACGTCCTCAACCTTTCATCGCGAGAGCAGGCGCATGCCAACTCGGCTAAAGGCGAATAACCTTCCGCGGAAAAGAAGCAACGTTGACGGTGGACTCTCTAGCAAGGGCGGGGGCCGAGATATATACAGTAATCCCTCGACATCCGCGAATTCGTTATGCGTTATTCGTTATATGAGAAATGCTACCGGTTATATTCGCGATTTCAACATTCGCGAGTGCGTCTTTGGTCGTACTTATTTGAAAGGGAGCACATTTTATTTCCTTTATCAGCGTTATCTGGGAAACGAACTCGGCAGTCACCGGAGCTCAAAGTATCATGTTCTGCAAAAATTTCAAAGTTGGATCGTCAATTCACATTAATAGAATAATACAATTGTAAAATAATTCAATTCAGTTGAAGGTAAGGGTTTTGGCCACATGAACAGAAAAGCTTTTCAGAATTTGTACAACTCTCATTATAATTACCTCACTGAAGAGCAGCTTTGGGAAATCATCAGCAAAAAAAACCTCGAACGTAATGAAGTAACAGAAGCGAAACTGCGTCCTTGACCAATTTCAACGTCAAAGCTGTTATTGGCGTTCAAAACTTTCAACAAGTTCTGGTGGAAAGAGCATTCGAATATGATCCGAACATGAAAATAACTTCGAAATTTATGCGAGAAATACAAGCAGCGACTTTTCCATGTTTGGATATTAGAACAACGATGAGGGTGATGAAAAAAGAAAAAAATCAAATCCTATAGTCAATCACTTTCAACTTCGAAATTAGTTTAAAATATTGTTTTATTTCTTCTCTTTAGGATGTTAATTGTAAATTGTTTTAGTAGCTCGTAATTAGTTCTGCAATAGTTTGTTAGAATTTCAAAATACAGACTCAATATTCGCGGTTTTGACATTCGAGAGGTTTTTTGGGAACCTCACTCTCGCGAATGTTGAGAGATTATTGTACTTCGATTTAAACATACTGGCACCTCAAAGTCACGACATGAACGGAGAGGACACTGATATGCAGTCGAAAGCTTCGTTTCGATTTAAATGTTTGGTGTTGGAGCTCCCATTTGGATGGCCACGACGCCCACTCCTTCCAGCTCGTGACCTTAAAGTACCACTGTGTTTAAATCGGAGTATAGTCTGCGAAACCAAGTGCAACGGATACTGTTGGGTTTTGAAGGTCTTAGAAATCTCACTCGGCAAACGCGAAAATGTATTATTTTAATAAATTGGTACAATAATCCTGCTACGCCGAGCGCAACGAAAAACAACGGAACGCGGTGTACCTTGCTATTTTTTTCGGGACGTGACAGATGTTTTGTTGAGTTTTGTTTCAACGTAAAATGTTGTTGGTTTTTTTTTTCTTCTAAAATACACTCGTTTAGTACTAGAATGTTTTATGGAGGTGAATTAATTATGAAAGCGACTCCCGGGTGCACAGTGCTTTATCTGAATTTCATGTTCACCTCGTAGTTGCCCAAATTTCAATGTTTCCTTACTTGGAATTGGACGAAA
Organism: Acheta domesticus; assembly: GCA_031308135.1. NCBI lineage: Eukaryota > Metazoa > Arthropoda > Insecta > Orthoptera > Gryllidae > Acheta > Acheta domesticus. The sequence continues at coordinate 30,628,175 of JAHLJT010000631.1, read as the reverse complement.
GAAGACCATTACGGAAGTTTTCTTACTTTCTATGACCATTATGGGAAACTTATAATCAAGGGCACTGTCAAATATGTGTTGTTGCTGCTTTCACGAATAGAACATACAGACTAAGTAGTACATAATTATAACAAAAATGTTCAAACAATTTTCTAACGAGCCGTATCTAGGAAAGATTATTGCTATGATATGCAAGTTAATTGCCACGTTTGTCATTACGGGCCGATTGACATTAGTGTGATTGAGATTTTCTATTCATATAAAATAAAAAAAAATATACATCTTAGCGTAAAATAGTGGTTACTGGACAGCGTAATTAATTTCTTCGAGCACAGTCTGAAGATTTGCAATTTTTCTTATGAAAAAATATCTTTGAGAATATTTTGGGTATTTATTAAATACACAATAATATCTTCGGCATTACGCTCCACATAGCACCCTAACATCTGCCACACTTTCACCAGAAAACATTACAGGAGTAGTTAACATTCGCAAACTCTCTCTCTCTCTCTCTCTCTCTCTCTCTCTCTCTCTCTCTCTCTCTCTCTCTCTCTCTCTCTATTATATTTCGATTTTTTCCACACAAGAAAATGCCTAAACAGTAGAGAGAGAGAGAGAGAGAGAGAGAAACAGACAGACAGAGAGAGACAGAGAGAGAGAGAGAGAGAGAGAGAGAGAGAGAAAGAGCGTCCGTGTACAAGAAGCACACCACCACCACCACCGCAAGCTTGTTTGTCAAACGGATCATTCTGAAGCAAACACATTTGCACACGCGAAAAGCAACAGACATCTGCACCACACGCGACTGCATGGAGGTCGTATGATCGTACGAGCACACTGTCACATATCCCCGTATTAGGATCGCAGTGCCAATAGTGTTTACTTAACATTCAGCCGTTCAACGCTACACACATGCGCGCCGTGTTGACCTAAGTTGTACAAACATACCTGTTTCTGCCTCTGAGTGTGGTCGAAACACAACCTTCAGGAGGACTACTCTGATATAGCACATTTCACCGGGATGTTTAAATACTGATCGTGATATCTGAAGAGTAGTACACTAATTACAAATCTTCCTCTTCTAGTTCCCTTCCGTTTCGTTCCATTCTTCTTGTCCACAACATTCAATCACAACCGAAAGGCACGGTACATCAGGGCCTTTAAATCCCATTTAACGTGGTGGAGACCATTACAGAGGCGCGCTCGCCAGTATCTCCTTTCAGGAACTAAAATACGAACTACTACCAACGATACTTCAAACGTCCGTGACTGCTGCGTAGGTTCACGAGACGGAAGCAGGCACGTAATGTTACAAATAATATCGTCGATGTTCGCGCTTTCTTATGTGTGTATATTATGAATAATTCAACATTCAGAAGACCCTTTTTGTATATCTCAGAAATCAGCCAATTTTAATGTACGGAAGTTGGCGAGCCTAACCTGCAGCTGTACCCGGCGACACTAGCGCCTCCTAGAGTAGCACCCTCCAGCTTCGTCCCCGGTTTTGGCGTAGAGTTGCAAAGCCCTGAATATTACTTCGAACGGAATAGACGTCGACATTTGAAAATCGAGAACGATTACAGTCCAATGGGAGTGAAGTCTACTTCGACCATTTTCCCGCGCCTAATTAGTATTAGAAGGACATTAATTTGCGAAAAACTTTCGTGATTGCTCTTTGTATTTTTGTCACAATATTTATTAAGCATTGAAGGCTTTCACGGCCGGAAAACAATGAAAATTCCTGAAAACAACTTATATATAAATGTTCAATAAAAATATAATAATAAATATTTTATTCTTGATGTCTTCCGGGCTGATGAGCCGAGGTCCAATTGGCTTAGAACTGTCAAACGTTTCGCCCACCGCAGTCGATGGACCACGGCCCATCAGCCCGGAAGACATCAAGAATAAAATATTTATTATTATATTTTTATTGAACATTTATATATAAGTTGTTTTCAGGAATTTTCATTGTTTTCCGGTGCAAAGCTTGTTAAAAAAACATTTTTGTATTACTTCAAAATTGATTGTATTTCATTATCTTAAACTACGAATGGTCTCAAGGTCAATCCAAACTAGAAAATTCAGAATGATGTAAAATGACATCACGCTTTATGCTCACTGACAGAAGCATATTATTCCCAAGATGTGATACGTGAAAATAACATATTTTGTGGTTCGTCAAAAATTGCTTTCAAGACAGTGACTAATAATAAACATTAAAATACATAGAATTTACCTATTACAGCACTTTCAAAAATGTATAGTAATATGTCTGTGGAAATCAAAATCATGGATCCATACACTTAGAATGAGCATGTTCGCTTCCTCCACACAAAAAGTGGACTACAAAGCCCACCCAAATACCGTCTCTCAACAAGAAATATACAAATCGCCAGATTTCTGTTATTTTTACTTAGATGAAAATACTCCATTAGTGGTTGTGGTAGCAAAGATGCTGTTGAACAAAATCACAAAACGATTTTACAAAAAGTAGCGCGCACACTTCTTAAGAACGACCAATAAAATACTCGTGTAAAATACTACAGGAAATGAAACATATAAAAAATCCTTCATTAATAACGCAACATGATAGTACACTATCAGGCACGGATCCACGGGGAGGGAAATGAGGGAAATTTCCCCTCCCAAAATGTTTCAGTAACTATTAATTTTAATTTGTCCCGAAACTTTCAAGCAAAACTATTTTCGTATAAACATTAAAACAAATAAGAATGTATCGCATGATGAGCTGAGTTTAGCCTGCGTCATTCTACATAATCTGTAATATGACACATTCGACCAAAACATTTTGAATAAAAAAACTTCCCCTCCCAAAATTCGTTTCTGGATCCGCCCCTGATACTATTGAACTATAAAACGATATTAAATACAACAGTTATTTTTACATAAGATGAAGAGTATCAAAAAAGTTGATGTTCCAACACATGAATAGCAAATATTTAATACGGCGCGACCTCTTTCTTAAGGCAGTGCTGTTGCACGACCTCACATGCATTGGTGGATCCAGAGGAAAGGGGCGTCCCCCCCCCCAGGCCTAGAGTTTTCGGTTACCTTCCTTTATTTGGCAAAATTGATTTAAATATTTATTGATGTTCGAATTATGTAATTATTTAAACAATAATGTTGTATAGTGTCTGTAGTTCAGAAAAATGTACAATATAATAACAAATACGTTTATTACTAAACGAAAAGCTACGATGCTCCCCTCGCCCGCCAAATAGTCGGCTGGATCCGCCACTGATCATCTGTTACGTTAGCAGTGACGCATTATGTGTGAATATGAGAATTCGTTCAATATTACTCGCGAAGGATTGAAGAGATGCGAGTACAATGGGGGTAATAGTTACGAAATCGGCCAATAGATTTTATAAAGCAATTTGCCGATCTCTGGAGAATCAATTAATGTTGAAAAATTGAGCTTCGATAAATTTATATTAAAATATCGATTTTCTGTAAAAAGATCGATATTTTAATACATCGACATCAATTTCGCAGCCGTACTGAACGTTAGGTGCGCGTTACGCTTCTCGTACCACAACGTACCAGGAGAGATGGCTCAGTGCATCAACTGATGTCACTGCGTCAACGTACCTCTGACCGGGAGGCCCTAGGTTCACGGCGGCAAGATTTTCGACCCTAGCTTGTCAGCTAGGTCGAAGGTCTGGAGGAGAATTCTAGCGGAAAGCCGCTCTGATTAGTAATTTTACGTGCTTTCTCTAATCAACAACAGGCGAAGGCCGGAGCTATACCCTAACAAAAGGGACCGCGCGCGATCTTTCCTTCCTCTTCCTTGTCCTATCCTCACCCTTTACACACGCACACTTACACTAACATGTACTACATTACCATTCATGCCGGGAGACCAGTCGGAAGCTTAGAGCGTGTCCCGGCTGGTGCGGGGCCCCGCTGGTGGGAGATACCAGGTTGAGGGGTACACCCCGCTAGTCACACGGTAGGAAGGCATCGGAATGTGCCAGCCAGCGGGGAAAATATCACCGTTACCTCCCGAGGAAAGAACACGCCCGACACTTACGGAACAAATGACCTCTGTAGTTGACACGCCCGGAATCACGAACAATCAATCAATACAAAAGGGGAGGACTAAAGAGTAAAGCAAACTCCACTTTCCATTACAGATGCAGTGTTTGAAATTTACAGCTTTAAAAAAAACTCCAAACACTTTATTTTAATTACCGCAAACGTAAAAATGTTTTTTGAAATCAATATAAATATTATCAGATGTTTCGTTAAGCCGATTAAATGTTTTTATATTTTCACGTGCGAGAAATCCTTTTGGAAACCATGTGTAGATACGCGGTCTTGTCCCAAGATACATTTTGCTCATTAGGAAATGCTGCAGTAAATATAGCTACAATAATAAGCGATATTTTAAACAAACATTAGCAAAATATGTGGTACAAATATTTTCGAAATATGAAGGAATTAAGTGGATGAACCTCTCAACTGGAAGAGATAATCAAAGCATTTTAATGACTCTTTCTCGTGTAGAACTTTTTAACTCTAATTTTCCGTCTCCAAAATCTGATAGACGAATTTGCTCGTGTACTTTGAGAATACTTTGGTGCTACCACACAAAGCACTAGATGAAGTTCCTCGCGCCACGTTTTCTGAAATGGAAAACTCAGCGGGAGACATCTTCCATTACAGCGCAGACTCCGTCTTACTATTATTTTCCTCTTCATTGGTAGACAAGCGAGCATCAAACGACGGATAAAAGATGGTCGAAAGAAAGCATTATATTGTGTGTGGTAGTGGTGGTATCTCTCCCTTGTCATAATTAGCAAAGCTTCTAATGAAATTAAAAAACCCAAAATTCATCAATCTCTAATATCAAGAACCTTGGTCTTCATTGGGCCTCAAATTTATAATTAATTACCGATGACATTGAAAAATAGTAAATCCTTGAATATTTTCCAACGCAGGATAATGATTTGGGTTTTTAAAACATGATGATAATGATATAAACACGTTAATTGAAATATTCCATTAAAACTGTTTAAATTAACTGTTGACTGTGACTGTGTAAAAAAACTGCTGACTGCGTAAATTAAGTTTGAATTTATTCATGAAGTTATATAAGTTTATAGAAATATACCTATTTCTGTAATATCTGTAAATTTTTACTTAGTTTTATGTTTGAAGGCTAGGTTTTTAATTTTTGTATGTTCACAAAAACTTAGGTAGAAAATTTTTAAAAAATTTCACAAACACGCCACACACAAAAAATACTAATAAGTGGAAGTAGACAGATAATAAATTATAAACTCAGTACTGCTAATCATCAACTCTGATTATCGATCCTTAGTAATTCAAAAAAAATTCAATGTTTTTTATCTCTGTAAAACAAGTGGGGAATAAAAATTATTATTATTATTATTATTATTATTATTATTATTATTATTTATTAGATGCACAAGGTAATTAGTCTCTTGTGCAATGTGTTCCTTAGGATTCCTAGCAACATCTGTATCAATACCGATTTCACTAACATTCTTATTTCGCAGAAAATATTTCCAAATTGTTTTGTGCACATTTGAGTTCAAACACGGATGCAATAAACATAGTGCGAACCGGGAACTCGGCCCTTTGCCAGATGGGATTTAACACCACTTGCTTTGGGGCATCCCTAAAACCTACTTGCGTATTCATCCACCATTCCAGAGTTCGGCGAACCGAATAGCGACAAAACACCGGTTTGCGCTCCGGAAAAAAAAGAAGAAAAAAAAAATCCGAGAAGCAGTCGACCGATAGTAAATATCGCGATCAGAATTCTATGCAGCTGCTATTTGCCTGATAATAGGGAGGGTGGCGGAAAGAAAACAATTGCGTCAAATTGCGCGCCGTTCGCCCGAGAGGGGAACAGAGTTTGCAAATGCGTTTGTGGATGTGCCATTTGAGCGCCCCGCCGCCGCCACCGCCTCCGCCCTGAGCCGTTCGCAAAGCCCCCTGCGGGCGATAGCAGACCGTTTAGGGGGCGTGGCACTGGAGAGGCACAATACCGCTGCGGCGGGATGAAATGTAAATAATGAACTTTCGCGGACCACTGTATACCGCAATGCACTTACATCCATAGTGTTTTCATCGAATGAAACAAACAGTGAGGGTTCGGATGTAATAGTGAAATAATGCGTTTTTTTTTTTCATTTTATTTTGCATTGAGATTGCGATATTTCTATTCTCACTGTCGCTATTGAAAAATCGTGAATAAATTGTTATTCGTTTCAAGTATGGAAAACGGTGTTTTAGAGGTTTCGTTTATCAGCGAAAAGTTGATTGATGCCACAAGCTCAAGGGGAGATGTGATACAATGTTTCTTCCAAACAATGAAGTGATTTTATAATGTATTCTCTTGGTAAAAACGCAATTATCTCCCAGGGAGTATCTTTTAAAGAGTAGTTTTAATAGTTTGGCCATAAAATAAAGACTTTTAATAGTCTGGCCACCTGTATTCATCAGGCGTTTAGTTTCTTATAAATATTTACGAACAATCTTTTGTCATTTAATTTAAATTGGAGGAGGGAAAGTATTAATTGTATTCTTTCTTAATTTGTATACATTACTGGCAATATGTTTACATGTTGATATAGCCCGGTTTGTTAGGGAATAATAGTAATACAATATCGAACTTTCTTGAACCTTAACCAAGACCAAAGACGGAGAGACTGACAGTTTTGAAACAAACCAACGACTTTGTGCTCCAGGGATCGGCAGTAAGTCTCGACAATAGTCTCGAGGAAATTTTTTGAAGCCCAACGTAACTTTCTCTATTCTATGTATTCCAAAATGTAAAAACCGCTATATCTCAAGTATGATGTTTGCAATTACTCCACTTTTATTGCGAGATTAGAAGTTTGGATTTTACAGAAATAACTATTTAAGAAAACACAGGAGAAAACATCCTCAGAATGTTGATAAAGACGCCTGGTACCGCTGGGTCTCTTCACTGCCGCCCGCGCTCCGGCAACCTGTTGCAGCAATTGCTCTCAGCAATTTGGATTTTGTCGCACTCGCTTTGGGTGCTTTCACACTGAACTTTACATTACATTATACAATTTTCTGAATAATCGAATAATATTAGTTAAATAGTTACCTTTGCCCTTGACAATTAATTTTCAGGAAACACTAAGCATTAGCTTCACTGTACATCTGCCAAAATTCATCATCAACGATTGTCAAAATAAAAGAGGTCTCAGAAAGAATATTTGTTTGAAAATAAGATTCCGAGTTCAGAGAATGTTTATGAGCGAATGTGAATTATAATTATTTTAAACAATTATTTATTAAACTTCAACTACAGACAAAATTTTGAGAGTTGGGGGCGGGGGCGAGAGAAATGCTACATTCACTGACCGGAAATAATCAAGGTGTTATCTCAGCATTTAGTCTACGGATCAAGGCAAACCGGGAGAAAATCAAATTGACAAAGTTTATCAAAAATATTGTAAACAAGAAGTCATCGCCCAAAAGTCAATGTTTCTGCAGTTGGTGCTCAGGAAAACAAGTACTTTCATTCGAAATGTGTACTTTGAGTAAAAGCTTTAACGCTTGCTTAAGCGAGGAGGAGCATCTATAGTGCTTCAACGTATCCATCCAGCGAATATCGACACTAAACAGTGAAAGTTCCGTGAATTGATTGTTCGTGATTCCGGGCGCGTCAACTACTGAAGTTTCTAGTCCCGGAAGTGTAGTGTGTGTTCTTTCCTTGGGAGGTGGCGGTGATCTTTCCCCGCTGGATGGCGAGGTCCGGCGCCGACGTACCATCGACTAACGGGGTTTTCCCCTCAACCAGGTATCTCCCACCAGAGGGGTACCGCCCCAGCCGGGACAAGCTGTAAGCTCCCGACCGGCAAGTGGGGTAGTGTAGTGCATGCTAGTGCATGTGTGTGTAAGGGGTGAGGATAGGATAAGGAAGAAGAAGGAAAGATGGCGCGCTGTCAGACGTCCGTTTGTTAGGGTACTGTTGCGTCATTCGCCTGGTGTTGATGGGAGAAACCACGTAAAACTACCGACCAGAGCAGCCGGCCGCTAGAATTCTTCTCCAGACAGAGCCTGAATTCGACCTGACAAGCTAGTGTCAAAAAAAATCCTACCGCCGCAGGGACTGGAACCTAGGACCTCCCGGTCACAGGGACTGCAGAGAGATCAGTTGTTGCACTAAGCCATCTCTCCCGGCAGAAAGTTTCGTGAAACTCCACGGTCAATTCAGACGTTATCTCAATGTTGCGTGCAATCGCGCTGGACGTTTAAACTGCGCAGCGCCGCCCGCGGGAGCATTGTCCTCTTCGTGCCCCACCAGTCCACGCACCTCTCGTTACTTTGTCAAATGGCGTCCCGAGGTACCCGCGTAATCTTTGAATGGCTTCACCGAACGTGCGTGATATTCCCATAATGGTCCCGCTAATGTAAATAGGATAACTAGCAATCAATAGGCCTAGTAATTGGGATTTGGAAATTGTATGGAGAGGAAGGGTTGAAACTGATACGCTCACAACTGTTTTTGTATATTATCTTGTTAAACAATCTTCGATCCATTTTTGATATTAATTGCTAAGCCCAAATGGATAAAAAATTAAGTGATATCTGTATTTTTAAGTTACCTCAGTTTCTTCGAAGTAGTGAATTTTAATTAAAAGTAACGAATCAATATATGATGGAAAGAAATACCGATTTCGAATATCAGAGGGATATTCTCTACGCTCTTATATCCATCATTTCCCTTACAATAACATCTATCGCATATTACATATGTCGACATATTCGAACCGCGTTTTTGTACATGTTGTGTGAACTTAAATATTTATGATTTTAAATGATACTTTTTTGAATACGGTTCTCAGAATGTGCATTTAAAATATTAATAATGCTTGGATCGTTCAGTCGATTCGTTCAACTGAGAAATAATTAACTCCCAACCATACATTGGTTTGAATTCATTCTTAATTCTGTCAAAATTGTTGAAGTTATGTGTGATAGTCTTTGGCCAAAATTTGCAATTCTTCAGAGTAACGCCATATTCTGTATAGACTACAATAATAGTGTATACAGAATATGGCATTGCACTGAAGAATTGCAAATTTCTTCATTATTTTATACATAACAAGTGCATGTAATACTTTAATCGACGCGATTTAATAATGGTGCACGTGGGATGAGATGCAACAAATGGACAGTGTTATGCATCAACCGGCTAAGCGCCATTTAAAAAAAAAAAACTGAGATATGGACGCCATCAGTTGTATTGGACCATGTTCTAAGAGTACGCAAAAGTTTGGCGCCAAATCTGTAAAAATAGCCTTATAATCAATGAAAAATGTAAACGCCATCAGTCACATCAGAGATTTTATGTTTCGCAAGAACCGGCTGTAAACCTAGATCTTCAAATCTGCTGTTCTTCATTTCACATTATGCAGGTAAGCGCCACATATTCCCATCATCTTTGTGTAGTATGGCGCTTCAATGAATGAAATAATTAAATTAAAGTTTTTAGAGCTGCAAATGTAATGAAACCTTTGAACACCATTATCTCAAAACTTGTATGATGTCGCATAGCCGGTTGATGCATAACACCAAATAGTCAGAGGATCCCGCAAGGACGCACGTTCGGTGCAGCAGCTGCAGCACTCGAGCGGAGGAAAAGAGCGGAGACGAGACGAACGGAAGGTAATCGAGTGAGCGAAATCGAATCACAGCGATCAGGGCACTTCCTCTTTCCGACCCGCCGACAGCGCCGCCAACGGCCGCGGCGGCGGCGGCGGGGCAAAAACGCTACGCGGTTCGAGCCGCGACGATCCGCCCAGGGTGCAGAGCAGTGTTGCCAGATTGGAGGAATTTTTCCTCCGAAAAGGGAAATTTGCTTCTATGGGGAGAAAACGCGAGAAAGAAATAAGTGGTGGGTTCAGGAAATTATCATTGGGATGATAATTGTTAAAGTCGCTCGACGGATTCATATTTTTAAGATTATCAGTGAAAATTTATAAAAAAAGAATGATGTATGCGGCAAAGGCAACGTGTTTCTCTTCTAGGAAATTCATTTCTCAGAAACTCTACTTCTGACAAAAGATGCGAAAGTGAGCTTTTGAAAACCTAGAATAAAATAATTTCTGTCTTATTTCTTACCTTTAATGAAATGCAAAAAGTATTAAGATGTAAAATCAAGATCAAGCGATAACACGAAATCCAAATTTTGGAAATAACATGGAATAACAATTAATAACACATGCATTTTGTTATTTAGATAATTGATAAAGATTGATGATGAATGACGCAACAAGATAAGCCACAGCAAGCCTCTCGCTCTTCGTAGATGTTAGTATCTCGATTTTAGCCGACGTGTGTCGCATTCTGTATCTGCTCATAAATAATGCCGCCAGGAATCGCATGACCGCCAGCACTGCTCGATACAGTCGCGATCATGCGACTCCTAGCGACACAACCGAGAACGACGCGAAATACCGTGAGATATTCCATTTTATTGACACCCTCCGTGCGCCAAGAAAGAATAACCGAAGTATAAGAAGATAAGCTGCTCAAATTTTTAATTGTTTTCGTTATTTTTGAATATGACCTACGTAGTAAAATTTTGCAGGATTTCGGAGCGTTTGAATCGTGGAGATCCACATTTTTCGTCGGTGACGAAAAGGGACGAGCCAAACTGCCGGCATAATTTGTTCAGAAAAATTAAGGACGTCATTTTTTCAAACAAACAACATCCAGTTTCTTTTTTCTGCTCTTACATTCTTCCTGGAACTATATTGTATTGCACCACAGTGAATGACATACGAGCACAGACAATATAATTTGTGATGACTTCCTTTTTGCGCATGTCGCATTTTTTTATTACAGCGCGTAAGCTATGCCGACAACCAGGTATGCTAAAATCATCACAGCCATGCGATTTGTAGTTCTTAAGATGAAGACATTACAGAAGTGCTGAAACCCTCCATTGTTATAGAACATTAAGTCCTTAACTCCAGTCCCCGGCCGGGTCTGTAGTAAGCTCTGGGCTACTGCTCAGCCAAATGCACTTGGGTGGGCCTATACTGCGATATTTCTAACTTTGCCTCTCAAGGCCCGTCTTCACAATGAAATATGTCGCGGTATTTCGTGTCTTTCTCAGTCGTGCCGCTAGGCATCGCATGATCGCGACCGTATCAAGCAGTGATTGAGGATCATGCAACTCCTAGCGGCCGTGTGATATTCCATCGTGGCCATAGGGGCTCGAGAGGCAGAGTTGGAAAAATCGCACTATAGTCGGCGCGTTTCGAAGGACACATGCTGCAAGTGAAGCGAGGCCTGTGGCCGCGTATCGAATTCGCCCTTGTCCCAGCTCGAGCATGCGCGACCGACGCGGGGCAGCGCGGCGCGGCGCGGCCCGCCCCCGCCCTGTCGCCAAGCGCGGCGTGACGCACGGTGGTTGCAAAGGCGCAAAACGCGGACAAAATCCTGGGCGTATATTTTCCTCTTTTTTTCTTCTTTTTTTTTTACTTCAGGTCGCATCAACTATAGGTCATTAGCGACCGCTATTGGAGGTAACGTTATGGTATGAGGATGAAACGATATGGTGATGACAGGGGGTTAAAGGACGAACACATGCAACCATACCCGAGGCGGGACTCGAACCCGCGACCCCACGGTCCAAGACCACTATGGCACTACTGGCTTAGCGATCTCAACCACGGGTCCGACATTTGATTCGCCCGTTATTGTATGGAAGGGTCGCGAAACGTCAGATATTTTCAAGGAGCAGCTCCTATTCAGCCATACTCGAGGAGAGTTCAGCAGCCGGCTGCTCTGATTGATAGTTTGCTGTGGATTCTCCGATCAGCACCAGGCGAATGTCGGAGCAGTATGCTGACAAATGGGCCACCGGGGGCGATCTTTCCTCCCTCTTCCTCAGCACAAAAACATTCACTCTATTAACGGTACTAGTGGCCACAACAGATGTAGTCCTTGGAAACATGAATCGATTGTGTCAATATGTGAAAAAATCATCTGATTTTTACGATCTACATTTCTCAGCATTTGTTAATGTCATAATCGTGACTATATTTGTCACATAATTGTGTGATCAATATATAACGAATTCCTTTTTATTTGTCACTCCTAATTGCTTCCTAAACAGTATATTTCTTTCAAAAATTAGAATTAATGCATTAATGTTTGTTGTAAATATATATTTACCTAAGCATGTTTCACACAACAGTATCTCTACCTTTCCTGACTAATAAAAAAAACTGATTAACATTTCATGAAATTTGTTCTATTACAACTAAAATAGTGAACACATCAGTGATATTCTTTTCTAAATTTTCAACTTGAAATTATATCTCAAGTGTACCGTATGTAGTACTAGATTATGGTGACGAGGAAGATAATGATATCGTGCAATCCATTGTTTGTTCGAAGCGCACCTTCCGCATCCGCCGGGATTGGAGGAAAACGATGAAACTACCGCTCAAAGGAGACAGAGAAAACATTTTTTTCCCGGCATCCACTCGTCTACTTAACTGGTGACGAACCGTCTGGACACTAACCTAACACCTCCTGGTCTATGAGCTAGTGCTGCGAATTCCGATTTATAGAGCACTATATTTCATCTGTACTCTCTGAATCTGAATCAGTGAAATTGTCACTGATTCAATCAGTGAGAGCCGAAGTCACTGATATCTTCAGTCGAAATAGGTAGTTTCGCTGACAATCAGCGAACATGCTAAGCTTTTCATAATGACCGCCAGCATTTCACTGGTCGTCAGTGGTAAAAGTGCCGCGCCACCATCGCTCACTGATTGTTCAGTCGTCACGTGCAATTAGTGTCACTGATTTCACTGATTCAACGAGTGCAGTTTCACTGATTCAAAAAGTGGACCTTATTTTCACTGATTTGTTCAGCCCAATTCACTGATTGTCAGTGGTAGGGTTATAACTGACACCATCAGTGAATAGTCACTGTCAATCAGTAGTTTTTCACTGATTCAGACTGAGAGAGTAAACATGTGAAATTACACTTAAAAAATCCCCATTTCCAAGTTTCAGTCTGAGTGGAGTCGTTTATTTCAAAGACGAAGTGTTTTACATTATTACCTCGGCTCTTTGATAAACTATTTTACGTTATTTTCACTAGTAAAAATACACTGTTACTCTAAACACATTTCTTCACCTAACTCAAAAATTACGATTTTTTTGAGTTAACTTTTCTTGCGCACCCCGATTTTTCCTCGCGATTTCCCCAACATCCACACTACAGTGCTGCAACGGCGGTTTGTTCGTGTCCAACACGCACGCTGCTGTAGCTGCTGCTACTGCATTTGCAAAACGAGCTGGCGCTGTTTTTCGTCGACTGAATGACGCGGAACACGACAGCAAATGGGTTTTTTATTCGTTTGCTCCTTGTTCCGCGGTTAAAAATCCCCCCTCATGTTTTTATGTTATTAACAACTAAGGAATTTGGGGCAAGGGGCTTTGAAGCAATGGGACAAGGAGAAATAGAAGAGACAGAAAAGTAGGTTAAATACGTACATACACAAACTGAGACAGAAAGGCAGGAAGATAGCGAAATTGGTTTGAGAGAATTCGAGAGAAGGATTCATGAAACTTCAACAAAAAAGGATTTTAAGTATCTGCAAACATCACAAAAGTTCGTTGACATGTGTCCAATTAGCACGTATTATGTCAACACGTATCGAGTTTTACGAATACAACACGTATTCTATTCGTGACGAAATGGAGCGAACTGCTTCAAGTATATTGTGTACAGTTTATCTTCGAGAATTTTTTTTTTTTTTGTTCAATTGCTCTGATGTCTGCAATACCATTTGGAAGCTCATTTAATTCTGAAAAATGGTACATAGACACATAATTTTGGAATTGCTGTTTAGAAGAAGCATATTCCATATTCCAATATTCACAATCAGTTCAAATTCAATAACGAAGGATCAAACTAATAAGGTAAAATACGATTTTCGAATAATTATCTAAATACGCGTATTTGTAACGTACGTATTAGTTTGTTAATACACGAAAATACGGAAAGAGAACAATGTTTCAGTTATTTCCTTACAAGTTATATTTCTATTAACGTATTGGATTGAATTACGTACTTACTGAAGAACGAATCTAATATAAAGTAAGCCAATTTTAAGTCGACGAAATTGTTCGAGTAATGAAGTCGTTTGCAGATCGTATTGCCTTTGTTCATTAAATACAATCTGCTGTGGCATGGCGTCGTAACTTACTTTACAATCCGAAACGCGGAGTTTGTCGATTCAGAAATTAAGGTACTACAGTTTTACTTCATTCATAACCTTCAAGCAAAAACATTTTTATATATTTTCAATCGTTCACATGAATTAAATGATCACAGGTATTGTCATTGCCAACCATGTGATTTATTTCAACAATAGCAGCTTTTGATGGCTTAGCCATCATCATCAACATGACAACACCTGTGATCATTTAATTTTAAATGCCAACGACATCTCACCACAAAAAAATGCATGAATTCTTTAAATGAAATAAATATCAGATCCTGCGGCAATGATGCGATACTCTTGAGTGAAAAACAGGGTAGCAATAAAGGCTCAATAAACAGTTTCCGGTTTTTATTCCGTATAGTACATGTGTAGGAATCGGCCCACAATACCTAGAAAACGACGTAGCGTCTTCTAAAACTACTCGTATGTTCATAGCCCAATAGAAGCTGCACTACACAACTTCGACGAAGCTTCCGCCTTCGGTCTCTATGATAAAAATGAAGAATCTCGACTCGGTATAAGACGTAACTGATAACGCATTTTATGTCAAAATTCTTTATTCTCCGATCCATAGTTTAACTGATAATATTCGTTTCCAGCACGAATTTCGAGATCGTACTACGTATCTATGCTGTTGTGCTCTAGGGTGATTTTACAGGCGGACAGTTAACGATTCCCGATTCAGTTATGAATTTGGTTCTGCTCCTTTCGTAGTAGTAGTGGCCATGCGACAAAGGAAGCTTTCCACTATTTCATTTGATAGCAAGTGGAGGTATAATTAGGGCGATAGACGTTTTAAATTTTAACTCCTAGATTGCAGTTTTAAGATTTGTTTATTATGTAAAAACAAGGGTGCGTTAAAGAGGGCCAATCGAAAAAGTTAAAGGAAACAATTTTTATTAGAAAATTATATATACTAAAACCCTTTCATCACTAATTTTAAGTGGACAATATTATTTTGTAAACATTTTAGTTTAGAACATTAAATGATATTTTTACTTTCCCGTATACGTACGTATACACGGAGTGATATACGTAGTATAGGGAAAGTTATGTAATGCTGCGCGAAAAAATGGCCAATTTTCGGCGGAAAAAAATTAATTGCCGGGGCGTGAAAACGAATAAGTGGATAAAACCAGTTGCTAAATTAAGAAAAAAAAATCCTCTATCTCGTGGTGTGGTCAAAATCCATGATTTGTTGCTTCTTTATACTTAAAAATCGATTGACGGCATTCCGTCCGTCTGTCCGTCTGTGGTCAACGCTAGCGCCTAAACCGTTCGGTCGATTTTCTTCAAAATTGATATTCCCCAGTCGATCTGATTCTAGTCGAAGCTTTGTGATTTTGAAAAAGATTCTTTAAAATTTGGGGGTACTTTATATGAAGCCCCCCAGGGATTTTCAACATTTTCTCAAAAACGGCTCCAAATTTTTTCTTTAAATTTCTTGTATGAATAGAGCAAAATACACTTTTTAACATGGCATAGGTCCGATTTTCACGTACAGCTCTGAATTTTCGAAAATTGTGAAAGTTTGAATTTTTTTCGGCGTCTTTCTCCAACTACAAAATTGAAGATAGAGATTTTTTCTTCAAATAAAATTTGTTCTGCATATTGAGTTCTTTAATAAAGGTCATGTAAATGTTTTTCAAAATTTTGGTAGTTTTCGTGCAATATTGCGTGCAATATGTGCAATTTTAAAAAATTACAAAAACAAGATTTTCTCAAAAACGGCTCCAAATTTTGTCTTTAAACTTTTGGTAGGGATAGTGGTAAATGTACTCTATCAATGACATAAAAGCCATTTTGGTCTATCGGTTGGTTTTTTTCAAAAATTACAAAAATGTAAATGTTTTTACTTGTCTCTCACGTCGTTAATATTTACATTATCAACGATTTTTTTAAATTATTATATTTACGAGTATATATGCTTTAAATAATGTCAAGTAAAGTTTCTCGAAAACACTACCGTTTTCTGTGAAAAGTAGCTCAAATTTCGGCATTTTCAGAAATGCTCAAACGTCATTTTCTCGTATATGGCTGCAATTTTTTTCTTGAAACTTTTGTAACGGATAGTGCTAATTACACTCATTAGTATAGCGTGAAGTTTATTTTGAGTTTTTTTTGTTTTTTTCAAAAATTAAATAATGTAAATTTTTTGAAAGATTTCTCACATCTTTAATATGCACATTATCCGCAATTTGTAAAGATGATTATATTTGTGAGTGTAAGTGCTTTAAATAACTTCAAATAAAGTATTTTGAAAACTCAAACATTTTCTGTGAAAATGAGCTACAAATTTCGCATTTTTAGTAGTGCTAAAACGCCATTTTCTCTTAAACGGCACATAATTTTTAAAAGAAAATTGTCATTTACGGCTAGGTTTTTGTGTTCTTTAATATTCTAAAATTAATGTTTCTGTTCTACCAATAGGAAACCGAAAAATTAAGAAAATGAAAAAAAAAATGTACTTTTGGCGATGATAGATGGTAGCTGGCAAGAAAGAGTATGAGGCAATTCCGAATAGCTAGCGAAGACCCAGGAAAATAGAAAACTAATACGGGAAAGTCTGTGCCATTCTGTTTCTGTTTTTTGACAAATAAATAAATAAAATAAATACGTCATGCTTAATTTTTTCAAAATACGAGTAGTTTTTCTTTAATTTTGTGATAAACGCAATAGGCCGCTGTAAATTTACTGCGCTTCGGACAGCTGGATGCGTCGTAAATTAGAATCTGCAATTTTGTATATTATTTCTTTCTTCGTTTCTTACATTCGAACTTTGTTATAGACTTACACATTAATATTTTAGAAATTGTTTATTTTGAAATATTTGAAATAAGTAAAAAGAATTAATAGCTCTCAGAATAGCGACAATGCAGGGTCTGCAACAATGGAATTCACTTTGCACTCGCGAATATCTGTGAATTAGTGTCATTGTTGTGACCTAATGGAGCTGTATGAAAAGGAGTTATAATTGTCTAATTTATGTTGATATTTGCAGGCAAATATTTAGTTTTGCACCAAATGCTGTACCATTTGTAGTGAGTAGAGAATTTGTTGCATGGTTTTAAAATACTCTTCCCTAATCATGGCCCAATGGAAGGCATTTCTATATTTCCAGGGTATCAGGCTTCTTTTTCCAATACAGGGTTACAAAACTTTTGCATTCTATTTTTGTGAAGTTGTAGAATTCACATAGTTCTGACAACACTGCAATGGAAGTAGTGAGTTCCAAGCGAAGATGTTAGTAGCGCATAAAGTGCAATATTACAGTACTACTTAGCTGTTTCCTCTAATACGGGAAAGTAAGTGCTGTTGTAGCACCACTAGTTTACACTAGAACTCCTTTTTATGCTAGCAACATTTTGAATTCAGACTTGCAGAGGATCTTAAATATATTACACACACCTTTTAGTTAATTCATTTGAAGTAAAATCATAAATAATTTAATTTTACGCTTTTAAATTAAAAAAGTTTTAATCCTTGTACTGCAATCCCATACAACACCACACCTCCCTTCCCTCGTGCAAAGATTCTCATGTTCCTGAAACAGATCTCATATGTTCCCTCATTGCTTCATAATACGAGTATAATTCACTTCCGGTGATGACATTTGCAGAGACACATTGACTATGATATTCCGCGAGCACGCACACGTACTTGCATGCGAGTGCGTGAGGTAGCCAGTCGCTCGCGTGTATATGGTAGCCTTCCTCCTGCGCTCTCTCCGAACCGGAAGCCCGTCCACTTCCGGTGTCGACGTCACGGGCGCGCTCACCTGCGCGCGCGGCTCGCGACCTTGCGCGCCCTTGAGCCTCCCCCTCCCCACCCCACCCCCACTCCAGCCGCGTCTTCCCCCTCCCGCGACCATCACTCACGCTCCGCCCGTGGAGGGAGGGGGAGTGGGAGGGGAGGGGGCGGCTCCCGGATGCGCGGGCGGGCGCGAGCAGGAATGCGTGAGGCTGCGGGAGCCTTGAGGCAGCCTCCACGACTGAACGCGAGGTGTTACGATAAAGTAAATTAATTTTAAACAAGAAATTTGGAATAATAATAATAGTATTAAACATAGTCTATCGTATATTTCTATAGCATAATGTATATTATTATTATTATTATTAATATTATTATTATTCCTCTAATTCACGACTAGAGATGTTATGAGTCGGTTGGTTATAAAGTCTACTGCGGGTTGCAACCAGCTCCCTAAGGAGTAGATGTAGGGACAATCGGTGCCTCTACAACACTGAACAAAATGTGGGCTGTTCCAAATAAAGCAATTTCTGGCACTTCGCAGTATTTTGCATCACCTGGGAGTTTAGCCAAGTTTATTTTTATTACTACTATTATTATTATTATTATTATTATTTTATTGTTATTATTATACATCGTAGTGATTTGGCAATGGAGAATGAAAATTGAGTTAGTTCTCATATTTAGTGAATCTCGAAGTACGCCGAAGATTCTGAAGGCAAATCTTGTAAAACATCTGGAATGCTACAGAGAATACCACCTCCATTGTTTGAAGCATGTATGTTTGCGCACATACCGTGAAGAGTACTATGGAACGGTTACAGAAAATGTGTACCTTAGAAAGCATATTGCCTCCTGGAGCACAATTTTCTCTTCAACCATCAAATGAAAACTGAGGTCGTCTGTAAAATAGCAAAGCTGAATCAAAATGGATAAACTATTCGTAATTGATGTTACTGAAAAGTATAAAAGAAGAAATTATCACAAAAGAAACACCGGCTTCTACTTTTAATTTGGCTCCAAAGGAATGTGGAATGCAAGTAGAATTTTCATTATACATTTAACGAATGATTGAAAATATATATTTATTAAATCGAATTCAATATTAAGTATTATAATTTTTCTTTATATCTGTCATATTTAATCCCAATTAGTCACATTCAAAACAGAATAAATGGAAATTAAGAAAAGAAACATATTTAGAGCTCCAATTACTTGTGATTTTATATTTTCCTGATAGACCATTGATTTTACTTACATCGAATAACGCAATTCTTTTTCCATTGTTGACAAGCCATTTATAACGTTATTTGAAACCAACGAAATCCGATCACTGGATTATCTCGACCTCTGAAAACTTCGAATTATGTGCATACATGTTTTTAAATATTGATTTACATACGGTTTTTTGAGGAAACTAATGTTGTTCGATCTAAACAAAATCGAATTGAACAGTTCACTGCTGGCATGCATGTTGTTGAAAAAAAAAAAGGTTATTCCTCTGGAATTATCAGAAGGCTGCAACATTTGCTGCATACACACACCCGCGCGCGCGCAGGCATGCAGGCATGCAGGCATGCACACACAGCTCTGACTTCATAGAACAAATCTCCGAAAGGGAACGCGAGAGGGAATGGAAAATGTTCTACTTTTACTTGCCGTGTACGCCAGTTTTCTGCGGTAGGAAAATCGAAAAAACCTTGATTCCACTTGTTTAGTGCCTCAGCATAAACGTAGTAAATGCCAGAACCAACCTGAAACAATAAAGATGCTTTTGTAAATAATAATAATAAGAAGAAGAATAAGATTAATAGAACAAATTGAAAACTACTAGAATAGTTGCAAAATAATTTACGAGGGAAAATAATTACTAACGTGTCTTAAGACGTAGAAAGTCGCCAACGGCTTTGAAATGCCCCTGGAAATTCTGGGACAAAAGTACAATGGACAAGAAGGAATAACACATTGTTAAGTGAAGTATGCCACAATGTGAACGTGTAGTTCTTCAAGCAGAACCTACGTTATTGCTAGATATAGGACACAAAATTAGTGTTCTAGAATTGCAGTTCACGCGACATATAATATAAAAGTTGTTTGAGAGTTTATTTCCATTCCTCCAGACCACCAACTTTTTAAAAAGGCACAAAGAAGACAAAAATATTAAGAAGTAGGTTTTGGTTTTTGTATTACGACTCTTCCAGCCTAAGCTGGTTTCCCTAACTCTCGTTCAAGGACGTTTCTTGGGTCGTATATAATTAAATCAAAGAGTTCTTAAGTGATAGATATGATTTACTCATACGAGTTTACGTCTCGTGCTAAAATCATCGAAGATATGCATACTCAAGGTTCTTACCCTTATTGTTTTTTCACAATCGATTCAGGAAAAATTCGTTTAAGTGACTACTATAACTTAGGTATTGTTTATCTTCTGAATGAAAATTATCTTGTAATTTCGCACAAACCCCATGGTTCATGACAAACGTGCGCACACGTTCATAGTTGGTTCAATGAGAGCCTGTCACTTGAAAATCAGGAACTCACGGTTGTCGTTCATTTTAGATATGGATAAACTACGTAGCTTTAGAAGTATAAGTACATATAATATGAACAGTGTGAAGAAACATGAAGCATGAAGAATAAGACGAAAATGAACCAGAAGAAGATAATATTTCCTTCTCCTGGACTGGTGGTAAAGATACACAATAAGAATAGATAAAAAACTTGAAAATATATACAATAATATTTCCAGAAAAATGATTAAGGATAGAAAGCCATTGTTCAAATTGGACAATTGTACAACTCTACAACTGTACATTGTACTCGCTGGATTGTAGTGTGACGTCGTCATGAGGTGAGGAAGAACACAGACATGGAGTTGGCTGTACATATTTATTTACAATAGTTTATTACACTGTGTACACTCCTAAGGAACACTCCTAAGGAACGCTGCTCCCCACAGCACTCCGACTCCTGAGGCGAGCCGCCTCAGTACTTACCAAGAGAACCCCAGCTCGCTACACTAGCGCCGCCCCTGGTCTCTTGTCCCGTGGCGAAAAGCCACGCCTCGCAAGACGCTGCTCGCGATCACCTCCGCACATCGCTACCGTCAAACTCGAATGGCATGGAAGCTTATTCCACCCGCCTCCCCTGCGAGGCATTACGTGACCGACCTCCCACGCACAAAGCGTCATTTCCTCTCGACATTTGGGCCGGCTGCACATGGAGCCTGGCGTCCACCTGCAGACGATTTCTGTCGTCACCATCACTAGTGCGAACGGACAGCCGCCTTCTCAGAGAACGGACAGCGGAGTGACCCTCGAGAGACCCCGGGGGTCCGTCCGTCCGTGCGCGGCACGAGAGGACCAACCCCTCCCCCTTGCACGACTTGTGCGGTCGGTCGTGCCCAGTGCTATGACGCTACAGTAGCCACGGACGTTTGTGTCTAAGAGTATGAGTGAAACTGGCACATAATTCGAGCGAGTTTGGCGCAAATGGCCTAACAGATTCACTGAAGACTACAACGCACAACGAACAAGAAAGCACCACATGTTCAAATCTATGACGCATTTCCAATGAGTATTTTTTCGGTTAGTTTCTGAATAGCCACGCACACTTGTCTCAGCTACCGGGACTGACTGCATATCGATTTAAATATGTTTGGAAAGAAACATCGAGGAATGCAAAGGCTGTTAAAATGAAGTGTTTCATATCGTTGCGAATTTTCAGTCTTCATCCACTCGGGCAAAAAGAATGCAAAGACACCCACGATGAAACAGATGTATGCTTGATGTAATGGACTGTGGGTGGTATGTTTGCTCGAGAGCTCTTAAGCAATCACGCGGTGAAACGTTGAGAATTCCAACATGTTAAAAGTGATGTGTTAACGATATGTATTCGCCACCGAATCACACGAGTGAGCAGTATTGAGGGCGGGATCGAATGAAATACAAGCGAAATTTTGCTGCGGTATTTGAGGCAGTGTGGTTCAGTGGAGTAATAGAGAGCTACCCATACGGGAATCGGTGAACGATGAAATTCTCATATTCGCCAATGAGTGTGGATACAATCCGTGAACAAGAGCGAACGAACCGTGGGGAACGAATTGTTCAAATTTGTTTGATGTCCGCTCGAATTGATTTGAAATTCAACTTGTTGCTTATATTGCGGAATAATTTCGCAGGGATATATTGACTTTTGCGGGTTGGGTAGATGTAAAATATTGCAATTGTCATGATAAATTAAGGAAAGATAAAAAAAAATGTTTTGTTAAAAATGTCTTTGTGGAATAGTATGAATGCCAGAGGAAATTCATGGAGACGAATTCACCTTGGCTAATGTGCCCATTTAATTTTCTCTTTAACTTAATGAATATAAAATGTTTGTTATTTTATTTTATTTTTTTTTAATATTTCTCTTTAATTGTTAACTGTTGTATTAGAAATTGTATTTGAAAAAGTCTGAATAAAATATCTAGAATACCAAAAAAAAAAAAAAAAATAAGAATTACTAGAAGATTATGTCGGATGGTGGAGATAGTTAAGACGTAAGAGCGAGAATTGCTCGGCTCGAAGAGTCGCTGCTTCGAATCCCATATCAGACATGAATGTTTCGCTTCTATGCTGACAGGATGGAGCTCCCCCAACCGTTAAGACTGTTATACACGGTACTGTTTCCATGCAGTCCAGACTTAACGATTTCTGCATGAAAAAATTATGAACATGTTCATATTTTTTCATGTAGAAAGCATACAGTTTGACTCCAGCGCCTCTAGCGACAGAATAGCTCACTAATGGTAATCGGCCATGTCGATTTTGTGGTTAGGTATGTCAAGGTGCGATTGTATGAAGTGATATATTGTGATAAACATCCTTTTCCTGCCTTTCTATTTTTATTCTGTATGCTCCTCATGCTTAATTCATATTAAATCAAGATCACAGCTAGAACGCAATCACAGAAATACCATCACTGAAATAAATAGGACGGCGCAATTCAGTTTTTTCTCGTTAGACCCCCTAGCGGCGGCTTGAGACGAATCGTGTAGAAATCGTTCAGACTGTGTATGCGCGACTTTTGGCTTTTATACTTCTAGTTTGGGATCTTGAAGTTTCTGTACAGAAATTGTTATCAGAAAACTGTACCGTGTATATCGGGCCTTATTTAACCCTAAAATCCTCTGACTTCGTGTGTTTACCCTCAGTAGTAGATGAAGTGCTGACATGGGCCTATAGGCTATATCGTCAAAAGAAATAGAAAATTGACTAATATGAGCTTGCGGATTTCATAGTCGGTTCTGCAAGGAGCAACGGGCTCCACTGGTTGATAAAATCCAGTTCAGGTGGCACGAGCCACGCGGAGAGTGCCTTCCCAAGGTTTCGATGGAGCCAACAGGCGCCGATTTAGGGACGAGTGAAATCCATCTACGAAGAGAAGAGAAAAGGAATATGTGAATTAACAGGAAAGGATAAAAAGATGGGGAACGCGGCACTAAAAATACAAGCAAGCGTGCAGAATTTGGCGTTCACAGATGGAATCAGTGACATTTTCTGCAAAAAATACTCGTGTATGTATTAATGCAAATTTAAACCTGTATTGTCTAAGTTGCATTTCTTCATTCCCACTACCAGGAGAGATGGCTTAGGGCATCAACTGATGTCACTGCAGTCCCTCTGATCTGAAGGTCCTACATTCGAGTCCCGCGGCGGCAGGATATTTTTGACACTAGCTTGTTACATAGGTCGAACTCAGTCGCTGTCTGGAGGATAGTTCTAGCGGCCGGCTGCTCTCATCGGTAGTTTCCCGTGGTTTCTCCCATCAACACCAGGCGAATGCTCGAGCAGTATCCTAACAAACGGGAAACGGACCGCAAGCGATCATTCGTTCCTCGTCCTTGTCATATCCTCTCCCCTTACACACACACACACACACACACACACACACACACACACACATATACGTACTCTTACACTGACATGCCTGGAGACCGGTCGGGGGTTTAGAGTTTGGGGCGGCTCCCCGCTGGTGGAAGATGCCTGTTTGGGGAAAACCTGGCTCGTTGCCGGTAGGTCGGCGCAGTATCTCGCCATCCAGCAGGGAAGACCACCCCCACATCCAGAAGAGAGAAAAAAAAAAATTTTTTTTTCGGGACTAATGCCCTAGTCGTTGACGCGTCCGGAATTACAATCAACAATCAATCATTTTCACTAGTTTTTAACATTCTCTTCCACCATACGAATGTATATTACCTTTCTCAATACATGTTTTCCCCCCGTACTAACTCACCAGTAGTACTATGGTATATACTTCACGTACGGGAACCTCTGCCTTATAGTGCGATTTTTATAACTTTGCCCCTCAAGCCCCTATTGCCACGATGGAATATCACACGGCATTTCGCGTCTTTCTCAGCCCTGCTGCTAGACATCGCATGATCGCAAGCTCTGTTTCATACGGTCGCGATCATGCGATATCTAACGGCACGACCTGGTAAGACGCGAAATATTCCATCGTGAAGACAGGCCTTGAGGGGCAAAGTTATAAAAATCGCAGTATAGTCTCCAAACTAAACCCTCTCTCTTTTTCTTGCGTTCCAGTGGGACCTGGAACTGAATATATACGAAACGTAAATTGGAGGCTGTGTTTTTTCAGCAGAGAAATATAAATTAGAAATATAATACCCACATTTATACCAGAAAACTCTCTCAATGTTGACGCTCTCCATTTTCCTTCGGTGCACAATGAGCTCTCACGAGCGGCATCGACCGTTCCGTGTCTGAAGCAGGGGAGAGTATTTTCCCTCTTGCAGACGCAGTCGGGATAAATAAAGTCACTTTGAAGTCGCACGGCGAAGAAAAGTCCTTTCTAAAAGGTCTCCGGATATTGGGGTGCCACATCGCACAGTGCGACAAACGACCAGAAATCTCGGCAGAAATTGGCAATAAAAGGACTCATTTACAGCGAATCGTTGCGACGCGAAAAGTTCGCGCCATTTACATGTTATTAGATAATATTGACGATATAGAACGGATGACATTCAAAACGCATTTAAAATTGCACATGTATCATTATAGTTGAATTCTCTGAATTTTCACAAATTGAAAAGAAAAAACGGCGTATTTCTGCAATATTTAGCAATATTAAAGAATGAGGTATTTTTCTTTAAATGAAATTTGGTTCTCCACAATTTAGTTCTTTACTTCATGATAATTACATTCTTTGAAAATATTAGTAATTTTCGAATAATTTTGAATAAAATATTGACACTATTAAAATTCTATTTTACAGAGTATTATGTAAACGTGTATTCTGTATGAGTAATGTGAGTAGGTATTTTCTAGAGTATATTTTCTACAATTCTGACTTCCATTCCGCTCTCAGTTTTAAGAAGCGTTTACATACCATCTTAATTAGATTCCAGAACAATTTAAATCGAGTACTATTTTTTGCAGTTTTTGATCCAGATCTTTCTCAAAATAACTTTAAAACAAAAGTAATATTAGTAACGCTTAGTTTATTAAATAGTTTATATGGCGTAAACGAATAGGTCGGTAACATTGCATAATTGTGTCTTCTATCACTGTAATTATCAATGAAAATTAGAATTAAGAAGTGGAAAAAGCTTTTCCACCCACCCAATTCCATTGCACGTCAACTTTCAGTACGATGCGTACCGTAATATAGTCTCATTAAGACTCAATAACGCTATAATGTAGGAAATTAGTAAATGACGCTGGTAAGCTCTTTCACATCGAATTTTCTTACGACGAAGCAGTTTAAAACCTGACAGTATTACATATAAAAATCTTATTTCCCTGTATCTGAAGGTTATCTTTGGTTTCCTTATGAGTTTCCAAATATAGGTATAAGAATAGTCATTTATTTACACTTCGATAGATTCCCCTATTTAGGAATACCATTTAGGAATGAAGTGAGGAAAGTAAGAATTTGATATTGACACTGTATTTTACTATTTTACATATTTCATGCACATTTATATCAGATTCGAAATCAAGAAACCCTACACCTCATTCATACTGGCGTTCAAAATACACAAAAAAAGTTTTTTTTTTTCGGTCAATCAAAACCACTGTGCGCCTCCTCAGCCACTCTGTTTTCTCGCCAAACAAGCCTCTCTCTTCAGCCCGCCTGCCCCGCCCGTTCGCCCCCCCCCCCCCGCCAGCCCGCCCAGCCCTTCCCCGCCGCACCCGCCCGCCCCGCACACCAGCCCCGCCCGCTCCGCCGCACCCACCCATCCCCCGTCCCCACCCGCCCCTTCCGTTCCATCACGCCCCTCCCGCCTACCGCTACCGCCCCTCCCGTTCCACCCCCACCCGTCTCGCCCGCTCCGCCCGCCCTTCACGTTCCAATCCGCCCCGCCCTCCCACCGCGCCCACCCGCCCAGCCCGCTGCACCCGCCCGCTCCCCATACCGCCACCCGTCTCGCCCGCCCCACCCGCCCTGCCCCGCCCGCCCCGTCCGTGCCGCCTCGCACGCCCCCACCCGCCCCCGCTCGCGTCGCCCCGCCTCGCCCGCAAAGCCAGCCGCGGCCCACCCAGCCCACTCCGCCCGCCCCGCTCTCCTCGCCCAAAGATCGCGCGCCCCCGTCGCGGTTCGTGTGCCGGCACGAAGCGGGCCGCCGCGCCGCGCCATTCTCCCAGCCCCCCCTCCGCCCTTCCTCCCCCCCCCGCGCCTCGACCAGAATCACGCGAACGCGATATTCGCGATCATTGCGGTCATTTATTTCTGTATCTCGGCGCGCGCTGCGCTAACGAGCAATTGCATAAAGCAAAGGGGGCTGGAGACGGCGGGGGGAGGGAGGAAATTGCGTCATTCCGAGATTACATAAACCGGAAACGAACTCACGCTTCGCCGGTGTGGAAGAGGAGGATAGGCGGCCGGCCGACCTGCCCCGGACGCCGCGTCGCAGCTAATGACGCGTGGGAGGAGCGGAGACGTGGATTGATGGGCGCTGACGAAGGACAGAAGCAAAGAATGCGCGTGCGGCGAGGGAGCCCGTTGACGTATTTATAAATTTCGCTTCCTTTGTCAGAGATGGACCTGTCATTCTTCTTTTTCCGACGATCCGCTTGGAATTTGCGGTGCACTAAGCGAGCTCTGCCGGTGCCCGGGGGCTGCGATCGCTAAAGCTGTAGTGTCGTTGCGATCTCGGACCGAAGGATCGCGGTCTCGAGTCCCACCTCGAGCATGGTTCTATTTGGGTTCTCTTTTACCCCCTTTCATCACCATATCATATCATCTTACAGTTACGTTAAACTCAATAGTGCTCGCTAATGACCAAGATATTGGTGCGAATGTTAAAAAAAGGAAAAAAAAAAAGAAGAAAAAAGAGAAGCGAGCTCTCGGCTGGTTACCTCGGGTTCTTCCGTTTCTCCTGCCTGTCAGTTCAACATTGTTTCATACCATTTTTGCTATTTATTCGTTAGATTACTCATACGAGTCAATGATCTCAGCAGATGAGTTCCTAAACGTAAAAAATAATCGTGGCTAAGTTTTCTTCACTCATAAGTCGCCTGCGTTGAATAAAACTTGACAATATGTGGATTTGGCTTTTCTGTAAATGGGAATCATTTTGTATGTTTGTGGAATAAATTCTGTATATTTTGTTGCAGTCTCGTATGATTACATAGTCAAAATTGAACTGAATTGAATTGAAAAATTTGATGATAATTCGTTTCAAATTCGATGACAATTCGATGCAAATTTGATGTCAATTCGTTTCTGATGATATGGCACACTTTCACTATTTCTTCAAGATACTAAAATAATTAATAAATCATTTATCATTATTAGAATTTGTTTCCGGAAGGACAAAAACAATGATTTTTCTGACACTTGGCAACCAATATTATCCGACTTTTGTGATACGCTGTAATTCATCAAAATGTTGCTTTGAAATTCCGAAAATTTGACCTACGTTGATTTTTCGATTTAAGATATGTGAATTTGCTCACGACTTCCAACAACGTTAAGGAAAGTTTTATATTTTGATCACTAAATTTGTTTTTATTTTGTACGTTTGCCCTTTGTTTAAGAAACAATTTTTTCCCTGTAAACGAGTGCAAGGATGCAGAAAGCTCGAAAGAGAATGGTAAATTAATTCTACAATGGCACGAATAAACATTTCCTACCCTGAAAGTCTTGAACTTTATTTCAGAAGTTTATCAACGCTTTGTTTTTCTGGAGGAAAAATGCGTTTACAATTCTGTCACAAGAATTTTTTTTAGTTTGTGTATTTTCTTTCGTATATTTTATTGTAAAGACTTAATTAAAAAAACAACTAATAGTGCTTTTCTGTTTTCGCAATGCATTTTTTAGAGATGGAACGAAAATTGCAATTAATAATAATTGTTTTCCTACCCCAACTCGAGGTAAGTTACGAAAGTCAGTGAATGCGCTTTTAATATTTTATATATTTCTTCGCCTGTAGTGTGTTCGCCAGAATTCTGAGAGAGATCAGGTGGACCTGCAAATTGTAAATTGTCACGAAATTGTCGAAAGAGAATCTGTGAATCTAAGAAAACACAACAGTAGTACATCGAAGTATTTACCTATATTGAAAGGGAAAGTTGAAAATAGTCAAACAAGAACTTTGCAGCAGGTTGAAGTCATTGGCAGCGGCAGTGGCATCCAGATGTATGATCTATTTTAGAAGAAACGTTTTTTTCCGGGTTTTCTCGTACTATGCAGGATGTTTAGAGTTTTTTGCACTAGTTCGGGTCCGTCTCGTCTTACAAGACGCGCAGGCTTGTACGAACCATCCCACGAAGTACTGCAGATCCCGCTTCGCCGGAGCACAAAAAAATGCACGCCCAGTTCCGTCGCCCGCCGCCGTCTGCGAGCATACGGCACGCTTGGCTGCCTGCAGCATCCCGTCTCGCCCCGCACGCCGCGCCCTCGCCACAACGCGTTGCGCGTCCGCCTGGCCCGCCCTGCTTCACCCGGCCATCTCCACTCTGTCCGCCCGCCCGCCAGCCAAGGTCTACCCCACCACATCCCTCTCCACCCTTCCCCGCTCCGTTTGGCCCCGCCTCGCCCCTATCCGCCCTGCCCCGCTCCGGCCCGTTCCGCTCCGCCTCGCCCCGATCCGCCCTGCCCTGCTCAGCCCCGCTTCGCCCCGCCCCGCTCCTCCCCGTCCCACTCCGCTCCGCCCCGCCTCGCTCCGCTTCGGCCCGCTCCGCCCCGCCCCGCGCCTCCACGCTTCATCTCGCACTACACTGCTCTTTCCCGCCACAGATCGCTCGCCCCTCCTCGCGCCGCCACGTCCCTCACCCTGCCATCGCCACAACTCCACACACCCAATACCCCGTCATCACTACCACCTCTGCCAATAACACTGACGTTACCAGTGACAAGAACCTCCATCTCCTTTGCGCATCCTCCTCGATGGCTTTAGCCATTGCTGGAGCCTCCATCACGGACCATCAACGCGATATCCAATATCACGCACACCGCTTCCGTCATATGCTCGACCGTCACGTTGACTCGGCCACTGTCGCCGCCACCGCTTCCACCCCCAGTTTACTCACTGTCGCCATCGTCAATGCCCTCTACCACTCCCATCACCGCCACTGCCATCTGTACTTATTCTAACCACCACCTCCAGTCCGACACGTCATTGCCATCTCGCCGTCACCCATCCGCCCCCTCATGTCATCTCGCCTCATGTCACCATGTCACAACTGTCTCACCAGTCACCTGACCGTTATCGTCTCTTCCTCGCCGCCATCACCATTACTATTATCACTTCCTTCTCTTCTGTGGCCACTGTCGCCGCCACCGCCATCTGCAATTAATCCACCTCCACCACTACCACTCCGTCACGTCAATACCATCTCGCCGTCATCTATTCACCACCCCACGTCATCTCGCCTCACCAATTAGAGGGTTTCTGCCACCTCGAACGGTAACACTATCGATCTTCTGCTCACGCGCAGTTCAAGTTTCGCATCACTAGTAGCGAGTTGTTGCACCCTCGAACGTGAAGCACTATCGATCCTCTGCGCATGCGCAGATGCACTAAAGTGATGCGAAACTTGCACTCCTCATGCGCAGAAGATCGATAGTGCTTATCGTTCGAGGTGACAAAATCTCCCTATTCGCCATCGCACTTCATATCACCACAACGCAAAGCGCCACCAGCCACCAGGCCGTCAAGGTCCCTTCCCCGTCACGATCACCACTTGCGTCTCTTCCGTGGCCGCCGTCGCCGCCGCCGCCGCCGGCTCGTCTCCGCTATCGGCCCCGCCCACCCCTCTCATCCCTCCGCGCTGGGCGTCCCTCGCCCCGGCCATTAGCGCGCCGGCGGGCGGCGGCGGCGGCGGCCGGCCGGCAGGCGGGGGCCGAGGGCTGCTCTCAATTTGTGCCGCTCATAACTCTCTCCTCTCTCCGCCGCCCACGCACTCGCCCGCCCGCCCGCCCGCCCGCCGCGGAACAAGCGAGCCGAGCCGCGCCCCGCCCCGCACACTGGGCCCCAACGCGAAAACGAAAATACCAAAATATGCTGCGATTTTCGTAACTTTGTCCCTGACAGAAATCAGCTGCTCACGGTTTCATCCAATCGGGAGCTTGAACGTCATCGTAGTGACGTCACTTTAGCGAAATACAAGCTCCTGATTGGATGGCAGCGAAACAGTTTATTCCTGTCAGGGACAATGTTAAGAAAATCGCAGTATAGTTATATTCAAGCCAGGGTTGTTATTTTTTTAAATAAGGTCCGTTGGTTAATAAGAAGGAAAATAGTGCACATACCACCAGTGGCGTAGCTATGGGGCGGGCATGGGAGGCGGCGCGCCCCGGGTGACACCATTCTAGGGGTGACACCAATTAAAATATTTTATAGTTGGAGTTATATAATTTAAATAATTTACTTAAACATTTTATATATTAATCAAGACTCTGATTTGACTCTATTGTCAATAGAAAATACCATGGCAATAAGATAGATTTTAATGAAATTATAAATAAATTTGCTGCCCTAAAATGTAAAGAGGATTTATAAATAACATTTGTTGATAAGTTATGTTTCATTTTACAGTATTTATTTTAAAATTATTTTGCAATTATTCTTGATTACATAGAATTTTTAATATATTATAAAAAACTATCATGTGCAAATATGTTTGTACTTTTAAGAAAATAATGTACAATCTATGCAGCAATAGATATTTTATACTGAATTTATGGAAGAGGGTGACACCATTAGCTTTGCCCCAGGTGACACCTACTGAAGCTACGCCACTGCATACCATAAAAAAACATTGTTTCATTTCTACACACGTTCATCTTCTTTTCGACATATTTTCATTTTTGTTCAAAAATTTGTTACACCGTGCAACAAGTTGTTGAACTCAGACGTCAATGATATCTGCCGACAAGTCCAATCGCTGACTACAGTTCTCATGTCTTTGTCGTCGCTCAACCAATGACAACCAAGAAAATCCTTTAAACATCCGAACATGTGATAGTGAACATGGGCAAGGTCTGGACTGCAAGGTGGATGATCCAGTTGTTTCCATCCCAACACCTGTTTAGCCTTTGTGTTTGTGCAGACATGGGAATATCGGCGGCAAATTTTCTTAAACATTTTAAAGTTCTACAGCTCGGCTCACAGACAAAACATACGCCTGAGAAAGACGTCAAAAGGTGGGAAAAGTATGTTGGGATCAGAAACTCATGCACACTATGGCGATCGCGCGTCAATCTCATACTCATTCACAAACGGACCTTATTTAAAAAATAACCTACGTAGTTCTATGACCTCATTGAAAGGTAATGTTTACTCATGATCCGTTATGATGTGAACGTAATGGTCAGGTCGTCCAGGTTGTTGAGAGATTTTTAAGAAAAAAATGCAAACCTATGAGTAAATTCAAGATCAATATTTTTGAATGACTGCATATAATATCAACGAGAAAGTAATAATAAACGTGATCTTTGATTATATGAGATCTTTAGATGAGACCACATTCAATAAATTTCTCCTACAAATTTCTTTAAACTTTATTCAAGACAAGCTTTTTGTAACAAATGTTTGAGGCATTAGCTTTAAATACTTCTTGATGCATTTTTAAGTAAATATAATTTTCAGGTTCAATAGTACTATATATTCTGCTATTTACAGGGTTTCTCAGATGATTCGATTCCGAAAAGAAAGGTCTTAGACCAAATTTGAAGTTAGAATATTACTAGAATTCCAGTGGCTTGCAGCAGAAGGAAATGCTTTTGAACAGCACCACAGAAAATTGTTTTTAAAACAGCAGCATGCACACTGCTCAAGAACAACAAACAAAATACTCTCGTGTGGCACCGCAACAAATTAAATCTTTTAACAAAAATACTTCGGGAGTACAATAATACAGTGTGGTATATGTACTGTATAACAGTTCTTTATATCAGAACAATTTCTAAAAGGTTGCTATCATATAGCCACGTTAATAACTAACCTTTGATGGTGGGTGGCATCTTCCTAGGAGCCTTTTTGTCGCGTGACTTCAGCTGGGTCGTAACCAATGATGCATTTACGAAGCATGCATTCTCGTAGTATGAGAATTCAATCGGTACGCACATATGACAACTGGCGGATTAACGCAATTTTTATTTTCAGTCAAATCGAAACATTTCATTGGTTTTGTATTTATCCCGAGTTCCTGACCATCTAACAAAACCATGGACACTTCTTACAAGACTGGAGGGTACATAGTTTTCTTTCAATAAACGCACGCATTGAAAATTAGTAATAAATATTTTGACATCTCTTGTACTCGTAAGTGAAAATACTTCCTGAATCGAAATATTAAAAAACAGAAAAAAAAGTTTATGAAAACCTGCAAGTTTTTACGATGTTTTATTCTTATTAATTATGTCACTATAAAACAGCGATATAATGCACACGCCTATGAAGTGTTTTACGCACAGCCTTGGTCCTTGTTCGTAACGTAAAAGTCGTGCAATTCTATTAATTCCTATGACATAAAGTTTCATACAGTATTTTTTCTACTTCAAATGAAAACTAATACAACTGAATAGAGTTATTGGTTTATCTATCTCATACTTTAGCAACGTTATTTCCATGTCAGATACACTCGCGTTTTAAATAGTAATAATTTGATCTGGCCTTGCAGTTTACCGTCATATACCCTTGGGCTCTCTGAATACAACAAAATATTTACTGTAACATTGACCAATATTTAAATTTGTTTCAATGTTTGCTTTGCAAACATCATGTGATTGGTCGAAAATATGAGAATCTGTTGTATAATGAAACTGTATCATACAGACAACCACTATAAAACGAGTTAAAGTTACCTTATAACAGAATTAAAGAGCAAACTTCCAAGAGGCGCATCGCTAATTCAGTTCGTTTTGTAGTTTTAAGAAACAATATATTCGTAAGACGCTTAATCGTGATGCCAAATACTGCGTTAAAAAACTGCGTTTCTCCTATCCGAAAAAAGCTGAATTCTATCTTGAACTTGTATAACGCTGAATATGAACGCTGCCTCCCTCGCGTAAAACCTTCCTTCAGTGTTTTGTAAGAAAAATTTCGCAAAACTTCGGCTTGCACTTCGCATATTAATCGTTGCAATGTTAAAACTGCTAATTCCCTGCAATTTTCATTGCCTGCAGGACCGACGATGTTTCAGGCGGAATGTCTGCAATAAAAATATTCAACCATTTGTAACTGAATAACAAAAGACAATTTTTGAAATTCGCTTCATTTTGAGATACTGGCGTATTAGTACCCACCCCTCAATTTTCGTTGACAATTATTGAAAAACAAAAGAGAGAAAAAAACGGGGCGTATCTTTGAGAAAACAAGAGACTTTTTCTTCGTGACAAATAGTGCTTCATGGAGCTATTTCACTTCATAAATATTATTTCTTCTCTTCAATTATACAACAAGGGTAGAAAAAAGTTGATAGCTACGAAATCACCCTCTACGTTCCTAGATTTTAGTACAGTTTCGGCCCACTGTGTAGGGCGTCCGCTGCCCCGCCCCCTGGCGCCGCCGCCGTGTGTTTACGCTCCGTTATCGCTGCCGCCTCTGCCGCCGCCGCCGCCATCCGCGCAAACAGAGGCACGCCTAAAAATAGGCGGCGGAAGCCGAGTGCTGCGGCGCGGCGGGACGCAGCAGCGTTGAGGTGGCGTGGCGGGACGGGGTGTGGCATGGCATAGCGTGGCGTGGAGGGACGGGAGCAAGGCACGGCTAGGCGGGGCGGGGCGGGGCGGGGCGGGGCGGGGCGGGTGGGGCGGGGCGGGGCGGGGCGGGGCGAGGCGGGGCGAGGCGGGGCGAGGCGGGGCGAGGCGGGGCGGGGCGGGGCGAGGCAGGGCGAAACAGGGGCGAGGCGGATGGCGAAGCGGGTGGCGAAGCGGGTGGCGAGGCGGGTGGCGAGGCGGGGGGCGAGGCGGGGAGCGAGTCGGGGGCGAGACGGGGGTGAGGCGGGGGGCGGGGCGGGGGGCGGGGAGAGGCGGGACAAGGCGGGGCCGCAGGACGGGACGCGGCAGTGTTGGCGTGGCGGGACGGGGCGGATGGTGGGAATGGCGGGACGAGGCGTGGCGGGGGCGGGACGAGGTGGGTGGGGAGTGCTAGCGCCGGCGCCGGCCGATATCCACCGCGGCGACAGACGCCTGTAAACAAGGGGTTAACCGCACGCCGAGCCGGCTGGCTGGCTGGCTGGCCGCGCGATGTGGGCGGGACTCGCCATCGGGAATATCTGCGACCGCGAATGCGCCGGCCGAGCGCGCATCTGCGTGTGCTGAAAGTTCGTGGGCGGTGGCGGATCACACCATTCAAACGTTTACTTCACTTTTTCCCAAAGTGCACAAATAATAAATGTCTTACGTTTAACAGTTCAAAGGGTTCCAACAAAAGATTTTGGACAGTCAAATTTTATTAAAACACTTTACATTACAAACTTGCACTTGTGGCTATGTTTCCAATTGTACCTTCATCTTCAGGCCAATGAACATATACTTCAACAACTAAAATTGTAAGAAAGATACACATTCGAAATTGTTAAAAGTCGAGAAAAAGGAAATCAACCTGTACATACTTTAATTTTTAACCTACATACTTTTTACCTGTACATGCATACACAAGTGCAAGTTTGTAATGTAAAGTGTTTTAATATGTTTTAATAAAATATGACTGTCCAAAATTTTTTGTTGCATCCCTTTGAACTGTTAGATTAAGTCTATGTGAGAGCATTTATAAAAGAATTTCAAAATGTCTTAGGTCTTTTCAACTGGGGTGGGGTCAGTAAATTTAGGGATGTGGTAAATGTTTAGTTCTTCTTGATGTAATTCCACCAATGAATCATGCAATTCCATTCTAGAAAACGAGTTATTCTAATAATACTTTCGCAAATTTTTGGTTTTACTAACTAGCTACCCTCTCCAACTTTCTAATAACTCGTAGAAGGACCTATGAAGTAACGTGTAATGACATGGATTTTACGGAGCACGAGGTTTTCGCGATTCCTTTCCTTGCCGTAATATTGTAGAGATAAGCCCCATGGCTTACGCGGGTTTCGAACCAAGAAACTTTCGTTCCGCGCGGAGCGCCCGCCACCCGATGAGCGGCAAAGCTTAATGACGACAAATCAATTATTAATTATTTACCGCCAACCAATCAATGAAGACATTCTACTTCCCAAGAGATGGTTCTTAACATGAATTCGATTACTTTAATTTTTATTTAATAATGTCTATAATGCGACTTAAGAAAGAGACGAAAGAATTCTTGTGGACTATTTGCCGCAGTCCAAAATGACATCGTAGTTGAGAGTTGTGTTGATTTATTTTCTTATAAATTTTAAAGTACATTATAACTAATATTTTTTATGTTATTAACTGAGAAGACGTAGTATTGGGCCTACAGAGCTTCCTGTATCTCATTGTAAACATAAGAAACTGAGAGACGAATACAAACGGAATAGTGTTAAATTGTAAATGGAATTTTGTGGCCGTCTACAGTTATTGCATGATTGAGATGGCTTGTATTCTGGAATAACTGATAATAATCAACCTTCTTTCCAATTTCTTATCAAGGAAGTATTCATACACTGAGAGATGTTTCCGACCACTGACGTAATAACCCGTCACATAACACGTCATTTAATTTAGGGCAGGTTCTTATTCCTCCTGGTACTATTAGGTTCTCACTTAGCGTAGTACGAAAGTACACACTATTAAAACAAGCCCCACATTTCCCTCCAATTCTACACAATACGTTTTAAAGAAATACCCCACGGAACCTTGATGCAAAAACGATAAACGTCAGCAGCCTGCGTGGTTATGTTTCCGTGCTGTGTTTATTTGTGACAGTCAATTCGATCCACAGTGACTCACACATTAATATTCAACTTTGGTAATGCCCTCATTTCTCACTTCAAGATGAATGCCTAGTGTTTCAATAAAAAGGCCAGCAGATGGATTCGCCTTTTGTTCAATGTCAGGCGAGCACTCGGAAGAGGTGAGGTATTGCACGCGTCCTTTGAGATGAGCTATAACTCTAGATCACTGCACCAAATTATGGCTCTGTGATGGGCGGTCTTAACTGCCACGATGGGGCTCCTTAATGTAGCGATGAAGCAGTTTGCCATCTATTTTCAGGCGCGGGCAGCCCACGCAACAGCTACTTTATCGCTCCCTTAATTATGATGAATCGTTGAAAACAAAAATGTAACATTATTGCGCCCTTAAGGCTAAAGAATTTTCTTGCCTTGGGAATACTTTATCGCTGCCAGTTTATCCGGCTTATTGCATATTTCAAAACAGCGTCATGCTTACTCTAATATACGAGTGTTTACATTCCGCCTTTGTGATCACAGGCAACAATTTTAGCAGAAGGGATTACTAAATTCACTATATAATTTGCTTGACGAAAAATGTGTTACTTTATTAATTGGATTCCACACAAGAAAATGTGTGGATCATGAAAAATCACGATGTGGATCATGAAAAATCACGATCGACGATGAATATTGTAATCGTAGAATATCAAATGGACTCAATGTATTGTATTTGTATAAATAGTATAAATAGTATTTTCCAAACGATTTTCACGTCAATACGATCACAATTTTAAAAATGTTAGTGTCATTTGACGTTTGTGGTTCTTGATTATTTTATTATAAATATTTATGATTCCTTTGAACCTCTGAAATCTGACATTGCTTTCCCCTTCCCTGACCTTATTTCTTCCCAGGAAACATATTCGTTCCTTTGTTAACGTTAAATCCAGTCTAAATCCGTAACATCATTAAACTCATGATCATATTTCGTTTTCCTGCATACGCGTTATAACGGAATACACGGAAAGACAAAATAGAAACATTTTTCGTTCATTCATCACGTTAGTGAGAAACTGCGGAATAGGACAGCTTGCATAAAAGATACAGTGAAAAGCTAGAGTAATGTGAAATTATTTTTGACTTCCTAGAGTCCAAACCAAGGCCTTGTATTTTCACTGAAAACAAAGAAGGTTCTTTAAAAAATTGACATTCCAAACTGGACTGCCAATCTGTAGACTTCAAAATAGTTGATTTGGTTATTCATAGAAATAGAAGCGTTACTAAACAAAAACTATGCACATTTTTCTCTCTCTTCAATGTTTGGATCCCAGCTTTGTCTCGTTTTCTTCGTTTCGAAATTCACTCGCCTGAAAGTAAATTATTTGGAAGCTTTATTAAAAACTGCAAGTTTAATTCAGACAGGAAGTCATTCCTCACAATTTTCTAATTAAAAAGAAAACAACTTCATAAATGACCAAAGTTACAGAATCACTGAAAATATTTTTCAAAGAAACGTCCTTCAACCTTCATTATCAGAATCTTCAGCGTTTTCTCCAACATACGATGTCGGTCCTGAGTTTCACTGCAAATGGTACACAAATTTAATAAATAATCAAGAGACAGATCTGAAATCATTTCGCTCCTGTCTTTCTGGTAACAAGGTTTTAGAAATATTGCATGTTACGTATCCATAAAATATCAGGAACAAGAAATGTTATGTGAAGGATTCTTTTGTTGTCAAAGAGCGTAAGTGTCCATGGAGTTATCAACAATTCCAATAACAATGTTTATCTTTTCCAATCGCAGTTGTATGCTGTTTACGAGTTCGGAGTAGATTAAATGGTTCATTAATATATTAATAGAGCTTAATGTAGTAGACATGGCTCGTTATTACAACCGATATCATAAAGGGTACTGCCGAAGTCAATGTAATAAACATAACCACACTGGTGTAAAGTTAGAAAATATTTCAATATGTTTGAAAGACGATCGGAGAAAATAACTAGCGGTGCACGTAGATTCTCGCATTAGTAACGTTTCCATAAAATTATAACACCGCAATTTCTGTTTTACAAAAACATGAAAGTACGCACTGGTAAAATCCATTAAAAATCGCAGCGCATTGTGCGCGAAAACTTGAATTATTTAAATCTATTTCATCAACACATTCAACAATTCAAAACTGCGTTCCATACACCCGGAAACATCGCTCATCGAAGGAACGTTATTCTGAGAATTTCAACCTGCCATGTCACAGCGTTGCAATTCTTTCTCTGTACTACGTAAGTAGTATGCGAGAATGTGAATGGTGTTTATCACGAGCCTAAATGTCCATTATGAGCAGGTAATCATAGCTATCGCGCTAGTGAATAATCAACTCACTTGCACCACTCCTTTTTTTTATTTATTTAAGATCGTATCAACTACTAGGCCTCACCATTGGCTAGGGATCACTATTGGATTTAAAGTTATGGATTGGGATGAAACGATATTGTGATGACAGAGGGTGAAAGGACGAACACATACAACTATGCCCGAGGTGGGATTCGAACTCGCGCCCCCTCGGGCACAGCACAACTGCTTTAGCGAACTTGGCCAAGGGGCCTACTCTACTCCTTTTGCTAGCTTTCTAATGTCATGAACGGCCTCTTTTAACAACTTGTAGGATAACTCTTTTTTTACCTGAGAATTCGCGAACTAACAACTTCCCATCGATCAAAGAGCGATGCATTATTCATTACCCCTAGGCGAGTCTAGTTATTGTGCAAGCGATACAGCGCCGATCGTCGTATGGGGAGCGTTCAGGACGCCCGCCCCAATTCCCCGGGCCGCCGTGTGGGGCCTCCGGAGCCGTATATCACACATCGACAAACGCGAGCAGGGTGGCCGGCGGAGGGGGGGGGGCGCGGTGGGCCGTCGGGCAATGCGTTTGCCCGGTCACTTAACCGCACCCCATTATCTAATATGGACGTAAGTGATAAACACGGCAATTGCCCACGGCAAAGATTTAATGCTGCCATTTGCGCTGATGGTTGTCTCCAACATCCGACTAGATAAGATGCCCCAATCATCTAGGCGTACGACGTCGAAGCGGTGTCAACA
This sequence comes from Acheta domesticus, assembly GCA_031308135.1. Classification (NCBI taxonomy): domain Eukaryota; kingdom Metazoa; phylum Arthropoda; class Insecta; order Orthoptera; family Gryllidae; genus Acheta; species Acheta domesticus. The sequence continues at coordinate 30,588,718 of JAHLJT010000631.1, read as the reverse complement.
CAAGGTCGCTGGCGTCCTTCACCCAGATTGGATGATGTGTTTCATAACGGCAAATACGATGTTAAGCACGTGACGATTGTTTGAAAGCTTTAAAGATTTGTACTGTTAAGAAATTATTTCATCCACGCCGGAGAGGTGTAAAATATTGAAAACTAATGTGTGGCCAATTAATAGACATAAAAGTGCTACCTGAAACAATTCTGATAAAATAAATAATGTCAATAACATGCAAGTACACAAAATATGTTTCTTTATATTTAAGTTTTTTCTAGTGAGAAATGAACACGAAATAACTGTTTATAGATCAGCTATGATAACTCTACTGAATTTGATATTTTCATTTTCTTTAAAATAATTGTTATGACTTCCCAAGCGTATTGCCATTGCCTTGCACGTTTCTTTCCGCGTTCGAGTTGTCTTGCAAAAATGGATCGTTATAGAAAGACAGAACAATTCTCTGTACACCAATGTTTCCAAGATTTTTATGTAAACCTCTTTTAGAGATATCAAAGTTTTTCTAGCTAATGTAAATCTGACTCGCACGTCCAAAGAATCGTAGAGAGACACACATAAAAGGAACTTCGCGGACGCAGTTGGACGTCATATCGATTCTTTTTTTTAAACAAATGAAACTAGTACACTGAAGCTGGTCATGCAGAGTACCCTGGTACTGCAAAGTTAGCCCAAGGCAACTTTAGTATGCATGCATTGTCTCGAAGTAATACCGATTTCTTCGCGCAAAGCAAACTGCTGTTGGGAAAGACCCCGCAGTGCGTTGTACACAGCAGGCGTTTCGACGCTCCGTCTCGCCGCCGCTCCTCCGCCCGCTTGACAAATTTTGCGCGCACGTCACGCGCCACCTCCCGCCCGCCCCCCGTCGCCCCCGACGCCGCCCCCCTCGCTCTGCTGCCGTCCTCCTTCCATGGCTGCCATTCCCTCCGCTGCCACCACTGATGTAAACGCGGCTGCCGCTCCCGCTCCTGCCCCTGCCTTGGATCCTGCTGTCCCTCCCCGCACCGGCCACCGCTCCCTTTCAGCCACCGCTCGTTCCCCGCCCCTGCTCCCGTCCCCGCTCCCTTCCGTCCACTGCTCCCGACCCCGTCTCAGCTCTCGCCCCCGTCCATGCTCCCGGCCCCGCTGCTGCCACCGCTCCCGCCCCTGTTTTCGCACTCGCTCCCGCTCCCGCCCCCGCCTTGGGCCCTACTGCCCCCCCGCTCCCTTCCGTCCACTGCTCCCGACCCCGTCCCAGCTCTCGCCCCCGTCCATGCTCCCGCCCCCACTGCTGCCACCGCTCCCGCCCCTGCTCTCGCACTCGCTCCCGCTCCCGCCCCCTTCCCGCTGCGGCTCCCGCCCCCGCCTTGGCCCCTACTCCCCACCCGCTCCTCCCCCGTCCCTGCTCCCGCCTCCGCAGCTGCCCCTGCTCCCTTCTGTCCGCCGCTCCCGCCCCCGTTCCTGCCTCCACACCCGCTGCCGCCCCCGCTGCTGTCACCGCTCCCGCCCCTGTTCACTCACTCGCCCCCGCTACGGCACTCGCCCCCGCCTTGGCCCCATACTGCCCCCCCACGCTGCCGCCCCCGCTACCGCCACCGCTTCCACCCCCGCTCCTGCCCCCTTCCCGCCCCTGCTTCCAACTCTCCTCAGCCAAAACCTCCGTTTCGGCTCCGTTTCTGCAGCAGCTGCTGCTGCTGCCACAGCCTCCGCCGCCGCCGCCGTTCCCTGTCCAGCGCCACACCTCCCCACCCTCCCCGCCCCTTCGAGGAATCCGACTCGTCTCCCGGCGGCGGCGGCGCGGGGGACAGCGCTCGATGCCAACCCGCAGGCGGAGGAGCGCGTGGTCGTGAGCGGGATGCGAAGCGGAGACTCGCCGGGAGCGGGGCGCGGGGGCGCAGAGGAAGAAGGCGAATGGATATGGGATCGTGGGAACCAAAGGCGAAGAGCAAGGGCAGTAACACCGGTGAGGACTGAAGGTAGGCAGTGGCTCTCGGGCAGGGCGGAAAAAAAATTACTTACAGGCGGTGGGCGGTGGTAGAAGGCGTGAGAACAATGAAGGAATCGGAACGCGCGGTGTGTCGGAAGGCGTGGAATGTCGGAGGGCGGAAGACGTCGGAGGGCGGGAGATGTCGAAGGGCGGGAGATGTCGAAGGGCGGAAGATGTCGAAGGGCGGGAGATGTCGGAGGGCGGGAGATGTCGGAGGGCGGGAGATGTCGAAGGGCGGGAGATGTCGGAGGGCGGGAGATGTCGAAGGGCGGGAGATGTCGGAGGGCGGGAGATGTCGAAGGGCGGGAGATGTCGGACGGCGGGAGATGTCGGACGGCGGGAGATGTCGGGCGGCGGGAGATGTCGGAGGGCGGGAGATGTCGGGATTTGGCCGAAAAGAAACGCAGGGAGAGCATCGTGTCTTGTAGGAACAGGTAAATGATTCACTGATTATTGATTTTGGGCGCGTTAACTGATAAGATCATTAGTGCTGTAAATGTAGTGTTCAGGTATCTCCCACCAGCAGGGCACCGCCGGGACAAGCTCTAAGCTCTCGACTACTCTTCCGACGTGTGTGGTCGTGTAGTGCATGTAAGTGTGTGTGTGTAAGGGGTGAAGACAGGACAAGGAAGAGAAAGGAAAGGTCGCGCGCGGTCCTTGGCCCGTTTGTTAGGGTACTGCTCCGGCATTCGCCAAGTGCTGATCGCAGAAACCATAGGAAACTATTTATCAGAGCTGTCTGCCGCTAGAATTCTCCTCGAAACATCGGTTGAACTCGACCTTGCGAAGCAGCTAGTGCCGAAAATCCTGCCACCGTCGAGGCTCGAACACTAGAACCTCCCGGTCAGAGGCCCTGCGGGGACCTCAATTGATACCCTGAGTCAACTAAGCCGGTAATAGACGGCCGAGGTAAGAACTGAATGAGAGAATCATTGAAGGACAATAACAAAACAACAAAGAATACTCCGCATCTTTCCTTTAAGCAAACTTCTCACCTAAACTGCCACATCTAATATTCATAATTTTGAAATTTGCAAAAGCCTTTCATCGGAATTGTATCTTGCATCGGTGACCTATTGTACCTGACCTCTGAAATGTCCGCGTGATGACATAAACATGCATCTTCTTGACTCAGTAAGGTGTATTTTTAAAATAACCCTTGTTAATGACATACCATACCCTTTTCCTTTTTTATGTTCTAGCTATTGGGTCAGTGCGCAAGTTTTTGGTATTATAAACCACAACGCGGTACTTCCGTAATTACACAAGATATTACGACGCGAAGCAGTTATACTCCAACTACAGAGAAGCTATTTAATTACATTTCATTATTCAGATTTAAATTTTAAATCCTAGATTTAAAATTACCACAATTAAAAGGCTTTCATGAGACTAACTTCTTAAACCCTTTAGAGAAATGTGTTTCCGGGGGTATCTCGAGAACAGAACCGTACGGAGACGCTCTGGCTCAGCAACAAAGTTATAACCATACGCTGATTATGCATACCAAGATACGATATGTTGCGCGTTCTTTAAAAGCGATAAAACTAAAATTAACAAGAAAGAAAACTTAAAGTTTCAAAACTATAGCAAGTGGCATCTTTTATTTTTGTTTTAGAGAGAATATTTATTTCGATGGTTTCGGCGGGAATTTGCGTGGAATTCCATGATTTCGAAAGTATGTAATAAAGAATAAGCTTCCACAATCTATTAAATATTACACTACATTTATCTACAAATATTTAGCACATATGACATGCTTCAGGGATTATTTCCACGTCTTCAATAGTGTACAGTTCAAGATAAAATTCAATATAAATTTATACAAGACTATAAAAGTTATTCAAAAATGTTTTAAAACAAAAATCTTGATATTTGTAACTTACAAAAACACAAAATATCTAAAATAGAAAATATGGAAGTTACATAAACACATACGCGAGACGGAGGCTGGCGTTTTAATCCCGCCAGACATGGATATTTTCCCATGGCATGGGGCTTCTCAAATTGCTGTATATTGTGTTTCAACGATCATCCCGTCCATAATCGTGAATCTATCATCATCATCATCCATTCCTCATAATCAGTGGAATCGAAATGGTTTCATTTGATTACGACTTCAACAACGAAAAACCACTCTTTGGATCTCACGATTGAAAATGATTTTAACGGTTTCGGTTTGATGTCTTCTTTGAAAATAAATATTTTGTTAAAAAATAAGCTCGAATGTTAACTCTCCACGGAGCGGAGAGGGGTGGGTGGAGCGGGACGGAGCGGGTGGAGCGGAGCGGGGAGGGCCGGAGGGGAGCGGAGCGGGGAGGGGCGGGGCTGGTCGGAACGGGGAGGAACAGGGCGGAACAGGGCAGAGAAGAGTTGGGCGGAGCGGGCAGGGTGGGACGGAGCGTGGAGGGGAGGGGAGCGGAGCGGGGAGGGTCGGGTCTGGTCGTGGCGGGGAGGGAGAGGACGGAGTGGTGCGGAGAGGGGCTGGGCGGAGCGAAGCGGGAAGGGGCGGGGCGGAGCGAGGCGAGGAGGGGAGGGGCGGAGAGGGGCTGGGCGGAGCGGGGCGGGGAGAAGAGGGGCAGGGTGGAGCGTGGCGGGGCGGGACGGAGAGGGGTGAAGTGGGGCGGAGCGGGGACGGGCGGGGTTGGTCGGGGCGGCACGGGGCGAGGCGGGGCAGAGCGGGGCGGGGCGCGTGTGCAGTTTCCGGGTCACTTGCCGGCCGCGCGCCCCACAGCGTCGCTAATCGAAGCAGCGGCCGCCCTCGGCGCTCCATGGGTCGCGGACCCGATGCCAAAGCCACTCGCCCGAAGACGCGGATGCTCTCGAGCTGCCACGAGCTCCGGAAGCGAATCGGAGATTCCAGGAAGCGCAGAATGGCTTCACGTACAGTAGAGGAAGTGGTCGCTCAAAGGCACGTTAATCAAGTTCCTCGCCTACTTGTAGAAATAAACATCACCCGTGATTTTCGTGCATCGAATACAGAAATTTCCTTTATTTGCTGGAATCTTATCTTTTGTTATTGAAGAGAGTACGTATAATTAGTAATACACATTTTTAATACTGTCATTCGCTACTTGCGAAAATTAGAACATGGAGGATGTGATGAATGATTTTTGGGGACAGGAGAGACTTTCTTTAGCTCCTGCGAGAAAAGTATCAGCGTATGCAGGATAAGCCTGGTGTCGCAAAAGGCTTGCGTGAAAGAATTGCCAACGTTCCTACAAAAAATTCCTTAATGTCGCTAGTAACCAACGTCTGTAGCGGCGAGTGTAAAGGTACCGCTTTACGGCTCCAGCGAAACAGTAGGAAACTTCTCTGATGGAGCCGAATACAACGGCGTAGCTTTTTAACCATCTGCAATCTCACTCTGTATTTTGGAAATACATTCATTCGCCACATATCACGGATGTATGATTTGGGTACTGGCAAACACGAACAGTACGTAGAGATTGTGATGCGATAAATACTACCAGTAAAGCTTTGAAGCAATGCGTGAACAGATTTATTAATCTTACTTTTGATTATTAGTGATTAATAATTCACAAAATGATGACGAATTTTATTTTAATTTTATTCTTTCTAATTTCAATTTATATTGTGCGTGGTAGCGATGTAGACAACGCTATATATATATATATATATATATATATATATATATATATATATATATATATATATATAGCGTTGTCTACATCCTCAAATAAAAATTTTCCCATTTCTTCTGATATAGGTTTCTCTCATTATCAGTTTCGATAGTGCGGCTCTTCCAACAAGAAGGCATTTTTATATCGGTTCCTCGAATACAAAGTTTCGCTTCCCAGCTCATTTCTTCCCCATTTCAGTTAATACCTACTTTACATACATTCAAAATTCATTTTATTATAAAGGTAGCATTACTATATTATCTCTCTACGTTTCGCTTCCTTCAGAAATGCGTGGACACTTTCCAATCGACCGCTCAACAAAACTGAACTAGTGGTGCTACAGAACAGCACAGACATTCCCGCATTAGTTTTCTATTTCCTTCGATCTGTGCCAGCTATTCGAAATTGCCACATACTCGAGCCATCAATAGCCGCCCAAAGTCGTTTTTTTTGACATGTTCTTAATTTTTCGGTTTCCCAATGGTAGAACGAAAATATTAATTTTAGAATTGTAAATAACAGTAAAACCTCTTCCCAAATGGCAATTTTCTTTGAAAAGTCTGGAGCCGTTTTTAAGAAAATGGCGTTTCAGCGCTACTAAAAATCTGAAATTTTAAGCTCTTTTTCACACAAAACTTTTGAGTTTTCGAAACACTACATTAGAAGTCATTTGAAGCACTTTAACTTACAAATACAATAGGGTTTACAAATTGCTGGTAATGTCCGTATTGTGATAATAATGAATTTAATACTATCTAGGAATTTAAATGTTTATTTTGTCAACAACCTATTTACTTTGGGCGCCAGCGAAAAATTTCCCATAAATATTATCTTTTCCTGAAATGCCTTTATTTACTAGCTCAGTTTTGGATTAGATACGATGACACCACGCTTACGTGCAGGCTGGTTGTCACCGGGTTGCCCTCTGTACAGGGAAGCCTGAAGTCCGAAATTATTTCTACTCTTACGAAGAATTGCTTATAGATTTGGCACAACAATAATTTCATTTATTGAAATAACTTGAATTTTTTTAACAATATAAATTCTATTGATTGCATGCAATTGTTAGCATTTAGTTAAATGATGGTACCGAATTCTCTTGGCGTTGTTAAATGAGGCCACGCAGTTTATATCATCCTTGGCTTCAGCGCCGAAAATCCATCTTCACGCCGGTCGTCGCCGAAGTCATCTGCTTTTCTCTTGACGTTTGAATTGAATCCCTTACAAAAATTACGAATTCTCAGCTGTTAGGCCTATCCTTCTCAGCCTAACACTGTCTCCGTCACAGGCGGACGCCTAGCCACGAACTCTTCCGTTTCCCGTAAATTCCTGCTTATGTCTTTTAACCTATTTGTCAAGTCCGGAATTCAAATAATTAATCAATGTCCAACTAATGTTCCAAATTCTATGCTCCCTATTACACATAACACGGCGATGTTCCACTTAAATCAATCAGACAACCTTCGCGCAGCTTCCACAACGATGCTTCTCCTTCGAAAGTTCAGAGCCAAGAGAGCTTCTAAACAAAATTCTTTTTCCACCAAACAAAAAAAGAGCCCCCGCTGTACTTTCAACAGTCAAAACAAGCCGCGCTTCTAACAAAAGCATCTCGCATTCCGATAATGTCTGTCGTCCATTTCTGACCACTTCAGAACCTGCTTTTTTATGTTCCATGCTTTTTTTGTGTAAAAGAGTTTATATATTACGCCGGAGACCTGCAATATATTACGCCGGAGACCTTTAGTTCCAATGTCTTTGAGACCTACAATCAATTCCTTCTTACCTTATGCATGTAAACAAACATTCGTCACCTAGTAACCGCTTCGCACCGTTCAGAGTAAAGCGCGGTGTTTGTTTCCTTATAATATTTTGTATATTACAGTATTAAAGGTGTGAGAGATCTTTAAAAAAAAATTACTTTTCTGTAATTTTTTTAAAAAAAGCCTTGACATGAGTAAAAATGATTGGGGAATATCAAATTTGAAGAAAATCGGCTGAACGGTGTAGGCGCTAGCGTTGACCACACACGGACAGACAGATGGACGGACGTTTTGCCGTCAGTCGATTTTACAGTATCAAGAAGCAACAAAACATGGATTTTGACTACACCACGAGGTAGAGGGTTTTTCCCCCTAAATTTAACAACAGGTTTTATCCACTTGTTCCTCCCCAGACTCCGGCTACAAGAGTTTTTCTGGGGAAAATTCACAGTTTTCCGGCACACGTTAACGTAACGTTCTCTTCTTACGAAGTATTCGTAATGCGAGACAGTAACAAGTGATGCTACAGAATGGCACAGACTTACCCGTATTAGTTTTCCATTTCCTTGGGTCTGGGCTATCTATTAAGAAATGCCATATACTCTTGCCAGCTGCCACCTATCGCCACCCAAAGTACATTCTTTTTACATTTTCTTAATTTTTCGGTTTTCCAATGGCAGAACGAAAATATTAATTTTAGAATTTTAAACAACAGTAAAGCCTCGTCTTAAATGGCAATTTTCTTTGAAAAATTGGGAGCCGTTTTTAAGAAAATGGCGTTCAAGCGCTACTGAAAATATGAAATTTGAAACTCTTTTTCACAGAAATTTTTTGAGTTATCGAAGCACTTCCTGAAAAGTCATTTGAACCAATTTAACTTACAAATACAATAGTGTTTTAAAATTGCTGGTAATGCATATTAATATATTATATATATATATATATATATATATATATATATACATACACACACACATATACTGGTACAATTGCATATTAAAAAGTGTGAGAGATTTTTCAAAAAAAATTACATTTGTGTAATTTTTGCAAAAAACACAAAAAACCCCTTTACGTCCTACGCTTTCCGTTTTTTTTGTGACGTAGTAGGTCGCTGGTGACGGCGGCGGCGCCTCGCAGCGCGGCCGTCCTTCGTTAGGCAGGCGCAGGCGCGCGCTTTTCCGCAGAGAAAGAAGGCGGGCGCCCGCTGGGCCGCCGCGTTTGCGCCGCAAATGACGTTTCCGCGTTTACCTACTTACTGCAATTGCGCAATTGTGGACAAGGCCGTTTCGAGGCGTTTCGTGGCGCAGAAGGAAATGGAGACGCGTGGACATGCGATTAGTGGACTCGCCCAGTTTCAAAAAAATTCCCCAGGCTGCGGGGTACTATTAGTGTTTAAACAGCAAAGCTCCTCTGAGTGATAGTGATAGTGAGAGAGAGAGAGGGGAAAATACGTATCTTCTAAAAAATACGTAAAATACGTAAAATATGTATCTTCTGCCTCGTCGATTTTCTTTTCCGTGTCGATATCAATATAATCTGTAGAACGCATGGATGGTAATAAAATCACGTTCTTCATGCGATTTGGAGAATATAAAACATTCTGTCAGGTTCATACACAAATGACGATCCAACAGGACGCTTTGTATTAAAAAAATGTTGATATATTTCAGTGTAATGACCAGTAACACTGTTGCTGAACAAAAACATAAAATGGATATACAAAACGTAGCACAACTGCTGAAGAACAACAAATAAAATTCACTTTTGTAACACGTATTACATTATAAACCCTACCAAATATTTTACAGAAAACGTGCTCAGGTATACAGAAGTATCAAGTATAGACGGATACACAGGACAAATATTCTGTAAACCCAAAGAATACAAAAACACAAGTTCCATAATGCAACAAGTGAATAGCAAATATGTGATGGTGGTTGGCTCCTTCTTTGGAGCCTTGCTGTCATATCACATCAGCAGATTTCTATGTAGTGACACACTGAGTTTGAGAATTCAGTCGGTCGGTGTATGAGAAAAGACAGAATAACACTATCAAATTAAATTCGAATATTTCAGACAAAATGTAAACTGTTTCATTGCTTATGTAGTTTTTTCGAGATCTCAGATATCTAACGAAATCACTAACCTTCGCATTGCCATACGCACCTTAGTTATTTCTCAATTTCTACGTGCGTACGAAATTATTAATACAGATCCTAATCGAGGCAATCACTTGCAACCTGCCGGCCACATCTCGCTAACCGAGCGCCACAGAGTTTTCTGAACGATATTTGGGTTATTTGGATTTTACGGTGAAAATCGACACTTTAATTGTTTTTTGTATTTTTCAGGAGATCCTGAATATCTAGCAAAACCACCGAAACTGTTCATATGACCATAGGTTTCTTAGTTTTACCCAATTTCTCCGCTGATCGAAATTAGTAACATAATTTTACAATTTAGCTGGGGCGTCCCCGCCCCAGCTATCACTTGTTTGTTTTTGTTTTTCATTAGTTACCTGGCACTCCTACTCGCAGTACGAGACGCAGAGTTCTGAAATATACCAACCTATACTACACGAACTCGTAAATGACGTGTGGGAATTGGGACGGTACTCATTTTGTTTCAGAAATAACGCGGCAAAATGTGAAGCATTGTTCAGGAATGTAATTTTGATTCTTTGGAATTTGCTAACGATTCGCAGAAATTTGTTTCTGTATGGCGACGAGTTGATTTTTTTTCTTTTTTGCAGTGATGTGTTAATTTAGGGAACCTTTCATCTCTTTTTCAGTGCCTTGTGTTACCTGGAATATTACTGGCTGCTGATGTCTTTTGTGTGCTCGAAATACTGTCACAAACCTTTATTGGTGTCTTTTGCCCAGTAATATTTGAAATATTTACAGATCTGTTTTTGATTCTGTACATAATAACAATTTTGTTTCAGTTACTAGACGCTTCATTCAACGGTTCATTAAAAATATCCAAACACGATTCTTGTTGAAATCTGTCTTTCCACATAGATGTTTTTGTTTTATACAGGATTTTGAGTTGTTTATTATAATAATAGTAATTATTATTATTATTATTATTATTATTATTATTATTATTATTATTATTATTCCTCTATATCATGACTAAAGATGTTATGAGTCGGCTATGTACTCCAGGTTGCAACTAGCTACTTAAGGAGCAGATCTAGGGACTGTCGGTGCCTCTACAATACTTTGCGCAAAATGTGAGCTGTTCCAAATAAAGCAATTACTTGCACTTCCCAGTCCTTTGAATGACCTGGGAGTTTAGACAAGTTCTTACACAAATTTTTCGGAACAAATCCCAGAACTCCAATAACTATCGGTACGACCTGTGCTTTAATGCCCCACATTCGGCTGATCTCGATTTCCAAACTTTTGTATTTAAGACTTTCTCTGCCTCCTTGGTTACGACATTTTGTTCACAAGGCACAGCAACATCTACAAGTAGACACAATTTTTTCTCCAAATCTCGGAAAGCAATATCCGGTTTGCTGCTATCGTTCGATCCATTTGAATTTGTTGGTCGTACAATATTGTATAGCATTCAGCCGATGCTGCCGGTTTTAGCGAGTGTTCATATGCTTCTTCTTCTTCTTCTTCTTCTTCTTCTTATTATTATTATTATTATTATTATTATTATTCACGACTAAAGACTTTATGAATCGGTTAATTATAAAATCTACTCCGGATCGCAATCATCTTCCTAAGGAGTAGATCTAAGTTGTGTCAGTGCCTCTACAATACTTTGCTGAAAATGTGGCAGTTACCATTAAAGTAATGTCTTGCACTTCCCAGTCTTTTACACGACCTGGGACCAACGTAGGTCAGCGCGGATCACGCTTTTCACCACCTCCCGCGATAAAACCATGCGTTGCAGTAACGGCCCTACAGTAACGTTCCCCTTAGCAGTTGACGCGACCGGAATCATCAATCAATCAATAACCATCATTACCTCTGCCAAAACGTCGGAGCCATCACCACCGCAGTTCTAACTACGTAGTACGTACCAATCAGCACGACTGCCCCAACTTCCCCTCCAGTTCAGTATCTACAAAACCATTTCAACCTGTGATCTTCCGATGTCTTCGTGACTGTCTCCACCATTCATTCGTCTCCACTGCTGCCTTACGACCGCCTCTATCAAATCCCTGCTTTCGCCCTACGTACGCGCCCACCCTCACACGCAGTCTGCACGTATTCCTATCCCGGCCTCGGCTGTCGTCTGGGAGACGTGAACTGTACTGCTGTCAGCCGCTCTCACCATCACCACCATCCAACCAACCCGACCATCATTATTACTAGGGAGCGGATTTCTATGATTTTGCATATTTTTGCCCGTTAGTTCAGGACATAGCTCAGCGAAATTTCTCGACGTTTGGTAAGAATATGATGCTATATAGATTAATATGTTAGTGCATATTTGGCTGATATTTCCTGTTGGTGCATATGTGTAATTATAAGCGCATATTTTGCATATTTCGTTAAAAAAAGACTAACCTATAAACGTTTCATTATTGCAAAAAATCTTATGTAATTGTGAGCGTCCATTAATTCGAAAGAGCCAGTCACAGTGTGCATTTTTTGTTTTCTGTAGATGATACATACTTGTGCAAATGTGGGATATTTCTTGAGAACATATTTTTTAACCAGTCAGAAGAAATTCAACAAGACATACAATGTACTTCACTAAGGTGAATATTTAGTTCGATTATTTCTCTCGTGAAGTAGGGTAGATTATATAACGTTTGCACACAAAATATTTCTTTCATTCCAAGAAAATTGTCATTTTATTCCAAGAATTTTATCAAGACAGGTTTGCAAAAGAAATGAAATATTGTTAATTATAAGTACATATGAAAGAGCATATTTCAGAATTTTTAGGTCATAAATGCATATTTTTAAGAGCATATTTGAAGATTTTTTTAGGGCATAAAAATCCGCTGCCTAATTATTACCACGACCACCACCACCACCCTCGCCCCAGTTCGCCGCTTCCGGGGCGCGGTCGCGCTTTCCGCGGCGGCTTCGTGGGCGGAGCCATCAAGGACTGTTCAGACTGCACGGAGCGGGGCGAAAGCGAAGGCGATGGGCGCGGAGGTGCAGGGAAGCGAGGAAAGGCGAAGAGATAGCGCGAGGGCACCGTGGGCAGGGAGGAATGAGGAGACAGGTGAGAAAACGGAGAGATGTCGTGAGGGGCGGGGAGAGGTAGGGCGATTGATTGATTGATTGATTGACTGATGTTTCCGGGCGCGTCAACGGCTCAGGTCATTCGTCCCTTAAGTGTAGTGCGTGTTTTTCCCGGGAGGTGGCGATGATTTTTTCCCCGCTGGATGGCGAGGTCTGGCGCCGACCTACCGTCGACTAGCGGGGTTTTCCCCTCAACCAAGTATCTCCCACCAGTGGGGCACCGCCCCAGCCGGGACAAGTTGTAAGCTCCCGACCGGTCTCCCGGCATGTGTGGTAGTGTAGTGCATGTTAGTGTAAGTGTGTGTGTAAGAGGGAGAGGATAGGACAAGGATGAGGAAGGAAAGATCGCGCGCGGTCTGTGGCCCGTTTGTTAGGGTACTGCTCCGGCATTCGCCTGGTGTTGATCGGAGAAACCACGGAAAACTACCGATCAGAGCAGCCGGCCGCTAGAATTCTCCTCCAGACAGCGACTGAATTCGACCTAGCTGACAAGCTAGTGTCGAAATTCCTGCCGCCGTCGGGACTCGAACCTAGGACCTCCCGGTCAGAGGGACTGCAATGACATCAGGTTGATGCACTGAGCCATCTCTCCCGGTAGGTAGGGCGAGGCAAGGCGGGATGGACCGGGAAAAGGCGGGGGCGGGGAGGGGTAGGCCGAGGAGGGTCGATGTGGGCAAAGACCTAACGGTACGGGAAAAGGTGTGGCGGGGCAAGTGGCTTTGTGCGGGACGGCCGCAAGACAGAAATGTCGTGCAGAGATTTTGCGAAGTTCGGTGCGGGGAGCCGGAGTCGGAGAGAAGAGTTGCGGGGTTAGGCAACGCTCGTTGGGCCGAGGAGATGCCTGACAGGGCGACGTGGTTCGGTGCGTAGACAGGCGATGCGGTGGCAGAGGCGGAGTGTGGCTGGGAGGGTGAGGCTGGACGACGAGGGTGGAGGGGTTGGGAGGGAAGTGACGGGGCGGGGAACGGCGAGGCAAGGCGGGGGAGGCGGGGAGGGCAAGGTCTCCTCGGAGCTGCCGCAAGACTCAAGGCGCAGAGATGTCGCGAAGGGCAGTGCGGGGAGAGACGGGGGCGGGGGTTCGGGGGCAGACTTGAGAGATGCAGGGTGGGGCAGGGCGAGGCAATGCTGGGTGGGCTGGGGAGATGCGGGGCAGGGCGAGGCGGCACGGTGCGTGGAGAGGCGGTGAGGTTCAAGGCAAGGCGCGGTGTGCCGGGGAGGGCGGGTGGGTCTGCGCGGGGTTGGCGCAACACCCAGGGCACAGAGATGTCGCGGGGGGTGGTGCGGGGAGGGACATCTCTGCGCCCTGGATCCTGGGGCCTCGCCGCGCAGACCCTCACCCTCCTCGCCTCCTCGGCCAAGGGCGGGAAGACGTACGTTGAGGCAAGGTAGAATAGAACGCGGAGAGGCGGGTTGGAACAAGGCAAGTGGGATTGGACGCGACGGGCCGTGGAGATGCAGGGTAGGGCGGGGCAGGGCGAGACGGCACAGTGAGCAGAGAGGCGGTGCGGTGCAGGGCAAGGCGTGGTGTGCCGGGAAGGGGCGTAGCAGGGCGAGGCGGCACGGTGCGTGGAGAGACGGTGAGGAGGCCAAGGTGCGGTGCGCCGGGGAGGGGCGGGGCAGGGCGTGGCGGAGCGGGGTAGGGCGGGGCAGGGCGGGGTGGGGGAGCAGGGCGGGGCGGCATAGTGAGCGGAGAGGCGGGGCGGGGCAGTGCAGGGCAGGGCGGGGCGGGCGCAAGACGCAGGGCGCAGCGATGTCGCGAGGGGCGTGGCGTGGCGGGGCGGGGAGTGGGGTCGCGAAGAGCGCGCGGAGGCCGTAACGAGCTCGTTAGCCGCGCTATCCCACGCGGAGCCGCCGCCGCCGCCGCCGCCTTGCTGCGTTTTCGCCGCTAACGCAGCCGCGGGGCAGCAGCCTCGCAAGAGGCGCGTGCGGCGCGGCGGAGGAATGCGAGGAGCGGATGCGACGCAGAACGCATTTCACACTGCGTGACGCTAGGGGCCAACGGGCAGGCCTGGCTGCTCGCGGTAGCTAACTAAACTCAGTCCACACTCATCTCCATTATTGCTAAACAATACAACCATCAACTGGCTGCCTCTCAATAAACCAATCAGATACTTAGGACTGAACATGGACACAAAATTCAACTGGAAGCAGCATATAGACGCCAAAATCATTCAAGCCAGAATCAAATTAATACAATTAAAGGCATTAATACACAGATCTAGCCCATTATCATACAATTCAGCACTGCAAATTTACAAAGCAATAATAAGACTTTTGCTACTATACGCCTGCCCAATCTGGTTAAACGCAGCAAAAACCAATGAAACGAAACTGCAAACAGTTCAAAATCAATCCCTCATAATCATTTCAAACGCTCCCTTGTATGCCACCAATAAACAGTTACATAAAAAATTCGACCTAGAGACTATAAACCATCGTATCACCTACCTTGCTACCAAATTCTTCTCAAACATATCCCAAATCCCTTGATAATCAGTTCACAGACTCGGCAAAAACCCATCACATAGAACCAGAATACAAAATAAGTTTCCCTTTCACATTTTCCTCACGAAATTCTCCGAATTAGATCCTGACTACAGGACCCCGATGGGTAATGTCAACCATTGTATTAGTTTTACGTTTATTTTATGTTAGCTATTAAGCCATCAAACATATGTACAGTTCATTTAAATTGAGCTATGTATTCACCATCATGTAAATAATAAAAAAAAACTTTAAAACTAACTAAAAATCCCAGTTTTGAGTACTCTATGTTGTTTATATCTAAGGAGTAAGGGGCCGGATTTATAAGTACTAATAATCTATGAAATATTTATGCAGTGAAAACTTCGGAAAGATGCATTAAAATATGTCCCCTCAGTATTTTAGCTCATCATAAAACAGTCTCTCATATATTTCTCGCACAGCACATTAATTCGGTGCTTTCCTCTTACTAGATCGATCAATGATACTTTGAAGAGTAGTATTAGGAGTTTTAATTACCACAATGGAGTATCTGCCGACTACATTTAACAACAGCAATTTAAGTGCTTTTGAACGCATATCTAATAACTCCTTACCAACCACCTTTATACCATTAAAAGGGAAATTTGTTTCTTTCTCTCATCTTGTTTCACGTATATATTTAGGAGAAGCACTCTCGGTAGATTAAATGAGGATCAGTCACGTGTATTATGCATCAGCGGTAGCGATTTTCGAAATGAAATCGGCGGCGCGTAATATTCGAAACGATCATGATTTCCCAGTGAAATGCCATGTAAAATTTAGATATAGGAATTAGATATTAGCTACAATGAACCACATATTTAGCAAAATTACAAATTAATTACAAATACAAAATTAAAAATTAAATTTATAAAAATATATGTAGTAAATAAATGAGTACCGATAAACGTTTTCAATTAATGTATACAAAATTATTCGCAATTTACTGAAAAAATATCCTTGTAAAAAAAAGCAGACAAAATACGGATCATGAATAATTGGAAATTGGCCACAAACCAAGTAAGCATACTTTCTGACTACGAAGAAAATATTCGTTTCCACTGAAACCCTATTCATCAGGAATTATTAGTGTCGTTAGAATGGTACGTGTTTCTCTGGTTTATCTTGCTTCCTCTTCGTCTCATACAACCATTTCTCCATTCGTAAAAAAATCAACATCAATAATATCCATTATTGTTCCAACTGTTTCAGATACAGTCGCGCGCTAAGTTGTTGGTGAAATCCCAGTTTGAACGATGGTTCAGGTCCACCAACAGAACTACGAGGTTGATACCTTGTGGACTGACAGAGAACGAGACTTATTTGCTGGAAAAGTTCATTAAATAGCAGTAGTTCCAATAACGACGGAACGGAGTAGTTGGTCACGGTAAATGATGACTTAAACGCAGAGATATTGGCGAGGCAGCCAGAAATAGAGGTCGTTCTCTCCGTATAGACGGAAGCGAAACGGCGATTTCATATCCTCTGTCAGAAAAAAGAACGAAAAATGTACGTGTATCCGCATTAGGACTATTGCACACGAAGAGAGCTGGGAGGATAAAGGATTAAAATTCGCGTCAGGAGATGCGGACTGTAGGTTTTTCATTTAAACCTTTCAAACTTTTTTCTTCTTGTGTTTTATTTTCCTCCCCGCCCGATGGCGTTGTAACCGGTTCAGAATCGTACTTGAGCTCTCGTAAAATTTATATTGTAGAGATCCTCCAAGTGTGAACTGTGCTTTGACATTCCTTTCAAGTCCTGTGTAGATGTGTTCTGTGGAAGAGAAAGGAGACTGGCGTTTGGATATCCGGTGAATCGTTATTTCCTTGGAATTTCACAATCCAATCAGAGAGGAGGTACTAGAAGTCATATGCATGACATCCGTAGTAACTGTAGTATTAAAAAGTAGGGGTTGGCAGCATACATACCGGCTAAGAGAACGGCTGAATGATCTTCAGGGCTTTCGACCCAAATTCTAGCACTCATTTATGCTCGTGACACAAAAACATAATAGAAAGTACCGTAAAGTAGAACAAAACGAAAAATGAAAATGCCGAATACTTATCATGTAAAAATTATTACAGAAAAAATAATTCCAACGTTATAGTACAGTATTCGCAACCAGACACAAAGAAGAAAACAAGGGGTTCCAAAAAAAATGAATCTAGCTAACATTACTAATCTGCGCTCAGCGGAAATTAGAAAGAAGACGGATAAAAGAGATGTGATATTCAAAGAATGAACGCATCTAAAAGAGCAAAAGGGAGATGTACGAGACACGAAACACCACATCATTTTTGAGAAAATTAATGTTATATTTTGTTTTCTTATAGATAGTCAATTCTTTCTACTACTCTCACTAGGTGAAGAAAAAAATATCTTGAAATGATCCAAAATAAAACACTGAAACCACCAAGTTAGTATGTTGCTTTTTTTCGCATTGTCGATTTGCTTAATTTGGTTGTTTAACTGATTGATGTATCTTTATTAGCTCTTCTTGCTACGTACATTAGCGATTTAACTATTTCGTACTTAAGCCGCAACGTATTCACTACAAATTGCAATTCACTTACAAGGAATAATTTGGTTGAAAAATTAAATGTGGAGAGACATTTTACTACACTCAGTTATAGTATACTATTTATGAATATATCACACAATACCACTAAACTAGTTTGCTACTTGTTTCAGAGTCTTATCATGTTACCATGGTATCCATAGATCTAGTTTCTGTCTTGAATTCCAAATGCGCCAGTTGTCCAGCTACATCTTTGCATCCACATGCCGCTGGCGGAGCATTAGGGGACGCTAAGATGCTGAGCATTCCCATGTAAAATATTAATCAAAGAACTCTAAATATTGTATTGAAAATCCTAAAAGAGAGCGAAACACGTTTTGTATTAATTTCATAAGCGGTTTCGGATGACTGAATTCGGCGCGTTGTTTCAAGCCGACCTCTGATTACGGATGCTAAAATGCTTCTAGCGTCTGCCGCGAGATAGCAATGAGCAATGACGCATGCGCAGACGGCGAGATACCGCCCTCCCCTCTTCACCCTGCTCCTGGATTCCCGAGTCCCGATAAGCTAGCATACGGATGAGAAAAGGCTTATGAGCAAGATGCTCGTTTGTGCACGAGAGCGCAGCACCCTTGAGGTTGTCAGAGAAATATTTTTTCCTTCTCACTCGTGTTTCTGTGCTTGGTCTTGCGCCCAAACAGTAGATACAGAGCTTGCCCACTAATGCTTAATTTATATCTAAGAAGTTGAATTCTTACTTAAAAATATGAAATGTTATTTTGAGTTTCCTTATTTTATGACTATCCAATAAATATATGAGAGAGTTAATATAAGAAATAATTAATTATTAGAATAACAAAAAGATAAACAACAAAAATCACATACCAGGTATGGTATATGAAATACACATTTTATGAAAATAATTATAATTTGAAACCAAGAAAAAGAATGATAGGAACAAATGGGTTTCTGAAACGTTGTACAATAAAAGAATGAAGTTGTCACTATTTCTTATTCTGTCAGCACAGAGTCCTGATTTGAATCGTCTGAAACACCTTTGGGATCTTTCGGAACGCTGACTTCGTGCCAGGACTCACCGACCTACATCTGTTCTCAGTGCAGCACTCCATGAAGAATATGCTGCCACTCCCCAAAAAACCTTCCAGCACCTGATTGAACGTATGCCTGCGAGAGTGGAAGCTGTCATCAAGGTTAAGGGTGGGCCAACAGCCTATTGAATTCCAGCATTACCGATGAAGGGTGCCACGAACTGGTAAGTCATTTTCAGCCACGTGTCCGGATACTTTTGATCACTTAGTTAATATCTTGAGTTGATTCGCAATACGGAGGACGTGAATGCCTCGTCACTCCCTCTCCCAAGCAGAGTATTTTGGACGCGGCCGCCTCCGCTGGTTCGCGTGTTTCCGATCGTGATGCGGCCTGCCGAATTACAGTCGAACTTGGGACACTTCCAGTTCTTGTGGAATCAAGGGCAACGAAGGAGACCCGGGCACAGAAAATAGCACCACAGTGCGTCGTTACATTTTTAGCGCATTTATTTACAAATACGATGGAATATTTTATCTAAATCTGGCACACTCGCACACACAGAATGGTTTGATAAGCGCAATTCGGGCGATGAATTTTATTATTTTATCTGAATACATTTTAAAAAAAATATTAGTTTTCGGGTTGAAAACTGATTCGTGTACATTTATATGCACACAAACGTGAATGCAGCTGAAATGGATTGTGGGTATTGTCGGTCGGTGAATATTGTGGCGTCGCGTCGAGGTAGCGAAATGACAGCTCAGACACGAGCTCTACATACAAATCTGTTTATTTACAATATTTACAAATGTACAAATCTGGGGTTACGTTCGCCAGTACCTCCGTGACTCCCACGCGCCTGCTCCCCGTCTCTTATGCTCGTGCATCCCCCGCCTTGCCGCTTCACCGCGCCTGTGGCCGGCCACTGTGTTACGCACACGCCGTGTCTCTCGGAATTCACACCCATCTCGGGCGAGCACACGCGTCTACTCTCAATCTCAACTCCTTCTGCCTCTGTCCAGAGTTCTTTTGACGGTCACGTGATTGCCTTCAGCCCTCTAAAGGCGAGGGACCCGCTGGCCCACATGTGGGCACACCGGGCGTCCGGTGCCCCTGCCCACTCGCCTTGCGCCACGAGGGACAAGGACCTTTCCATTGCTTTGCTCCTGCTTTCCTTCTTCGTCACATTTGGCTGGCAGCCCGCCTTCCGAGCCGTTTGAAGATCTGGCTGGCATGTGCCGACGTTACAATATCAATACTGTCGTGCGATTAGAAAGAAGCTTTACTGAACTGAAATTGTTGATTTTGAACGACAAGACTTTGAGCACCTAATATTTTGCCTGCCAGTCTCACGTCTTCTCTCTAGTAGAATTTCAATTGAAATACTCCGGGTGCTGACCACACGTTACGAATGGGAGGGGGGCAAACCACACGTTAAGAAAACGGGAAATTCCCATTACGAGCGAGTAGAATGAATTTCATATTCTATTACATTACACCTAAAGAAATTCTCATATATTTTGGAATAGTAAAGGCTGTAACGTATACTTTACGGTATTTAAAATATTACCGCAGTTGCATTACAACTTCAATTTTTTTAACAAAATTAAAGTACGTGTTTCAATTGCAAGCAGTGTGTAACTTTTTGCTGTGCTTCAAGCCCTTCGCTTACTTTTCTCCGAAATCTTTCGAGTTCTTTTATGAACAGTTTGTAGTGGGCAAATCGAAAAACCAGTATCTTGAATAATAAAAATAGAGTTGCGGCAAAATTCCATTCATGAGTAAAGACATTACGCGTATACTTGAATTATTCTCCTGTTTAATTATAGCGATTTCTGGCGTTTGATGAGTTGGGACGCGCTTATCCAATTGCGAGTTTCAATACTAAAAATTAAGTCGTAAATAAACTCCTGATTCAATAACCACGTCGAGTTAATCAAACGTCGAAGGTAACAATAATTAAATCGCAATATAGACCAGATTTTTTAAGGAATTTCATGAGTAATTTTGTAGAGTGTAGAGTACAAAATTACTAGTGCTCTTCAAATAACATTCTGTTATTACATAATTATACGAAATTATCTATCCTTTAAGTGATTTAAGGAAAATATGTTGGGGTAAATATAATAAGAGAAATAAGGGAATTGGGATTTTTGTTCAAAATGTTTTTATCGTGGGAGAACGTAAGAGGAAATCGAATTAAAACATTTCCATTATGAGACCGACCTGCAGTAGAACATCGACATTTGTCAATCGTAACACTATTCTAAAGTATTACATTGTATTAACTTCTTCCATCATAAGTAATACAGTTATGTAGCAATTAAAACAATACACACACAGAATGCAGTACTTTAATAAGTGATAATCGGAATAGCACCGTTCGCTTACTTGTAATTTCGGAACAACAAAATTTGAATTTACAATAAAGATTTACGGCATTTGCACGATATAACGCACTCAGGAGTACAAACCATCAACAATTCGGAGAGACCAGCAATTCTATTTATGTTAATGGGTCTACTGTTGTCAGAACGTAATTTCTCACTTGGGATGGGCCATACTTCATGTTAATGCTTCCCTAGCGACTTGAGTTTGACCAATGCAGAAGTTGTTGAGTTCTAAATAGTTACTAATTTATTGGGGTTTAGTACTACATGGGGCCCGCCGCGCAAATGACCTTCCCATAATGCTCCTATTGTGTTATGATAAAATAAATGTCTCGTGAAAGTGCTTGCCCGTGACCTACTATCTTTTCTACATCCATTTTAACACACTTCTACAAATTCATTAGTTTTCTTTTCGAAATGTAAATTGTAACATAACTGATATTTTGATTATTCATTATGTACGTGACATTTTGTCAGAATTTTATAACAAAAGTGTTATAGATATTACTAAATCTTGAGACACAAGTGATTATGGTGAGCTCATTTATATTTATTTTATGTAATCGCTCTATTTAATAAATATAAATTTAGATACAAGGTAAACTGGATAGAGTCAGTTGCATCTGCTAGCCCAATAACACAATACCAAATACACAAATTTGCATAACGTTTCAGTTACATTCCACAAAACTTTATTAGTATCATAATATATTGATTTACCCTATTTTCAATGTTGTGCTTTCTCATAACCAAAGCATATATATGCAAAAGTTGATAATAGCAGTTGTAGCAAAAAATAACAAGGAAATTTTATTATATTTGAAGAAATACATGTAATCCAAATCACTCTTGATATCAACCTATTATTGATTGTGTTGATAGTTAACGAGAAACGTCATGTACCGAAACAGCTGATTTTCAAATTCTCGAAATCAATTCTACAGATTTAAATTGTGGAATTGTTGCTCGCAATTGCATTTGCTTTCACGTGCCAATTTGTTTGTTCCTATTTAAACAATTTGTTAACATAGTGAACACTCACCACTCTCCTAATGGCTCTGAACTTGCAATCAGTATATGGTTGCTCACCTGGAAAGAAAATACAAATGAAATTAATTTTACAAAAATATTTATGATTAGTAGAAACAATAATATTGTAACAAGTGTAACTTATCATATGCACTCACAAACATACTCGTGTGCTCCGATTGGAAAAATGAAAAAAAAATAGATTGCAGGTTAATGACAAATAACCATCAATCCAGAAAACAGATGATCCCGGAGTGGAATTTCGGAGGAATCATATATTTGCACTTCTTGACAATCTATTTACAGGTAACTATCAACATTCTATATATTCAGTATGTTAAAATAACTGGGCAAAACTGTGATGTAGGGCGTGTTTAACCTAGAGCTAAAGTGTAGCAACAAGTGATGCTCGTGTCGCTACCAAGGATTACCAGATCTCGTAACGACACCACATAGTGAAATATTATAATATAGACAACCGATCATGTTCCGAATGAAAATGAGTTTATGGGAATTTCTTAAACGCATACAGGATGGAAAGATTTCCATCGAATGTCCAACGTTCCGGATGTTTGATGAACACGCGTTTTTACATACAGGACATTTTAGCCCGCTCTGAGCTTGAATCTGCCGCCTGAAGACCCACAAACAATCGAGATTGCTGTGGGTCCCCGAACTCTGGAGAGCCCCCTTGATGACCCGCCCCCTAAAATTGAATTAGAAAGGCATTTTGAAAAATATATCAACAAAGATAGTAGTATACTTTCTCTGAAAATGTTTGTGATTCGGTTAATGGCTTGAAGTATAATAACACAATTTCCCGACCTAAATCTTGTGATTTCCAAGATATCTTGAAAAGAAAATGACGAGTTACAAACTTAATAGCTGAACACATCCCACTAGATACCTGAAGACAACTACAAATGTATTTTAAATTCTGATGTTATTTTCCTTTTGTAGTGTAGAATTACTATGATAAAAGTGTAATATTTGTAATTCTATCTTACTTTTCGTATCGTAAACGTAGCTGAGTCGAATTAGATCGATGCCTGGAGGAGGATTATAGCGGACGGCTGCTCTGATTATAAGTTTTCCGTCGTTTCTCCGATCAACACCAGGCGAACGTAGAAGTACCCTAAGAAACGAACTACGGATTACGCTCGATCTTTCCTTTCTCTTCTTTGTCCTAACCTCACTCCTTCTTGCACCACACACACACGCATATGCACTACATTATCACGCACGCCAAGAGACCAGGGGGGAACTGGCTGAAGTCCCGGCTGGGGCGGTGCTCCGCTAGTGAGAGAGCCCTGGTTGCGGAAAAACCCGCAGGCCGGCCAGTAGGTCGGCGCCGAACCTCTTCATCCAGGCCAAGATCACCGTCACCTCCCGCGATATAAAAATATACACTACGCTTACGGGCTTAATGACCATAACAATCGACGTGCCCGGAATAAAAAATCAATCAGTCAATCGAAGCACTTTTCATGGTCACAACCCTTAAATCAGTTTCATTATGTAGAACAGGGCCGCTCAAGCAGAGCAAATCGGCAGCGCGGAGCCGTGTTGTCAGCCGAGAGCGGGACACCGGAGCCCGAGCGTTGCGCGCCTGGCGATAACCTCTGATACAGTGTCCCGATAACTCCAGTCGCGGAAACATGGAAGACCACGCGAGCACTTCACAGACAAGAGCACCTACACCGACAATTTTCAATGCAGTATGGGAAGAAAAGTATCTTTTCGCCGACTACGGCAGCTATGCCAAATGTTTAGTTTACATGGGTTTCACGTGAAGAAGTTTAATTTGCAACGACATTATACATTAAATCAGGCTGATGAAAATGACAAGTACGCTGAAGAAGAACAAAAGGAAGTTTTCAGTGTTCTGAAAAACAATGCCTCACTAGAAGTAAGTTTTGAATGTATTTTGATGTTATGTTGTTTTGGCAATAAAATAACACAATACAAAAGAATTTAATTTCATTGCATACTGATACTACAACGTAAGCATTTAGGGAAAGAACTTCCTGCAAAACCGTTTTCCAAAACTGCATCGGAATACTCCTCGATTGTTATGTACGTTTGGATCAACATACAACTGTGAGCAATTTTTTGCTTCTTTGAAAATCTGTAAATCTCGAATGAGAAGTACAATTACAGATCACAATCGGAAATGCATGTTACGGCTCAATAGCACCATGCCATCTCTTCCAAGTATATTGCGAAAAAAACACTTAAAAGGTGTAATTAGAGTATTTGATTTTGCAATCAACTTCATTTTTATGTTAATTTCCTTTACTTTTAGTATTTTTATTACTAGTTTATTTAATAACATTTTTTGTGCAACCTTTGTAATACTTTTCATATTCAGCAGCATGATAACTGTGTAATGTCACCGCTATTAAATTTCTTTATGTTATTGAGCACTTGTTTTGCAACTAAATATTTGGCATTGCCGGCGCAATCTGCAAAAAGATACTTTTCTTCCCATGCTGCATTGCAAATTGTCGTGTTTTTAATTTCCAAATCACACTAATATGTTTATATCTAGTAACTGTTCCAATAAATGTTACAAAAGTATTTTACTGTTTTTTTCTGTCGTAATATCCTTTCCCAGAGCAGTGAGACTTTTTCATTCCGAACAACGTAAAATACCCCGTAGAAATACGATAGGACCCACTGTGCCACACGCCACCGATCGATATTTGATGACGTCATTCGCTCTTTCTGCGGCGGAAGAGGAGAGAGCAACCGACTGCTCCTCCTCGGAGCAAATGGTTGAGCGGCCCTGATGTAGAATATGTAAAACTGGATGTTCATATATATATATATATTTATATATATTTATATATATATTTATATATATATATATTTATATATATTTATATATATAACTGTAGAACAACAATAAATATTTACGTCAAATGACACCTGCAACACATTCGGTTGGATTTTGAACCTCTATCGTTAAATAACTCCTAAACGAGAAGTTCTAGGGCCTTAAAAACAAAAATTTTGAGGCGGAAGGCCTCAAAGAAACATTTCTCACACCGTAATCTACAGGATGAGATCTTCCTGAACATTCTATTCCATTTTTGCTGGTCCGGCGCTTCCCGATATTACCTCAGAGACGTGCAGAATCTGCAAGTAAATGTGAATAAGAGGGACAGAGAGCAACAGAGACAGACAGTGACAGAGTGAGGGAGGCAGAGAGGGAGAGACAGCGAGAGGGTGATGGGAGGGGAAAGAGGGAGATGAAGGGGCAGAACAACGTCTGCCAGGTGTTCCTAGTAGTATTCTATTTTCGTTTTACGAATATTTATTACAAATCGTACAGCGTACATGTGTAGCGCGTAGTGGAATCCGCGCGAGCCGTTTCTTCCATCCCCTGGACGCAGCCCGCGCTGACGGCCCGGGGCGGTGGCGGCCGGTTGGATTCCCGCGGGCCTCGTTTGGGGGCGGTCGGAGAGCCCCGGGATTGATTGTCGCCCCTCGGCGTGGCCAAGGGCGGCCGCGGGCGCCGCGCGTCGCCGTCACGCGTGATACACGCTTGAGCAGGCCGCGGACAACGCGCACGACGCACGGGGCCATTAGGAGAGTGAACGGGTGGGGGAGGGGGATTGGCCACTCGGGCGCTCAGATGGAGATGGGTTGGGGATGTGAAATGCATCGAGAGAAGGTAATGTTGCTCGCTCTATCGGAATAGTTGAAATCGATACATCGATGTCTCGCTTAATCGATGAACCTTAAAAATGGGCATATCGATTTTTGCTGGTTTTGAATGTATCGAATATTAACAAAATTCCGCATATCTGTATTGCAGTTTTCCTGTCAGTCATATTTGGCAGAGCCACATAGCACACAGTTTTATGTTATTGTTAACCTGACGAGATCGGGAAGGATAATGATGGCGGGGGAGAAAACGCAACTGGATTGGATCACGGCTGTTTTGATGTGGCGGCGGATGTAACGAGATAACTGCAGATGAGAGAGGATTCGACGCAAATGTTCCGAATGAGACTCGACGGGTAAATGAGCCAAGAAAGGAGGAGAGTTGGGATGATGAAGAAGAATATACTTGATTTTTCGAGAGATCGTGATGGTACAAGGAAGTAATTTGCGGATTCGGGAAAGGCGGAACAGAAACGGTATTCGGCAGATCGTAAGTAGAGAGCGGATTTTACCTTAAATGCTTATTTTGTTCCCAAAGCAAGGGAAGTAATTTAAAGAGAGATTTCGTACATTAATGGCAATAGGATGCTCGTAAATCAGATTTATCGTGCCAAAAAATGCCCAATTGCGATGACTGTGACATTCTGTTTTAGTTCTAAAAATATCTACTTCGTTATGTTGAGTGCCATCGCCACAAGAAGGCAGTCTCCCAAAATTTGAAATTAAAACGATTCTATATGTACCTCGAACGAAAAAAAATGGCTTACATTTGATGTTTCTTTTTCAACAGCCAGAAAGAAATGAACAAATTGAAACAAAAAGACCTATTCATCCAAGCAATTGAGATTTTTAATTACTGGAAAGTGACTTGGAAACTGCACAAGGACCGAACGGCAAAGATGTCCTAAAAAAATGTCAAAGGGTACAGCTAAAATTTTTGGGTTAGTTCAGTGAAATGAACAACACTCTAATTTAAACGATGTCTGGATGTCTGCAGACAAGTTGAAGCAACACTAAAGAACTTGTGTGTGTGTGTGTGTGGTGTGTGTGTGTGTGTGTGTGTGTGTGTGTGTGTGTGTGTGTGTGTGTGCCGCTGTTTGCAGCATAACGTACTAAAGTTTTGAGTTGATAAAAATAAGTAGAGATCGGATTTTTTATGTAATTACATATGTTTTGTGTTTCTACTTACCGTTCTCAAAATTTTAATCTTGACGAATCATACCCTCTTAACGTAATATCGAATTTTTTCGTTACATATTTTTACATATTTAGTACTATTTTACATGTTTTGCTGTTTTCACAATATATTTTCTTATTTTATCAATTTTCTTCTATTTAATTCCGTATTTTTTTAAAATCATCATTTCCCCTACATTATTGGGGAAATCTGGGTGTCCAAAGCACCATTAACACCGCGTTTTGTGATCTGTAATCTTAATTTCTGAGAAAATTTTCCGATCACTGACGTAATACTTCGACGAAGATGCTACAGTGTATGTTTGCTGGTCATAGATCTCGGTCGTTCATGCGATGGCTTCTATTGCGAATAGTCCGGCTGCTTAACTACGGTCGTGGATTACAACAGATGAAGCTTTTACTACTGACGAGAAAGTTGTATGATGTGAAGTGAACAGTTTTATAAATCTAATTTTGTATTACGTAAATGTATTTTATTATTAGTGTATTTTAATATTACATATTATATCCCATTTTACATATTATTACATATTCTTACTGCTTTCTTTACATATTTATGTACATATTTTGACGTTTTATACTACATATTTTTCCGGACTCTAAAAATAAGCATTTGCGAACGCCCTCCTTCGGAGACGGGTGGTCCGCCGCCAGCCCGAATCGGAATTCCGCTGTCAGCTCGCGCGAGCGACGCCGGCGGGGCCCACGATACAAGAATGAATGCGACGGCTGACGTGGCGAGCCGGGAAATGGATTAAAACGGCAGGTGCGGCGGGTCGCAAATTATCGTACGCTCCGGGGCCCGGGGCGCAGGAGTAGAGGGCGAAGGACGCTTAATTCTCTATTACGAATCCCGCGCCCCGTCCTGTGGCCGTAGCTGTAATGGATGGATGGATGGATGGGCGATTTGATGGATAGATAATTATGATATGGAAGGTGACTGAGGCACGGGAAATGGGGAAACCAAACCACGAAAAAATCTGCTGCGAAAGCCCTTTGTCACCCGCAAATTCCACATTGATCGACTGCTTTTGAAATGAATGTGGCTTCAATATCTTCGCGCGTTTCTTTTACGACTATATGCAGCGAAAAATTCTAGTAGGAAGACCCAATAGATAGCAGCTGAATCGGAGCAAAATGCGCATTACTATCATTAATCTGCGCAGATAGCCCAGTTTTTGATCTACAAAAGTTATTTGACTGAATTTTAAAATAGAATTTACTCTACGATCTCCTTTCCCCAAATGGAATAGCCAAAGCAAATTTTTTAAAATTTGCCTGTAGTACTTTCAGAAATACTTTAAAAAATGTAGACTAATAGCGCGATGGCAACCTGTTTCCTGAATCTGACGCATCAACCGTCCGAATCGGGTGCATAAGTGCATGGCGTCGGAAAGTAAAATTTTGCAAACCATTAATGACGTTAGAGATCCGTCTCCTATCTCCCATTCCGCACCCCAACCGTCTCCATAGCGTAGTTAAAACTATCTCGGCTGGGCATGTCTCCCTCATCGGCCGCCTGGCATTCGTCTGCTCATGCTTTCTCTACAAACCACTTCCCAGTAGTAATACAATTACTGCGGGCGACGGGGCCTAAGGGAAGGACTTGGCGGCCGTGGAGGAGGAGGAGCGGGCAGTGGGCGTCGGGGGGCCGTCAGGTGGCTAGGCGTCGGAGGGTGGGTGTCGGGGGTGGGCGTCGATGGTGGGCGTCGGGGAGGGGCGTCGGTTGGTGGGCGTCAGTTGGTGGGCGTCGAGGAGCGGGCGTCGGGGGGGCGGGCGTCTGGGGACGGGCGTCGGGGGGCGGGCGTCGGGGGGCGGGCGTCTGGGACGGGCGTCGGGGGGCGGGCGTCGGGGGGCGGGCGTCGGGGGCGGGCGTCGGGGGGCGGGCGTCATGGGGCGGGCGGCGGGGGGCGGATGTCGAGGGCGAGCGTTGGGGGGCGTGTGGGTAGCTGGCGTGGGGTAGCGTGTGTGGAGGCGGTCGTCGGGGGCGGGCGTGGGGAGGGGGCGCCGGGGTGCGGGTGTCGGGGACCGGGGGCGGGTCAGTGGGGGCCAGGGCAACGCCCGCGGGGTGACGAGCGCCGTCGCTGCAGGAAAAGACTATCGCCGGGCGTAATGAGCGCTGTGTAACGGAGTTTTTCGCTTTCGTGCGATGAGTCAGTCAGTCGCGACGCCGCGGCGCGCCGTACAGGCAGCGCCACTGTTTTGGCGTTCGCCACGACGCGACGGCTTGACGGAAGCATTTGTCACGTGACGAGAATGAATAGAAAATTCGCGCACTTGAAGTCAACACCCTGACAATGAATGGACGTAGCAGCCGCTGAATGCAGAAATATATGCGTTATACATCAGTTAATTTAAAGATATCTAAAATAAACTTAACTATTTTGACATACGCATAGGCATCACATTTTTGAAGGAAAGTTTCTTTGAAAGAAAGAAAAAAATGACCTAAGAGAAGCTAACTGGAGGCAAATTTGACGGATGGACTTCACTAATTAATAAAACATAAGAGTAGTTGGTGAATTAGCCTTTTAATTTGTAGGGAATAGTATGTTCTTGTTTTTTATACAAACTGAAGCAAATACGAAACTCTACAAGCAATAACCTGCACTACATAGCAATAGAAACTACAAAAAATGATACAAACAAGGCAGGACATCGCCAAAAAATTGTTTGAAAATCGTCAGAGTCGATGATTTACTTTGTGGATTAATATCAATTTACGAGTCATTCACTGATTTCACAGTCCGATCTTTTTTAAAATATACGAGTGACTGTGAAACAACTCAATGTAGAGAGGTCCCAACCTCAGTGAAGTATTCAATTGTAAGCCAATTCTGCTTCCTTCTTTCAGAAGGCCTTTGCATTTGTCGTGGGATTTTAAATTACAGTAACATTAATAAGTCTCTTCTACACCTTTCTTTTCTGATACATCAGGACATTGCTTCAAAGTCAATGTCATTGCGTTTCTAAGAACGTATCTACATAGTCATTAAAACGTTCCAACTGGATAAGCGATAAGGGAACGAAAACAACTGTACGTGCTGCCAGTGTCCAATGATAGCAAAAACGGGCAAAGCACTTTGAGATGAAAGAACCTTGGTAACAGTTGATGACGCAAGCTCATAGGTCCGTGTGTACGCTTTTTAACTTACACAGTCCAAAGATGAGAGACCACGGCTGGATTCCTTAGTAATTGCAGGCTCACAAGAAATGAAAACGCGCACACTACGGTACGAAGAGTTAATAGCGTACATGGAAATACCTCAGGCTTCTAATTCTATACTAAAATGAGCAAGAAACGCAGGAATGTTTCCTGGTCACATAGACTCCCTTATCCCTATGAACATTTTCTGAAAAGTCATTGCTCTCTTTTTGCATTGCGTCCTCCGCTTAAAGGGAATAAGAAAGGACTAGCGTACCCGTGCGAGAACTCTCGCATGCTATGCCGCACCCTCTTCCTTATTTTTCCATTTCCGTATTAAGCTTGTAATAAATATATAATTTTCTTCGAGACCCTTTATCCTCCGTCACGTGTTCTATATGTCACCTTGTAATTGATAACAATATAATTCACCCTTGCCAATACAAACTATTATTTAACTTTATTATCGAGCAAAAAGGTATACCCGTGTAATTGGATGGCACATAATATCAAGTAATTAATAATTTCAGACACAGTTGCAGATTCTACTGATTCTAAACAGGTGGGGTAGAATCGAGAAGCGACGAACCAGCAAAAATTTAATAGTATGGTCTAGATGATCTCATCTTGTACATTACGGTGCGAAGAACTTTTCATTGAGGCCTTTGGCCTCATAATTGTAGCTTTTAAGGCCCTAGAGCGCTTGGTTTAGGAGTAATTTAACGATATAGATTCAAAAATCCAGACGTGTGATGCGGGTTGCCTTTTACATGAATATTTAGATGCGTTTTCTTAAACAAATCCTTCACATTTTTAAAGTCAAAGTGTAATTCCTCACGTTTCGGTGAAATTCTCTTTCTTTAGAGAGCTCATTTATAAAGGTTGGTTGCGTGTGAGAACCGTAAAGAGAACGTTTACTACTGAAATAATATAGGAGACGATACACAAGGGAACCACAGTATCGCAGTGTCCTGGGGAGTTGTGCAGGTCTGCGTGGAAGTAACAACTGCCTGTCACAAAACGCTTCAAGGTTTGATCCGAATGGCAAGTTTGCTTTGCTTTTACTAACATTTTTTTAAAAATATTCATTTAAACCAACAAAACTTTTTGGTATTACGTTTGTGTATTGTCAACTAATGTGCGTTTGGGTCTTCTTTTGTCAATGTATATAGGAGAATGGAAAGTGCGGTTTTTCTTGTGTATTCTTCGGTTCAATGTTGAACACACATCTCGGGAAAAAATATGAATGATGGCAGGAATTTGTAAGCGAACATTATTAACATTGTATACGAACAAATCATAAAGTTTAATTTTCGAAGTAATGACACGATTACTGTAACCACGTGCAGTCTGCTCCACCTAACCGTGGGTGCTCGTGGCATCACCATAGTATGCAGATGCAGTACGACGTTGATGAAGATAACGAAATGACAAGCTGTGAATAATGTGAAATGGCGTGGTGAATGGAATGAAGATGAGTCGAAATGATGGAATGAGTCTGGGGGATGCCTTGTGAATACCGCCCACGAACATAATTGCCCACCACCAATGCCCCCGATAATTAGATAACTGGTCCTCAGAGGTAGAATTTGAGCGCCCATCTGAACTGAACGTGCAATAACTTGAAACCCTCGGAACTCCTTGCACAGGGTAAATTGATAAATGGTTTCAGTATTTTGGAAAATTGACGGAGATATGCAAGACCGATGTCTTCCATTATTTTTAAGGCAATTCATCTTCAGCAGGAAAAGTTATTCTGTATTCAGAATTGCGAAAACAGATGAATTTATCTTTATTTCGTTTTAGTAAAGGCAATAATATGGGCACTGAAGGGAAACTAAAGCATTGGTTGTCCCTACTGTCACAGCACTCTGCTAAGGACGTAACTCAGATGCTGAACTACTACCAATCATACCTCTACCTTGGAAATGGGGGAGACCGTAGGTTCCCGATCGATGTCGGTCGCAATGCCATGCCAGGTAACACGCGGGGAAATTACAGGAAAATTGGTTTTTTGGAATTACCTTCTCGAGAAAGCATCGCAAGACTGATAAGCATTCATTACTGACATGGCATTAAGACCACGACAATATTTTTGTTAATGTATTGTATGTTTCTTTAATTTCAACAATATCATTTTTCATAAGTGAATACTGGATTGTAAATAACAAATGATTCATCTTTTTGCCTCACATTTCGCAGGGTTCTTCTATAGTTCTGATTTAAGGAAGTTCGCATACGGCATACATCAGTGGTTCGCCGAGCAACGGCGCGGTGTAGACTAACCACAAACGTCATTACATGATCTTTATGGGAAACATACAGCCCGCGGGCCATATGTGCGGGGGCAAATCATCCCCCGAACGATAATAAAGATTTTTTTTACTCATTTGCTCACAAATGACAATTAGAAGTCGTCGCATACATTCACCGCTTGATAGCACTTCACGAAATTCGAAGAAATCCAAACGTTTAACACTGTCATGAACCAGTGTTGTTTCGAAGTAATTCTATCGTTGGTCTGTATTGCGTCACTGGAGTGTAAAAGAACGGACATGTCAATACGCTGGCTATGTAAACGATTGGATTAGAATCTTCGTTATTACGTAGATGCAGTCAATACTTCAGTTCTTAAATAATGATTCCTTATCATTTCCTTGGGGTGTATTTATTTTTAGCATTGCCCTCTATCATAGCTGCAATTTTAAAAATGTCTCTAAATGGAAAATAGAGTTAGACTCCCCCTCAGTAGCATGCTTGTTGTATTTTATTAAGTTCTAATTGTGTATATATTTAACGATTAAATGGGGGAGATGGTTTCTACCTTACCCAGCCTCTCCGCTGACTGCCGCAGGAGGGTCCTCGAAGAAATGAGAGAGGTCGGAAGTTTTCGGTGGATCGCGTTTCGCGCATCTTCTATTTCCATTTCCCAATACACGAAATGCCCATTAAAATACTCTTTTCTACATTAATTTAACTATTTGTAAGTACCCACCTTTTTAATACGGTAAATTTAATACAACGAACGATCACCTCCTCCCGCGTCACAGTCGGCAAGGCGACGACCAGCGTCCCCTGCAGCTGTTTTAGCACTGAAATGCCGTACGTGTGTCTGCTAATAAGGCGAGAGAGTCGTCGCGTTCAAAGAGCAGCGCGGGGACGCGGTGTTGGTTCAGGCGTCCGTTGCTCGGCGCAAGGAAACGTCGCGCATCGTTAGCGCGAGAGCGCCGTCGATCCTCCTCCCTCCCCCTCCCCCTCCAGCAGCGCCACGGGGCCGCGAAGCGCGCGGGATTGTCGACAGAAAGCCTGCGCGCCGCGGGGGCGGGCGCCGCGCCGCGCCGCGCCGCACGCGGCACGCAGCCTAATGCCATTAGCGCGCGAATAGGAGCTAATGGAGAGGAAGAGACCCAAAACTAAGTAAATTACCAGCCGGACCGCCCCGCCCCCCGCCCCCGCAGGCCCCGCGGCGCCTCGCGGCAGCGCACGGACGGTGGGGCAGCCGGCCGGCTGCACGGGCTCGGAGGGCGGGTGGGAGGAGCCAGCGTGCCGTATGCCCCAGGACGAATGGGGAGGGGGGATGTATGGAGAGCTCGGAGCCCTGGGCAGTGAGGGAGAGATGCGAGGGCGAAGGAAGTGAATATGGGGTTGGAGGTGAGTGGGAGCGGGTGGACGTGAGAGTGGGATTGTACATGAGTGGGAACAGATGAGGGTGGGACTGAAGGTGAGTGGGAGCGGGTGAGTGGGAGTGGGTGAGAGGGAGCGAGTAAGTGAGAGCGGGTGAGGGTGGGAGCGGGTGAGGGTGGGAGTGGGTGAGGGTGGGAGCGGGTGAGGGTGGGAGCGGGAGAAGGTTGGGAGCAGGTGAGGGTGGGAGCGGGTGAGGGTGGGAGCGGGTGAGGGTGAGAGCGGGTGAGGGTGGGAGCAGGTGAGGATGGGAGCGGGTGAGGGTGGAAGTAGGTGAGGGTGGGAGCGGGTGAGGGAGGGAGCGGGTGAGGGTGGAAGCAGGTGAGGGTGGGAGCGGGGTGAGGGAGGGAGCGGGTGAGGGTGGAAGCAGGTGAGGGTGGGAGCGGGTGAGGGTGGGAGCGGGTGAGGGTGGAAGCAGGTGAGGGTGGGAGCGGGTGAGGGTGGAAGCAGGTGAGGGTGGGAGCGGGTGAGGGTTGGTGCGGGTGAGGGTGGGAGCGGGTGAGGGTGGGAGGAGGTGAGGGTGGGAGCGGGTGAGGGTGGAAGCAGGTGAGGGTTGGAGCGGGTGAGGGTGGAAGCAGGTGAGGGTGGGAGCGGGTGAGGGAGGGAGCGGGTGAGGGTGGGAGCGGGTGAGGGTGGGAGCAGGTGAGGGTGGGAGCGGGTGAGGGTGGAAGCAGGTGAGGGTGGGAGCGGGTGAGGGTGGAAGCAGGTGAGGGTGGGAGCGGGTGAGGGTGGAAGCAGGTGAGGGTGGGAGCGGGTGAGGGTGGGAGCGGGTGAGGGAGGGAGCGGGTGAGGATGGGAGCGGGTGAGGGTGGGAGCGGATGAGGGCGGGAGCGGGTGAAGGAGGGAGCGGGGTGAGGGGTGGGAGCGGGTGAGGGTGGGAGCAGGGTGAGGGTGGGAGCGGGTGAGGGTGGGAGCGGGTGAGGGTGGGAGCGGGTGAGGGTGGAAGCAGGTGAGGGTGGAAGCAGGTGAGGGTGGGAGCGGGTGAGGGAGGGAGCGGGTGAGGGTGGGAGCGGGTGAGGGTGGGAGCAGGTGAAGGTGGGAGCGGGTGAGGGTGGAAGCAGTGAGGGTGGAGCGGGTGAGGGTGGAAGCAGGTGAGGGTGGGAGCGGGTGAGGGTGGAAGCAGGTGAGGGTGGGAGCGGGTGAGGGTGGGAGCGGGTGAGGGAGGGAGCGGGTGAGGATGGGAGCGGGTGAGGGTGGGAGCGGATGAGGGCGGGAGCGGGAGAAGGTTGGGAGCAGGTGAGGGTGGGAGCGGGTGAGGGTGGGAGCTGGTGAGAGAGGGAGCTAGTGAGGGTGGGATCGGGGCTACTAGTGGCGTGCTTTTCGGGATGTTCATGTTGTTGCGAACCACGGTAGTATAAATCTGGGTGTGCAGGAAGAGGCAGATGGATTTTGATGAAAGGTGCGTTTCCTGCGACATGCTAATCGAGTGGCTAGCTGAGCCGAGATACGCTTTGTGCGAGAAGGCGAATCGCCAGTACTCTCAGAGCACGCGGGCTGAGCGAGTGCGGAGACAGAGGGAAGGGCAATAGTAGACAAAGTGGAAAAGAATAAGGATCGGAAAGGAAGGTGGTGATGTCTTGAAGCGTGAAGTGAGATACGAGGATGTGTTTGAATCATGAAAAGAAATATTGAGAAAGTTAGTGGGCCTATGAATGGTCAGGTCTTTGGCACTGTTACTAGTGGAGTTGAGAAAATGAGGGTGCTTGGATGGTCATTTGGTTGAAGCACAGAGATCCATACACCACTTGTAGTTAAATGGGTGTTCAAGTAGACTGAAGAGAGATGTTCACGAGTTTGTTGAATGTTCCGCTATGTTAGACAATTTGTTAGGATGTTGACGATGTGAACCACAATGGTGTATATCTGGAGGTGGATGAGAGGGCAGAATAATATTAGAGCGTCGCAGGTAGCGTTTTCTCTGGCGTTTTGAAACACACGTACCGTCTGAATTGCTGGGTTACTGGCCCGAGATACGAATGCCTGCCTTCCATGTGTCAGACTGCGAATGGCGAGAGTTGCAGAGCGCAGCGATGGGAGGGGAGGGATACAGTGAGAGTAGGCATAGACTCTAACAGAGTAGAGCGGACGATGATGAAGAACGACAAAAGATATGTACAGAGATGATTTTGCCGACAAAAGGTATTTTCAATGTGGATGCAGTGGGTGATAAGCACAAAAGAGAGATATCGGGGATGTACACCACTGTTACTGGGCGACGGAGGCGGCAAAGGCGGCAGCGAGGTGGGCCGCGAGGTGGGCGACGAGGTGGGCGACAAGGTGGGCGACGAGGTGGGCGACGAGGTGGGCGGCGAGGTGGGCGGCAAGGAGGGCGGCGACGAGGGCGGCGGCGAAGCGGGCGGCGAGGAGGGCGGCGACGAGGGAGGCGGCGAGGCGGACGGCGAGGTGGGCGGTGGCGAGGGGGGCGGCGAGATAAGCTGCGAGGTGGGCGGCGGCGAGGGCAGCGACGAGGGCGGCGAGATGGGCGGCGAGGAGGGTGGCGAGTCGGGCGGCGAGTCGGGCGGCGAGTCGGGCGGCGAGTCGGGCGGCGAGTCGGGCGGCGAGTCGGGCGGCGAGTCGGGCGGCGAGTCGGGCGGCGAGTTGGGAGGCGAGTCGGGCGGCGAGTCGGGTGGCGAGGCGGGCGGCGAGGCGGGCGGAGAGGGTGGCGAGGAGATTGGCGAGGAGGTTAGCGAGGGGCGGCGGACGGGCCCATGACGAAAGCGGCGGCAGAAGCAAGGGCGCTCGTCCGTCCGTGGCGCGCACTTTATAAAGCGCTAATGCGCCGCCAGCATTAACGAGGTTCCATCGGCGCAGATTAAGTTCCCCGCGCGGCGCCTCCGCCCACGCCGCCCACGCGCCCGCGGACCGCGCGGCCGCGGCACAACGCGCGCTCAAAGGGCGCCCCGCCCCGCCCCGCCCCGCGCCGCCCCTCCCCGCTTAGGCCACCTACCACTCCACGCGCCAACCAGTGACACGCGATGCGGGGCCACAGGCCAAAAATTGGGCCCGAAATACTTCATTATAGATCGATATAAGCTTTATTCTACAATTGGACAGATCTTGCTTGGTGGCAGAATACAGAAAAATAAAAGTACATTTACAATTACAAAACACAACTAAAAATAAATACAATATATAAAAAAATCAATATAAAAAAACAACAAATTATCTTCGACGTTACCTAGAAAATGCATTTACAGACATATACAACAAATGAAACTACATATATACTAACATTTATGTAAATAAACTTACACATTACACCAATATTCATACATACAAACATACACGCTTATGAAACAACGATGTCATGAAGGGTATTAATACACGAGTGTAATATTACGATTCGAGCGAGGAATGAGCGAGTATCGTAAACTTCACACGAGTGTATAAATACCCATTGCATCGAGTTTCATACGGCACTTTTTCTACGACTTTTGTAGGTTGAACTTTTACATTGAATTGTTTCGTGGTAGTTGATATTGCAGGATTCAGCCAAGGCCACCTAGCGCACAGCTCCTAACCTACTGTCGCATGCTGCCACTGGTGGCTGTTGTTACCATTCCGCTTGCGAGGAAGTACTGAACTAGTCAAAAAGAATCAAAGTGAAATTACGATCCAATTTATTTTAAATAATATTCCACAAAAAATACTACTAATAAAACAAATTAGAACAGGCCAGCATAAAGTATAATTAAATGCAATTTTAATGTACACAATCGAATGAAACATTTGCTAGAACGATTCTCAGTGATTAATTAAATGTCAATACTTGGTTTGTAAACTTCTATGTGATTGGTCAAGAACCTATCATAATGAAAACTGTAACGTAATGGATATCATTATGCAACTGGTTGCAGCCATCAAAGAACAGCATTAAACATCAGTGGGATTAGAAAAAAGAAAAGAAAAGCGTTGTGCTTACACGCAACACTCACCGTACTGGATACTCGGATTGACTTGAGATTTTACCAGCTTGTTCAGCACCTTTCAAAACACCTACATACAAATTTGTACGTGCTAAGTGTTTTTCTGAATTTACTTGCTGCAAAGACCGGAAGACAACGCAGATTTCTGTATAAAACAAGAGATTCGCTTGAGTTGATTTACGCATGTATTAAAAAATATTGCATAAATAATATTTATCTTTAATGAAGAGGCCCATACACAACTTTCTCACTTTACCAGTATCACTTTAACCGCCCGGGTAATGTAGAGCGTCTGTGGCCAAAAGACCTCTGGGGAAAATATTGTTACGAACGAATATCGCGGATCGACGTCGCGGCAAAAAACCGAACAGTTAAAATTAGGGTTCTCGCGTTCAACATACGGCGAAAACGCGATTCAGATAGGTCGAAACTCATCGCAACCCCAATTAGATAAAAAGTGACAGACCCAAACGTGCTAAATTCTCTTACGAGAGAGAGTTTTGACTGTTTTTCGGACGTCTGGCCTACTGTGTGACGCTCGACCCCTGTGGCCCGCCGCTCGCCCGCCATCTGTCTCCGCTGCCCGCCAGCCGCCCACTCGCGCGCGGACGGACCGATTCCGCCGCCGTCGTGCGAACAACCTGTGCGCCCAACCCAACCCAACCCTTCCCGCCCGGTGCCGTGCCGTCTCAAATGCTCCGCGCCATTTGTGTACCGGCCCCGCCCACCTCTTCTGTAGCTCTTGAGCGCGTCTGTTCTCTCCCGGAGTTTCAGACGCTGAATCCCTTCCCCAGCCCTTGCCTCGCCCTCCGGCGCCCTGCCCGCTCGCCCGCACATCTGCTCTCCCACCCACCGTGCCCCGTCCCGCCTCGCCCGCCATGGCCCTGCTCGCCCACCCTCCCTCAGACCATCCGATTCCACCCAACAAATTTTCCTCCACCACCCTACGCCCGCGTCCCTGCCTGCCCGCCCGCCCGCCCGCCCGTCCTCCCGCCCTCCTCTGCGCCCGCCCGTCTTCCTGTCCACCCGCCCTTCCGTCCGCATGCCCTTTCGTCCATCCGCCCGCCCGTCCTCCCATCCACCCGCCCGTCCGCCCTGCCGTCCGCCCGCTCGTCTGTCCTCCTGTCCACCCGCCCGTTCGTCCTCCCGTCCGTCC
Organism: Acheta domesticus; assembly: GCA_031308135.1. Taxonomy (NCBI): domain Eukaryota; kingdom Metazoa; phylum Arthropoda; class Insecta; order Orthoptera; family Gryllidae; genus Acheta; species Acheta domesticus. Next base: position 30,549,848 of record JAHLJT010000631.1, on the reverse strand, counting down.
GCCCGCCCTTCCTCCCGTCCACATGCCCATCCGTCCGTCCTCCCGTCCGCCAGCCCGCCAGTCCACCCGAACGCCCACCCGCCCGTCTGTCTTCCCGCCCGCCCTTTCTTCCGTCCTCCCGTCCACCTTCGTCCTCTCGCCTGCCCGTCAACCCATCCGTCCGTCCGTCAGCTCGCTCGTCCGTCCACTTTGTCTCTTCCCGCCAACCCCCTCATACCATCATCCTGCTTACCCGCCCTGCTCCCCAAGCCTTGACTACTCGTAACCCGACCGCCCCTTTCCACGCCATACCCGACTTCCTACGCCCTTTCCCCTCCTTCTCCCTCGCCCACCTTTCCTCCGTGCTCGCTTCACCCATCCGCTAAAGTTTGGTCATGTCAGAGGTTGCAGATTACGGCGCAACTGCTCGTGCCTTCCGTCGGCGGTTCTTGCTCATCCCTCGCCCTGCGCGAACTCGACTCATATTTCTTGCCCCACCCTCGGTTCCGCCGGCGAGAGCCTTCGCCTCACGTACTGCCTCCGAGACGGTCCGTGGACTCAGGTTTCTTGACGCGCCTCTCGCGGTCGTCGCGGCGCGCCGCTACCTGTCCCTCGTCTTTTTTGACCGGGAGAGAAGGCCCAGTGCATCAACTGATGACACTGCAGTCTCTCTGACCGGGAGGACCTAGATTCGAGTCCCGACGGCGCACAGTGTGTAATTTTGGCCATCTACGGGGCAGAAAGTCTAATAGCAAAAATTAAAGAATTGAACACGATTAAATCAGTTTATTATTTACTAAATTATTCAAAAAGCTAAAATATTACAAATTTTATACAATACAACTCGCTAGAACAACATTTTAAGTATTTGAAATACGTTAAAATAGAATAAAATTGTACGTTGATTTTACAGAACAAACAATAGAGAAATAACAAAAATAAGAAAAAACACACTATATATACACATAATTTTGACACAGTATTGCAATTTTTACCATAAAAAATGAAATCATAAAATCATACATTAGACAATATATATGAAAACACGAGAGAAGTATACAAGAAACATGTGCTGAAACACGAACCGCACACATGAAAATAATGAACTTATTCAGAATCACTGATGTTATCAGAAGAATCTCCTTGATCACCCGTGTCTACTGGTGATTTATCAATTTGTAGAAAATCAAAACCTATTCATTAATATTATTCTTTCTGTGTTTTGGAGGAACCCGTAAACTAACTGTACATGGATCAGACGTAATAAGAAATCTCTTCAGCATATTGTGTAATAGTGTCGATTCTGGAGGTCTTTTGAAAACACAAACTTCATTAATCTGCAGAATTTAGTGGAAGAGGGAAAGGATTTTTCCAAATAACGTATTTTGAATTGTCCGAATCGCAGTGCATATCCAAAGGAACAGAAATACCAAAAAAAAACTTTCCTCACTGAAATGTTGCTGAGGAAACCTCTTTTTTTATCGATTCTGTCCCATACCATCACAGTTCCATTTCATGATAATGCTAATATTACATTTTTTGTCAATCGCAATTTCTCAGACACCTCTCGGGTTTGACGAAATCGATTAATTGTTTGGTCAATAAGTGACTGCACAGGTATTTCTGCTGAGATTTGTGTAATCACAGCAGCTTGTGTATAGCGTTTTGGATTCTTTCACTTTATAATGTGGGCAAAATTTACAATTTAATATTTTTGCTTGCTGACGTAGAAGTTGATACTGGCGACTAGACATATAGACATGCACCATTCACGTCAGCGCCTGTTCGGTTATAGCTCTGATTTCTGAAACAAGGACCATCGAGCCTTCTTAATAACAGTTTCTCGATTTGGTGATGCAGTGGATAATTGTTACTATTGCTGCCGAATCCCTTTTCCTTTCTTTCGTGAACTACATGCCTACGGCCATTCTTGGCACTTCGCTGCTTGAATGTAGGTGGTGTTTAACTTTCTGCCTCTTAGTTCTCGGAGCACAATCAACAAAATGGCCGGCCAATTACAGTACGGGAAGTTTCTGCTAATTCTGGAAATGTGGGCATTGTCGGAAATATTTTCAAATATTATTTCCTCATCGAGACAAGAAGAATTGAAACGAATAAAACGTCCTTTATGCCTCCCTATTTTCTCCTATGTAATACTAAATGTTTGGCAAAATTTCTTTACTTTGTGTTTTTACACACTGTAAAGCACTCTCCAAATTTGTTGCATTTTTCATTTCTTGCAAAGTATGTGCGAATAAAGCATCTGTCTTTGCATTTTTATGTTTTGTAACCCATATTTCGAAGAGTGCCCTCCGGAAAAACGAATGCAACATTCTGTAAATAATGGAAAAATTAATACATTCGCAACAATTCGCAACATTTTTTTCAATATTTGGCTTCCCAAAAGTACCAGCTTGAATACCAATTTGGTCCCAAAGTGGTTCTCCAGGGTTCTCTAAACTAAAACCCTCGATTAATTTTTGGAATTGTGTTTCCTGTAAGATTAAGAGTACGTACTTTTCAAGAGGTCCTTACAAGTTGTTGGAAAATGGATTTTAAAAACCAAAGGTACCAATGGAAAGAAAAAACTATACAGATTGAATTTTTGAAATAACTGGGTCTTTGAATATCATCAGACACACGCACAGGACAAGCGAAAACGCCGCACTGAAATGATTGAATCCAAGCGGTGCCGCCACGGACGAGTTGATACATGTTCAGATAAGCATTTCCTGTACCTCGGAGAATTTCTAGTGAAATCTATACCGTTGCCATGTGGTCTGAACATCCTTCTACTGAAATAAATAACAAATTACACGTTCTGGTCAAGTTGAAAATTTGACTTTCTGCCCCGTAGATGGCCAAAATTACACACTGTGCGGCGGCAGGAGTTTCGACACTGGCTTCTCAGCTAGGTCGAATTCAGTCGCTGTCTGGAGGAGAATTCTAGGGGCCGGCTGCTCTGATCGGTAGTTTTCCGTGGTTTCTCCCATCAACACCAGGCGAATGCCGGAGTAGTACCCTAACAAACGGGCCACGGACCGCCCGCGATCTTTCCTTCCTCTTCCTTGTCCTATCCTCACCCTTTACATGCACACTTACACTAACATGCACTACACTACCACACGTGCCGGGAGAGCGGTCGGGAGGTTGGAACTTGTCTCAGCTGGGGCGGTGCCCCGCTGGTGGGAGATACCTGGTTGAGGGGAAAACCCCGCTAGTCGACGGTAGGTCGGCGCCGGATCTGGCCATTCAGCGGGGAAAGATCACAGCCACCCCTCGATGAAAACACGCACTACACTTGCGGGACTAATCACTTTGTAGTTGAAGCGCCCGGAATCACGAACAATGAATCACTCAATCTTCTTTTCTGTGTACTCGCGGCATTTCCCGGACCCCTCTCTTTGCTTTCTCAGCTGTAAACAGTTCCATTATTTCGCTTTGTGTGACAAAACCACGCCTTTCGAAAGAAGTTGATTGTTAAGAGGTTACGTAACAACACGTTACGCATTGAAGTCGAGATTGAATGTAGGGGTGGGCCGTTTGAAAGATAAATGCTGCCGCCGTTTGATTACTGATGTCAAAAGGGATGATTATTGATGTCACGATGATTGTATATTGACGTCAAGATGATTGTATATTGACGACAAAATGGGACGAGGGGATAAAATGAGACGAGTAGACAAAATGAGACGAAGGCACAAAATGTGTCGAGGAAACAAAATGAGACAAGGGGATAAAATGGTAGAAGGGAAAGAATGCAAGTAAGGTATTTAAAAATAACTCAAAATTAATATCATCCTTGTCTGTTTGTGCCAACACAGAAAGAAAGTAAAAGATGCTACAGACAAAAGAAATTAGACAAATTCGTATAATTTTCGATTTTTAATTTCGATTTCGTATTATTTGGCTCAAATAAACCTAATATATATATATATATATATATATATATATATATATATATATATGTATATACAAGTTTATTTAGTACATGGTACCCAGGAATAAAATTGGTTTTTACCTAAATATCCGCGGTCTATTAATAAGAGATCTAAGAAAATGAGAGCAAGAAAATATCGCAGATTACGAATTATGATGCTTCAGGAAAACACATCATCACTTCAAATTATCTCAAAGCGTCCGTCAGTTTTACACTCTTCTTGCTCGTCCGTTAATGCGTTGTACTCATTCATAGTGCGCACAAGCAATCAATCCCAATTCTATTCTCTTTCTCGTCTTTCGCATTCTCAGCGCGCCAAACCTGTTGCGTCCAAACCCACCGTCACACAACACGAAACCCCATTTGAGCCGTTGAGAGCAAAAGTGGTGTAAGTAAATATAAAATACCTTCCAGAAAATGACGAAAAATGCTACGAAACTATATTGTTAGAAATAAAATATCTGAAGTGTTATGAACCTGTTAAGGTGATATTCTTTTAACTTACTACAGATATTTTAGACTGAAACATTGCTTATTAATTATTTATTTTGTTGACTCACCACTTTTGCACACACCGTTTCTCAAAACTATGACTTTCATTCAAATAATTGGCATGCAGAATCTTCGTCGGAGATAGTAATGTGATGGAAAAATAGGGCTTTGTCACGATTTTCAACCAAGTGAGAACAATTTTGAAGCTGCGATATTGACTTGTGTACGTATCACTAAAAGCGATTAAATGTTTGTTCAAGATGCTACTTCTCTGATGGGTGCAGATAAACAGCTTCTAGGGAGCCCCTGGAAGCTGTTGTTTCGTCCCTGTGACTTACACTACAATTGCATGCAGCGATAAGAGCAACTTGTTAATTTCTTTTGCATTTTGCTGGGCTCCAGCAAAGTAATATTGAAGTTTGACTCACGCCATTTTAGCCCGTGATGTAATAATGTTCAAACCAGCTACCAGGTCATCTAACTCAAATCTTCCAAAATTTGACTCACTCCAGTTTTGTTCTCAACGACTCATTTGTTACTTGAGACGTCCTCCACACAGCCACCCGTGGATTCATTCAGTCGGCGCATTCCACTCTCCCCCTTGTCTTTTCCGCTATCCATGGTGTCACGGCGCGTTCGTCGTCTCAGCTGGACTCGACCGTCGTCTTCGCTCCCGCCCCTGATTGGACACCGCCAGCAAGTGCCACCGCCTCCGCCGCTAATGCTACCGCCACTACAACATCTCCCCGCCAACGCCAACGTGTTCAATTCTATCAACCCACCACCTCCGACGTCACCACTAATACCAAAGCCGTCACCATCGCCTCCTCTACATCTTTCACCAGAGCTTCTGGAACGTCGCCATTGCCACCAACACCACCGCCTCGGTCATTGCCACCAACACCACCGCTCCCGCGTACACACACTACTTCCTCTACCTTCGACACCCCACAGACTCTGTATTCGCCATTCTCACCCACCGTTTACTCCGTCTCCATATCCATCATCCCCACTACTTTTACCACCCGGGTGTTGCCGTCAGTGCTAATTCCACTACCCCGGTCGTCGCCGTTACCGTCAGTGCTAATTCCACTACCTGCACCCGCCGCCGCCACCACCACTATTTCTCAATACCTCTACCACCCCATTGCCTCTGTCGCCACAGTGGCCGCTGCTCCATCCGCCGTTCTCACCACCGTTTACTCCTCTACTACCCCACTGCCCCATCCGCCGTCCTCACCACCTCTCACTACCGCCACCTCTCCCCTGCCTCATCCGCTCGCCATCTCTCACTCCCTCACCGCTGTCTCATCCAACATCCTCACCACCTCGCACTCCCTCGACTCCGTCGCCGCTGAGATCGCTGCCTCATCTACCGTTCTCACCGCCTCTCACTACTTCAACCATCCCACTGACCCATCCTCTGTCCTCACCACCTCGCACTCCCTCGCCCACCCCACCGCCTCATCCACCGTCCTCACCATTCCCACTCCCTCGCCCACCCCCGCGCGCGCGGCGTCGCCTTTCAAAGCGCGCGGGGCGGCGCGGCAGACCTGATTGCGGGCCTTTGTGCGTTTCCGTAATGAGCGCGGCCTACGCTGCCGCCGCCGCCGCCACGCGCCGCCGCCGGAAGTTCGCCTTTGACGCGGCGGCTGACGTCAGGTTCGCGCGTTTCCGCCCCCCGGCGGCCCAGCCCGGCCCGGCCAGGCATGGCAAACGCCCCCGCGGCTTAGCACTCGGCACGGCACGGCACGGCCAGGTGCTTCCGAACAAGGCAGCGCGCGGGATAAGCACTCCAACGGAACGCGCATCGCCATGAGCGGCCCGGAAGGGAACACGGGCGAGCCCCACGTGCCAATGGGGTATTGTTAGGGAACGACCATTGCGAAGGCAAGGATGGATTAATGTAGAAGCAGAATAAACACGTCATTACGGAGATCCTCGATTTCATTTAACCAATTTTACATTATTTCATAATACCTAACTTTTTTAATCCTCTTCTATATTATTTCAGGAGTACACCATCCCTTTGCGGCTCTCACACGCCACCAATCTTTATAAATGAGGTCTTTGAAGAAAGAATTGCACGGAGACGTGAAAAATTGCACTTTGACCGTAAAAATGTGAAGGATTTGTTTAAAAAAAACGCATCTAGAGGTTCATGTAAAATGCAACCCGCAACACACGTCAGAATTTTTTTTAAAAAAATCTATATCGTTAAATAACTCCTAAACGAAACGTTTTAGGGCCTTAAAAGCTAAAATTTTGAGGCCAAAGAACACAAAGTAACATTCCTCACATTATAATCCACAGGATAAGATGTTCTGACCATTCTATCACTTTTTCGTTGGTTCGAGGCTTTTCGATTCCACCCCACCTGTTCGGAGCCTGTAGAATCTGCAACTGTATGCGAAATTAATAATTACTTGATATTCTATGAGACTAAATTACACAGTGTACCTTTTTGCTCGATAAAGTTAAATAAGAATAGTTTGTATTGACAAGGATGTATTACAATTGTTATCAATTACACGGTGACATATAGAACACGTGACGGAGGTTAAGGGGGCCTTGAAGAAAAATATATATTACAGGCTTAATATGGAAATAGAAAAATAATGAAGAGGGTGGGGTATAGCATGCGAGAGTTTTCGCACGGATACGCTAGTATTTTTTTAAATGTAAAAGTTTTACAGTAAACCATCGTTAGTACAAACTCGCTTAACACGAATTTCACCATAACACGAACAAAACTTCGGTCCCGGAAAGGGATTACGGTAATAAGGACATTTATAATACTCGGATTACACGGCATTTTATAACACGAACTCAGATTATTTCGGTTCATTGGAATTCGTGTTAGTCACGGTTCACTGTCGTTCATATGTATGTTAATTTTGATCACATATGTACAATTTTCAGGAAGCCTCCGTAGTCGGTGGCGTAGCTAGGGGGGAGAAAGGGGGGCGGCGCGCCCAGGGTGACATCATTCTAGGAGTGACACCAATTAAAATATTTTATAGTTGGAATTATACAATTTAAATCATACACTTAAAAATTTTATATATTAACCAAGACTATCTGATTTGGCTCTATCGTCAACAGATAATGACATTGCAATAAGTAAACATTTGAATGAAATTATAAATGATTGATGCCCTAAAATCTCGTAAGAGGTTTTATAAATAACTTACATTTGTTGCTAAGTTATGTTTAATTTTAAAATATTTAGTTAAAAATTATATTGCGATTATTCTGAATTACATAGAACGTTTTTAATATAATATAAATAACTATTGTGTGCAAATGTTTGTTTTTTTAATAAAATAATGTTCAATCTATGCAGCAATAGATATTTTTATACTTAATTTATGGGGATTGACACCATTAGCTTTGCCCCAAGCGACACCAGCTGAAGCTACGCCACTGCTCGTAGTTGGGTAATTGGACCGAGGGTCCGTGGCCCCCGCAAGACATTAACAATAATAGAATGGAGTGGCGCACTAATGTGCATTCGTTTTGAAATGTCGCTTTAGTACTTCTTGGCACTAAGATATTAATCCGGCCCTGTTTGAACTCCAACCCTAGCCATCGGAAAGGACGATAAGAACTACTGTATTTAAGCGCAGACTTTACGTTTTAGTGGGCTCTCCTTACCTGGGCACATGATGTATGGCCTTTGTTCTTCCATTTTATTAAAGATGTTCATACAGTAAATGAAAATGGTTGGATTGATTTTCAGATGGGCAAGTGTGGTGCTATGAGAGAACGTGAACACATCCACATGACAAAGAAGTCTCACACGCGACTCGAAACAAGTTATTCCGACTTCTCCTATCTGGATGATGATTTACGCATCCAAGCACGGGCGCCTTGAAAGGAAGATTTTTTTGTTTACTTTTACAGAATGGCTACTTAAAAGTAATGTGGCTTCCGGGTTCTTCTGAATTCCCTCGATCTGTAAACATCACACTGCTTGACAATCCTTCTGAAACGTTTCTCGTAAAGCGTGAATACAACATATATTCAAATCACCGTATTTATTTTGGCACCACCGTCAACTCTGCTGCTACGGAAGGAAAATGGTAGAATTTTAGTGTGGTAGCAATTTCACGAACTAGGCGACAGCTGCATAAACTAAGAGTAAAGCTGTAACAAAATATTGTGTTGAATTTTATTAACCTCTCCCATTTTTATTAAACTCTGTGCCATCTTTAGCTACATAATATACCGGGATTTTTTACGCTTTTCGTTTAGATGTCATGCGCACTTTTTAAGTGTGACTTAAAAAGCGCGTATGGCTTCTATATATCTGAAGCGCGCATGCGTTTGTGATATCTGAATTTCTACCAAAATGAGGGAAGGCGAGGTTGGGGCGCACAAGGGAGCAGGCCAGTGTTGGCAGATTAGAGGTTTTCCCCCTAAATTTAGGATTTTGGTCTTTAGGGGTTGTTTTAGGGGGCAAATTTATTGGGGGGGGGGTTTCTTAGGGGATTTTGTCGACTTCTTAAAATGTTAAATAATAAATGTTATTGTGAAATCGTCACACTTGCCAATGATGAGAACTTAACTTGGTTTTAAAATTTTGGGAAGTAAGGGTACACTGGTCGGGTGGGGGTAAGTAAAATGCGGACCGACTAACTATTACTATTCTTTCAATTTGACTGTAACTGACAAGTTAAGTACAATAAGTAAGTAAAATATAAATATCATCATTTATAATTAATAATATTTTTCGTATTTCTTTCCTTCCCATACCTCTCCATACATTTTAAACATGAAATAATATTTCTTTTTGAATTTGGGGATTTTTTTGTCGTTTTGGAGGTTTTCACAGCGCTATCTAGTGGGAAATGCTTAAGACCATCTGGCAACACTGGAGCAGACGGAGGTGAAATTCGCAGGGGAAAATGATGAAATGCGACGCAAGCAAGAGCTATGAAGACGACACTGGACGACGGTAGTGGCGAAGAGAGTCGATATCTCTGTGGGACGGGGACATTCAGACACGGACAGCGCGTTCACAGCAGCGGCTCTGATACGGGGACCAAAAAATCTGAATGCAACTGCGCCACGAAGAGGAGTGAAGTCTGAAAAGAGATAGCAGCGTCCTCGGAAATGTCGAGTGTCAAGGAGAAAGATTCAGGTGAAGCAATTGGGTTTTTACAGCTGCACTCGCAGACGGCCAAGAGGACAAAGAGCACAGACAAGCAACGGCATTAAAAATGCGGTGACGTTGGCGATGGCGGCAACGATGTTTGCAGAGCAGATAACATCGGCGAGGATGTGTAGAAATGAAGGAAATTGAAAGGAGAGATGGACAGAACACACGGACTTGAAGGAAGGAAAGGGTTCTGTATATCGTGCGGATACGGAGTTGTGTAGAGATTCGATAAATGGCGAACGACTGAATTGGGTAGCGGGGCGCGGAGCTGGGTGATGTGAGAAAGAGAGGCGAAGTGAGAGGGACAATGTGAGGGAGAGGGGCAACGTGAAGGAGAGGGGCGATGTGAGGGAGAAGGGCAATGTGAAGGAGAGAGGCAATGTGAAGGAGAGGGACAATGTGAAGGGGATGGGCGATGTGAAGGAGAGGGGCAATGTGAAGGAGATGGGTAATGTAAAGGAAAGGGGCAATGTGAAGGAAAGGGGCGTTGTAAGGGAGAGGGGCAATGTAAGGGAGAGGGGCAATGTGAGGGAGAGGGGCAATGTGAAGGGCAGGGGCAAGGTGAAGGCGAGAGATGACGTGAGGGAGAGGGATAACGTAAGGGAGTGGGGCGCTGTGAGAAGAAGAGGGGCGGTATGAGGTGGAGGGGGCGGTGCGAGGGGGAGAAGGCGACGAGAGGTAGAGGGGAGAAGTGGGTGATCGATTTGTCGGGAGCGTTGAGGCGGGGTTGTGGTACCGTGGGTGGAGGCGCCAGGCGACGGCGGTGGGACACAGGAATAACATGGGAAAATGGAGGCATAAGGGCGCCATGATGTTTGAGAGAGCACAAGTGCTGGGCGACCTCAGGGGCTTGACTGCGTCGGGGTGCGTGAGAGGCGGAAGGGAGGGGGGGCAGCACGGGGAACGGAACGGTAAGTTACCAGAGAGCAACAGCCGCTAGGCAGCGGTGTCGAGTTGCTGGGCGGTGCGGAGAGAAACGGGAGAAGCCCGGGGAGGAGGTGGCAGCGGGCGGAAACGGAGGAGGCGAAAAACTGCGACGGAGACGGCAGGTGGAGGATGGGGAGGGGGTGCGCGGTCTCCGAGGCGGAAGGCTGTTGCGGGAGTCGGAAAAGACGTCAACGACGAACGCCTCTTGCGCCCCCAAAGGGGGCGAAATTAAAGGGCTCTTTACGTGAATACCAAAATACGTTTTGTTGGTCGCAGAAAAGGCAAGAATGGAGATGGGAGACGGGAGTGGAACGCAGGGCAGGGCGGGGCATTCGACTCAAACACGTTTCATCTCGAGCATTACGTTGCCTCGCGATAAAAAAAGGAGCGGCTCCCGTTTCATGGGGAGTTGCGCCAGGACGCTATCAAAAAACACGTCTGGCGAGATGGTCTCTCGCTCAAATATCCGCTGCGCGAGGTTTATACGACTCTGTGATACCGTCTGAAAGCGAGTATCAGGCGTGGGAGGTGAATGGAAAATTGTGGGTCACTTCCTTATGTTCAAAAAATATATTGTTAAAAAATACCATACAATAAGATTGCCTATATTTAGACATTTCATTTATCTATCATGTAACTACTTCGTAACAAAATATAGTTATATAACTTATTTTTACAGCCATTGAAAGACAAAATACGTGATTACCCAGCACTAAAAGAAAAGAAGAAATGCCTGTTCCACATGACGTTTTAACCTGGTGTAGTAGTTCGGTGTTTAGAGTCGTAAGACAAGAAACCTTGGTAGACACGTACATACTACGCAATTTCGTAATTCTTACAATTCGACTCGCGCAATTGTTCGATGAAACTATGATTCCAGATCTCCAGGAAGTGAGAACTTCGTTACGGAAAATTGAGAATCATTTTTATAAGTGTCGACGTTTCTTACCCTATTCTTTTTTATTCACGACCTTAATAATTTCCCGCATCCACAAAATAAACGAAGACTGAAATGGCAGAGTAAAGTGAACTGAACAAATGTGTCTTGTCGCACAATCTTGTATTCACGGACTGTAGAAGGAAATGTCATGCAGGAATGAAATTTCTGTGCAAGAAAGCTGTGCAAAGCAGAAAGAGATTTCTTTCTCTCGTACTCCATTGTGAATTTATTCCCTCTTCTTCCTCTCGGAGAAAAAGAGCACACAATATGTTCCCAATTAATCTTCTTCGTAGCTCTCCAAATTGTATAACGGAATTTCTACCTTCAAATAATTCGTGTGGATTTTATTTATTTTTTACCTTATTAATTGTTAATTCAACAGCAGAGAATTAACTTAAAATTGCTGAATTATTTTAAAACGAATATTCTAATTTAATGAGGGAGATTAAAATAAATATTCCACGAAACAGAACGAAGAGCTTTCATACCTAAAATTTCCTCGCGAAAAAAAAAAAAAAAAAAAAAAAAAAAAGCCGCCCGCACTCACAAATTGACCTGGTCCCTTTCAGCTCTGCCGGCTTCTCGCAGCCGCCGCGGCCCAGATCCCAGCGCCGCGCCCGAGAAGATATCCGCGGGAAATATTCCGCGCGGCGAACTCGAGTAAGTGGAAATAACTGTCGGAGAAGAAGCGCCGCAAAACTTATCGCGCGTTCGCCCTGACTGACTGCTCCCGCACGTCGCTCCGCCCGCCCCCGCCGTCCCCCCCCCCCCGCCCCCACCCGGCGGGCGACGTGACGAGAACCGCTCGCGAGTTTCGCCTCCTGGGAGACGGCGGCCGGCTGCCGCGCTAGACCGCCCGCGCAGCCCTTGCTGCCGTCGCTCTTGCAACCTCTACCCCGGGCCCGCTTGTCTCCTTCACCGTTGTCCCTATTATTACCCTCCATTGCCCACGAACCAGCGGCGTAGCTAGGGAGGGGCAGAAGGGGCGGTCCGCCCCGGGTGACACCATTTTCAGGGTGACACCATGTAGAAAATGTTATAATTGGAATTATGAAATTTCAATGATTTATTTAAAAATTATAGATTTTAAAGAAATCGTAAAGAAGTTGCTGGCCTTAAATCTCGAAAAGTGTTTCTATAAATACTTTTAGTTACTAGTTTTAGATTATTTATATAAAAATTATTCTGAATTACATGTTGTTGTAATATATTATCAATAAATGCCATATGCAAACATACTTGTATCTTTATTAAAAATGTATAAACTGTTCAGTAATGGATATTTTTATATTTAATTAATGGGGGGGTGATACCTTTAGTTTTGCCCCGGGTGACACCAACTGAGGCTACGCCACTGACACGAACCGTCACCTCTTCAACCATTCTTCACCCGCAGCCTCCGCCGCTCTCGTCGCCTCTAGCACCACCTCCCATACTCCGCTTCCCAAGCCTTTGTACGCGGCACTGCTGCAGCAACAGGCCACCAACACTACCACCGCCATTGCTCCTGGCATCGTCACCGACTCCGCCTCGTCCCACCTTCGCGGGGTCAGCTCCGCTGTCCTCGCCCCCGCCGCTCGCTCCACTGCCCAGGAACCGTCACCTCTGCCGCCAATCTTGACCCCTTACCACTGCCGTCTTCGTCACCTGTACCACTACCTCTCCCACCCCATCCCATACCTCCAGCTACAGCAACCCAACAATACCACCAACGCCACCAGCACCACCACCACCGCTGCTGCCGCCATCGTCCCCGACTCCATCCCCGCCCCACCTACGCGTCAGCCTCCTCCCTTCTTCTCGCCACCCCCCCCCACCGCTCACAAACCCATTGCACACAAACCTGCTTCCGTCACTTCTGCTCCCATCCTTATTCCCGCCGCTTCTACCTCCCTCGTCGCCTCTACCATTACCACCTCTGCCACTACTCGCCCCATCACCGCCTCTGCCCTCCCACTACAGCTTCCGCAATTCCCATCACTACTGTTCCCTCCGAAGCCTGGAACACCACTCCCTTCACCACCGTCGCTACGTGCCGCGCTCGCAGAAGGAGGCGGGGAAATTCTATCTTGTAGCCCTCGTTGAGTGAGGAGACAGCATCCCCTGGCATAAATGAGTTTATATGTCCACTTGCGCCCAGGAGAAACGAGAAATGCTCTTCTCCAACTCTTCTCCAACAAGTCAAATCTAAACTCTACTGAAAGATCTGATCAAAAGTACCCATCGCTGCTGCTACTTCACCGAAGCAGCCCGTAGTGTCCTCAAGAGTCACCCCTCCGAATTAACAAACTTTTCTGTAGTCTTCGGGAAACCAGGCTTCTTACTCTATCTCTATCATTTTCACTCTACAGAAATTCCCCTTTATTGCTTTTGCTCTCTGTGTGGGCCATCCCAGCTGTGATGTGGCCCAGTTGTGTCCTTGATTAAATATGCGCTCGCTAAAACTGGGATGTACTTCAGTGATGGAAAGTATTTTTTCAAAATTGATAAAAGTCTTCCCTAATGAAAGATGTGGCTAAACGTAGCCTTCCAAAATCGATGCAGCTATAATCGATGGTGATATAATTTTGCTCAAGCGAGTTCAACGTGTTTAATTTGTCAATTCTACTACATTGAAGCCGAAAGCTACCCCACCCACATATTCACAATTCTCGGCCGTTCTCACAATACTTGACCATAAAATCTTTATCCGGTAAAATCTTCCATGGAAGCACGTTCGATTGCCCATTCTATTCCATTCCTATAAGTTATTTTTATTGTCTGTTTTACAACCTCTGACGAAGTCTGGGCCCACCAGCAGCGTCCCAGGCCTTGTGGCCATGGGTTGCGGGGTACGTGTGGTTAGCACGAAGGCATCCCTAGGCCGTAGTCTGGTCTTCTGAATCTGAGAAGTAAGTTTTCTCCTCATCGCATACCAACATATATTGGGACATAGCAAGGAAAACGTACACTACAATCTTGTCCGACCGAGAATCGACCCCGGGGTCGCGTCATGCAAAGCAGGCTGACCATGAGCTATTCGCGAGAGCAAATTTGTTTTCTACACTTCCAAAATTGTTCTTCCTTGCTGCCCTAGCTGTAAAAATGGGTATCCCTGCTCCAAACTTGATGTAAACTTGTTTCACTTGCCATCGAGTGCAGGTGGTATGAGAATCCTTTTTAAAGACTGCACCTCAACCAAAAAATTTAAGCCTTGTTTAAAGGAAGTATGTTCTAGAGTAAGCTATACATCATTGCTACTATCTTAGCTATCAAATGTATTGTGATATACCAGAATACGATGGATTTTAGTTAATGATGTTAGTTATACATGGGGTAGATAAATGGGGATTCAATATGGCGGTATGGGCCTTAGCAACGGCGGCGCAGAGGTTGGCAAGGTCAACAAACTATACACGGGCCCTGATGACGTCAGGACGCCGGCTAGATGGCTGAAGAACCTAAGAGGGAATTGGTGCAAAAACGAATGACTGTCTGAGGTCGCGGCTACTTGGATTTGTAAGAGACGCACGGGTTGGCTATAAAAGATCAGATAGTCTAATGTTGCCGCCGTGTTTTGAAATAATAGAAGGATGGACGCCTACCGAGCCATGAAGGGTTTAAAAATGCATTAAACAAGACATTCTGACTCGGGGTGTCGTAGAGTGAAGATCGTACATTCTGACTCGGGGTGTCGTAGAGTGAAGATCGTACATTCCGTCTCTGGGTGTCGTGGAGTATAGATCGAACATTCTGACTCGGGGTGTCGTAGAGTGAAGATCGTACATTCCGTCTCTGGGTGTCGTGGAGTATAGATCGAACATTCTGACTCGGGGTGTCGTAGAGTGAAGATCGTACATTCCGTCTCTGGGTGTCGTGGAGTATAGATCGAACATTCTGACTCTGGGTGCCGTAGCGTAAAGATCGTTTGTAGGCAATATAGAGGGAAAGTGAGACTTGTATAGCTTGTTTTCGGACTTTGTCTTGTGAGAGAAGTGATAGTTTGTTTTCGGACTTTGAAATAATTTACCAGAAGTGATTTTCGGAGGACTTGTTCAGATTTTCGGACATTGCAGTTGGACTTCAATAGTCTACATAACCGGTGGGAGAGATTAGGAACCGGGAGCGTCGGACAAGACTAACAGATAGTTTAGGCAGTGTGGACTGGACGTGTCAGCGGCGGCGCAAGACCGGAAGAGAGAAGCGGAACTTGGAATTAACAACGGCCAAGTGAGAAGCGACTACGGAGCGTTGGCATGCAAAAACGGTAAAAAAAATACTGCAGTATAAAAGAGACAATTTATTCAGAAGGGGTCATGACCATCTAATTAATTGTTTTAATTTAAAAGTTAAATAAATTGTTGAATTTTGTTCTTTGGAAAAGAAAAGAGTTTTTTCATTTGTCAATCATAATTTTTAATTAGTTGAAAGCATAATTATTACATTTCAGATTCCACGCCATACTGTATAGTTGGCAGATCAGGTAATCGGCTATCGAGGCGATAGCGAGTATTTGTATCCGGACCCATCGACCTAAGCTAGCTGGATGTTCAGATAATTTTTGTTAAATCAGATAGAAAAACTTTGATAGTAATTCATGTAACCTGTTTCTGGCGCCCAAATCTTAATAAATTTGGAACAGGACATGATTACAGCCACGCTTTTGATGAGACGTGAGAATGGTATATTTCAAAATGGCGCGCCAAGTGGGGCATATTTTGTTATAATTTATAACAAAGTGAAGTACGTTAATGGAGTTATTATAAATTATAACAAAGTGATCTGATGGAATCTGAAATTTCGTGATTGACATATGAAACTAACGTGTAATTATAAGAAAGAGCCAAAACCATTTCATTGACGGTATTTGAAAGGAATTTGATAGAGAAAATTCTAATTTGTATTATAATTTAAGATGGAGACTAGAAGTAAGACAGCACGTGCCGAAAATATTGAAGTAGATAATATGGCGGATACCGGTATGAATCCCGAAGGAGATATTTCGCGAGACGTAGTTGAAATAGAACAGGAAGTAGCGGTATCTCCAGTAGTTAATACGGATTCGAGTAATTTAATAATTAAAATGTTAGCTGAAATGAAGGCAGAAATGAACGCTAATAATGCTAAATTAGAAAATAATAATGCTAAATTGGAAAATAAACTTGAAAATATAAAGATAGAAATGAATAGTCAAACACAGGAATTTAAGAATTTTCGCGAAGCCATATGTGAGGAGATATCACAATTACGGACCGAAACAATTAGTGAATTCAGTAATATTTATTCAAAAATAGAGTCATTGAATTGTCAAGTAAATCAAATACAGGAAGAACAAAAGGAATGCTTGAATAAAATGAATTCGGAAGTTGTAGCTTTACGGGAAAATGTCACCGCGTTAGAACATTTACAAACTCAACAATGCGAAAAAATGACAAACGTTGAATCGCGTTTAGAATGTTTGAATGATATAGCGCAACAACATGGCGATAAAATAGATAATCTTGAATTAAAAATGGTTGTGACAGACAACAAGGTAGAACAGCAGATACAAGAGGGGCTAAGGAGTTTTAAAACCTTGCAAGAGTCCGAATCGGAAAAACAGTTAGCTAATATCAAGGGAAAAATAGACCAATTGGAAAATGAAGTCCTAACACGCGCGCAGGGAAATGTAATAACTTCCGCATCCGCGTTGGTTTTACCAAGCTATTTGAAATTCCATGGGGATGTTAAGGAACAACCTTGGTCATTCATTTCAAAATTAGAAAGCTACTTTACGATCAACAACATTCCGGATAGGTTAAAATTACATGTTGTCGAGCAAGCAATGTCAGCGAAAGCGCATCATTGGTGGACATCTTTAGTTCCAGAACCAACAAGTTATAAAGAGTGGAAAGATAAATTTTTAAGGCGTTATTATAGAATACTTAGGCGTTAATATAGAATACTTGTAGGATGGTGTGTATGCGAGTGTTCCTTTGTCTTTGTATGATATGTATGTAAGCGTGTATGTTTGTATGTATGAATGTTGGTGTGATATGTAAGTAAGTTTATTTACTTGAATGTTAGTATATATGTAGTTTCACTTGTTGTATATGTATAGGCATGTAAATGCAGTTGCATATTCTAGGTAATGAAGAAGATAATTCGTTTGTTTTTTATATTGAATTTTTATATATTGTTTTTATAGTTAATTGTGTTTTGTAATTTTAATGTACTTTTGTGTTTCTGTATTCTGCCACCGGGCAACATCAGCCCAATTGTAGAATAAACCCTATCTATCTATCTATCTATCTATTGGAATGAAAACCATAAATTTGATTTAAAGTATAAATTGATGAGTGAGAAATATAGGAAAGGCGGGGCGGAAACCATGTGCGATTTTGCGACACGCAAAATTGCAGCATTTAAGGCTTGCGAAGAAGGAATAAATAATAATGACTTAATTAGAATTATTATTCGACAGTTGCCAGTTAGTATCCAAAATTTACTATGGAACTCGATGCCCGTAGATTACGAAGATTTGGTGGAGCGGCTTAGCCTCTTTGATCGGACATTGAATGGCGACGGATATCATGATAATATAAATGGAAAGAGTAATGGAACGGGAAAACAAGCCGATAGTGATAATTGCCAAGGAAAGTATAGCTCAGAAGGGAAGGGCGAGCGGGGAAATGAGACCAAGATAGAGTCCAAAAAGTCCGGAAATGGTTATCCGCGACGATTTAAGGATGACAAGAAACACGAACATGTAGAAATTAATGTCATAGAGCAGGAAAACTCCCATTGTTCGAAGTAAATAGGCGGGTTATTTCGAACAATAAGACTGATGAGACGATGATTACAGAGTTGAATAGCATCGAGGTATCAGCGGATGATTTATTAAGAGAAGATACGGACGAACGGGCGGAAAATAGCACGTGTTTAGTGTTGAAGGGGACATTCCGGAATATACCAGTAGACGTTTTGATTGACACAGGTGCCAATGTTTGTGCGGTATCGGAGGAATTGTATAAACAACTAAAGAAAGAAGGGAATAAGATGGAGGAATTACCTACTAGGAAATTGAATATCCGTACAGCTAACGGGAGGCGCATCGAGACAAGAAGTCAGCAGATTTGGGTGGAGTTGGAAGTCCAAGGGGTGACGATACAATTTCCTGCAATAGTTATAAAGAATTTGGTTCGTCCAATCATTTTGGGGATTGATGGCCTGAAGATGTGTGACGCCAAGGTCGACGTAGGTAACAGGAGTATATTGTTACGAACTGACAAAGGGCAACAACATTGTTTAGGGATCAAGGACCAGGAGGGTGAAGATTTGTGTATTTGTGATGTTGCGGAACTAATCGAAGAGACCAGGGACCAGATTCAAGCTGCAGCCGAGAATGCGGTCGATGAAAATGGTGTAGATGTTAGCCATTCCGTTGAGACGTTAGTGAGCAAATATCGAGATGTTTTCGAAGGTTCGAAGGATCCTGTAAAGGGATATCAATTTAAAATTGAATTAATGGATGAGGAACCCTTCAATGTTAAGCAATACCCGATCCCACATATATTTAAAGCCGAGGTACGGAAACAAATCAACGCGATGCTTGAGGATGGTATCATAAAAAAATCTATGACACCGTATGTGAGCCCGATAGTAATAGTCCGAAAGAAAGATAATAAGATCCGATTCTGTATCGATGCTAGAAAACTCAATAGCAAAACCATCGCTCGTCATGAAAAACCGCCAAAATTGGACGAAATGGGGACATATAATTACAGGAACATTAAGCCGTATAAAAGGGACGATACCCACGATTGAATATTTTGTCCAGGAATAAATCATTGTAAATAGTATCTGTATATAATAGTGTGTAATAGTGTTTGTTGTGTTGTTACGTCTATTTTGTTAGAATGTGGAAAAATTTTCAATTAACATGTGATGGATATAAGACGGAAGTAAATAGCAGGCAATAATTTATACTCAATGAGATGGTTCAAAACTATGTTGGCATATTAACAAAACAAATGTAAATAGTTTAAGGCTGCAAGATACAAGATATGTGTTGTGTAAAGTGAAAGGTGTCAGTGAATATATCGTAGTGAAGTAAGAAGAAAGTGTTTATTGTAGTCTTGTCATTTAGTTATGTTGTAGCAAACCAAATGACGCTTGGAGAGGGGAAGTTGTGATATACCAGAATACGATGGATTTTAGTTAATGATGTTAGTTATACATGGGGTAGATAAATGGGGATTCAATATGGCGGTATGGGCCTTAGCAACGGCGGCGCAGAGGTTGGCAAGGTCAACAAACTATACACGGGCCCTGATGACGTCAGGACGCCGGCTAGATGGCTGAAGAACCTAAGAGGGAATTGGTGCAAAAACGAATGACTGTCTGAGGTCGCGGCTACTTGGATTTGTAAGAGACGCACGGGTTGGCTATAAAAGATCAGATAGTCTAATGTTGCCGCCGTGTTTTGAAATAATAGAAGGATGGACGCCTACCGAGCCATGAAGGGTTTAAAAATGCATTAAACAAGACATTCTGACTCGGGGTGTCGTAGAGTGAAGATCGTACATTCTGACTCGGGGTGTCGTAGAGTGAAGATCGTACATTCCGTCTCTGGGTGTCGTGGAGTATAGATCGAACATTCTGACTCGGGGTGTCGTAGAGTGAAGATCGTACATTCCGTCTCTGGGTGTCGTGGAGTATAGATCGAACATTCTGACTCGGGGTGTCGTAGAGTGAAGATCGTACATTCCGTCTCTGGGTGTCGTGGAGTATAGATCGAACATTCTGACTCTGGGTGCCGTAGCGTAAAGATCGTTTGTAGGCAATATAGAGGGAAAGTGAGACTTGTATAGCTTGTTTTCGGACTTTGTCTTGTGAGAGAAGTGATAGTTTGTTTTCGGACTTTGAAATAATTTACCAGAAGTGATTTTCGGAGGACTTGTTCAGATTTTCGGACATTGCAGTTGGACTTCAATAGTCTACATAACCGGTGGGAGAGATTAGGAACCGGGAGCGTCGGACAAGACTAACAGATAGTTTAGGCAGTGTGGACTGGACGTGTCAGCGGCGGCGCAAGACCGGAAGAGAGAAGCGGAACTTGGAATTAACAACGGCCAAGTGAGAAGCGACTACGGAGCGTTGGCATGCAAAAACGGTAAAAAAAATACTGCAGTATAAAAGAGACAATTTATTCAGAAGGGGTCATGACCATCTAATTAATTGTTTTAATTTAAAAGTTAAATAAATTGTTGAATTTTGTTCTTTGGAAAAGAAAAGAGTTTTTTCATTTGTCAATCATAATTTTTAATTAGTTGAAAGCATAATTATTACATTTCAGATTCCACGCCATACTGTATAGTTGGCAGATCAGGTAATCGGCTATCGAGGCGATAGCGAGTATTTGTATCCGGACCCATCGACCTAAGCTAGCTGGATGTTCAGATAATTTTTGTTAAATCAGATAGAAAAACTTTGATAGTAATTCATGTAACCTGTTTCTGGCGCCCAAATCTTAATAAATTTGGAACAGGACATGATTACAGCCACGCTTTTGATGAGACGTGAGAATGGTATATTTCAGTATTCACCATTAACCACCACAGTGACAGGCTCTGTCTTCACCCCTAGTACTTAGAAATTCACTCGAGTCTGTTCGCTATCCTTATAAGACTTTTATTGCCCTTCTTCTGGCCTCGCTGTGTAGGTGTGTCTTCCACACTCCGACCTTTCGAGTAAATGCGTTAATTTCTTCACTCCGGGACTCAGCGAGAAGGGAATGCTCTTTCCGACGACTGTGCTTCGCAAGCGAAGTTAAGTAATTTGTGCTGAAAGACGCAGGCAAACGTACCCTTTGCTCCTGTTTCGCCTACCAATTACATTCGTCGTCCCCGTTGCACCATCAGAGTTCTCCAACATTTCTCTGCCTTCTCCGGCAACATTTCTGGCTTTCCGCTCCATCGCAGTCCTTATCACACACTGAAATTTTATTTTACTGAATTGTACTTTGTGCATGGTAAGTCTCCGTTCCGGGTCTTAATCGTCCACACTTCTCTTCAAGCGATACGAGAAAGTTTCTCCTTTCCTTATGAACTACAAGGCAAATTAATGTCAGCCTCACAGAGCAAGACAATAATATTGTTAATACTTCTGCCCGAGACAGGTTGTTTTCACTTCCCACCGGGAGAGATGGCTCAGTGCATCAACTGATGTCAATGCAGTCCCTCTGACCGGAAGATCCTAGGTTCCAGGCCCAACGGCGGTGGCAGGATTTTCGACGCTAGCTTGTCAGCCAGGTCGAATTCATTCGCTGACTGGAGGAGAATTCTAGCGGCCGGCTGCTCTGATCGGTAGTTTTACGTGGTTCCTCCGATCAACACCAGGCCGATGCCGGAGCAGTACCCTAAGAAACAGGCCACGAACCGCGCCCGAGCTTTCCTTCCTCTTCCTTGTGCTGTCCTCTCCTTTTACAGACACACTTACACTAACATGTACTACACTACCACACATGCCGGGAGACCAGTCGGGAGCTTACAGCTTGTCCCGACTGGGGCGGTGTCCCGCTGGTGGGAGATACCTGGTTGAAGGGAAAACCCCCGCTTGTCGACGGTAGGTCGGCGCCAGATTTCGCCAGCGGGAAAAGTTCACCGCCACCTCCCGAGAAAAAACACACACAACGGGACTAATGACCTATGTAGTTGACGCGCCCGGAAACACGAATCAATCAATTGTTTTCACTTTCCACCAACGTCCCTGATAGCACTATTCCTTATCTTCGCCTGACACATTCCAATACATTCCTGCACCCGCTCGGGCAGGAAGTAATTTGTCCCTGCAGTGTCGAACCGTTTGTAGTGCCATCCACTGAAGTTCCCCTTCAACTGAGGGCTAAGACGTACATACCTTCCTCCGGATAACTTTGCCGCATCATCAATGAAACGTATCTTTCGCCTCTACTGTAGACAATCAAATTCCACACATCGTTTCAGTCGACACCAAGAGTTACTTCAATCCTTGGTGTCTGCTGCAGCGTCAACCATCCACATAAGCCGTTTACGATTGATTTATCCAAAGTTCCTGAGTCATCGATCGAAACTTTCGACTGCGTCCGTAAATGCATCACATGCATCAAAGCTCATCGCCATCTAATCGAGAAGTTTTTGTGATGCAAATTGAACAATAAAAAACTCAGTATTGTCATTGCCAATGAGTAGGTCGATCACTGAGAGTTCGTAAAAATGCAGGATGAGTTGCATTCCAAACAGGAGCGCCATGATAGAAATGCAACATGCTTAAAGTCTTTTATGAGATTTTCAACACATTCAAAGGCAAATGTGATATTATTTTTAAAAAAGTCTCGCTGTATTTTCAATGCAGGACTGCCAAACTTCGCGTGCCCAGGTAACACTAGTCTTAATTACATTCTGAACAATATTATTTTTCAGCTCTCTGGAATTGTATTGAATTACTAATCTTTTCCTTCTTAAAATCTCACGATTAAATGGCCTGTGCAGGGAACTGCTACTCACTACATGCCGTGGAAGTTTGTAACATTCATTCTGAGCCACCCTATATAGTCATCTCCCTTGCTGCTCCTGCTCTCTCCTGCTGACTACGTGACTACCATCTCTATCGCTTATTTCCTTTTGTCGACCTTCCGTTTCCAGTCGTCCGTTGGATGGCGAGGGGGAAAAAATCCCGCTGATTCCTCTCCAGCCTCCCCAACCATCCACTTACCGCGACACTTCCACCCCAACCCCTCCCTCCTCGATATCCACTCGGCGTCTCGCCTCGTCTCTTGTACAGAAATTTTCTCTCGTCACCCCGGGAGGCGGGCCTGCTCGCAAGCCTCCGTCACCACCGCTCATTTCTTTCGGTTTCCTCTCCGCCGCTTCACACCGCTCCTGCCAGACTGGGCGCAGGAATTTCCTCCTGCCTTCGCAGAAGACCGTTGTCACCCACGCGGCTTCAATACACTGGGCCGAAAGGATTTCAAAATCGCAATAATGATGTTTACTGTGATTTGGAAGCCACCAGTTCCTCCGACAAGAAGAATTTCAACTGAAGAAAAACAATCTCAAACAAAAATTAAATAATATATTATGACAATTTTTTTATTACATTACGTTTTGCAATGTCCTCTTTTGAAGCAATTTCGTGAGAATGCAATTTTCCCGGTGTATATTTTATCACTGATGTTATATTCTTTTAGAGGCCCACAATATCTGTAATTGAAAACAGTGCTATATTATTACTGGACTCGTTGAAATTTCAGAAACGTTATTACAGCGATCTATAAAATAAACCGCAAACACCTATGTAAAAAAACAATGACAAGGGGAAAAGGACACAACACATTACTGTAACTTCAATCGGACTGTCATTAACAGGAGAAAATTAGCAATGCCTCTAATCCTAGAATTTATACAATTAAATAAAACAATTTGAAATGATTCTAAATTTTAACTAATAAATTATATACGAACGTTCTTGAAATTCGGGTTTTATTTATCAATTATCTGTAGTTACGAAGGCGGTCTCGAAAATATTCATCCTCGTAGTTCAATCTTGAGAGACGTTGCGCACTATACGGTTACAAATTACATGTAGTTACAGACCTTTAAATGTACATCCATTGATAGTAACTAGAAACATTACAAACAGAAAGCCCATATTTCTGTAACTAACTAACTATTTAAAGCTGTAGTACGTATGAACGCATTAAATAAACTTGCAAAAATAAGGCGCAATCGTAAAATCGACTCTCCTGCCATTCATTCAATCATTACAAATGGAGCACAAGAACAACAGGTCAATCACATTTCCCACAGAAATGTAACCGAACAGAAAACGCGTTCTAAACCGTAAAACGAGTTACTTTGGCTCGCAAGATTACTTGTAGCAAGTGAAAAACATCTTAACTACGCTTGGTACAAGCTAATTGCTTCACGGCTGAATGGAATTGGCGATTCCATAAGGCCTCACTACCTAAGAATCAAGCTCACCTTCAGCAAAGTAATAACTATCCTCGCCAATTGTTGGATAAAATAGCCAGCCATTGACGCACAATAATCAGTTTTCAAAAAGTTTACAACCAAACAGGTGAGAAAAATTTATCAGAAACAGTGAAAATCAATAAGTAATTAACAAAAGTGTGAATATCAAACAAATCGCCTAACTACAGGTATCAATGTACAATCAGTTAAAGTAGCTATACAAATGAAAATTGCCAATAACAAGCGTAGTCACAATAGTGAACGAAATCGGCAATCTAATGAAGTTCAACATAACGACAAGTGTATTACCAGCGAACAGCTATGTACAAGTATGCTTGTACAATGCTATGCTTGTACTAAGCTAGCTATGTATTAACAGCGAACTAGCTACAAATGTACAAGGCCACAAGTAGTGGAAAGCACAAATCTTCCCTGAGAAATCAGAAGGCCTTAGTCCTACATAGGATTGTATAAGCTAATAATGATAACAATAATAAACCGGTGACCTGTTTGATTGTGTACGATATTGTACAACCAATTCAAACTGATTGCACGATAGCGGCAAACAAACCGGATATAGTTATCCGGGATTTGGAGAAAAAATCGTGTTTACTTGTCGATGTTGCTGTACCTTGCGATCAAAACGTCGTTACCAAGGAGGCAGAGAAACGTCTTAAATACAAGAGTTTGGAAATTGAGATCAGCCGAATGTGGGGCGTAAAAGCACAGGTCGTCCCGATAATTATCGGAGCTCTGGGATTTGTTCCGCAAAATTTGTGTACGAAGTTGGCTAAACTTCCAGGTCATTCGAAGGATTGGGAAGTGCAAGAAATCGCTTTATTTGGAACAGCCCACATTTTGCGGAAAGTATTGTAGAGGCACCGACAGTCCCTAGATCTACTCCTTAGGTAGCTGGTTGCAAACTGGAGTAGATTTTATTTTGAGTCGACTCATATTATCTTAATAATAATAATAATAATAATAATAATAGTCAGTTTTCACTGTCAGTAACAAACCCCTCTGTGCACATTGCATGACTTTCTATAAACTGCTTCTGCATTCCTTTCTCTTCCGCCCTTCCTGTTCGCGCGCGCCCTTGGACCCTTTTCGGGCCAGTGTGCGCCCCGCCCCCGCCCCTGCGTCGCTCGGATGCCGCGGTGGTCCTCCCCCCAGGCGCCCTCGCCGTCACCCTCGCCCTCGCCATCGCCCTCGTCGCCGCCGCCGCCGTCGCCGCCGCGTCGTCTGTCCCCCGCGGCGCGAAGATCCGCGGAAACTTGTGCCGCCTGCGGGGATGAATAATTTATCCGGTCCGCCGGCTCGCCCCCTCCCCGGCTCTGTCTCGAGTTGCGCGCCGCGCCGCTTAGGTATTCCTCCCCCGGCGCCTCGGCCGCCGCCGGCGAGGATAAGACAGGGCGAAGGCGTGCCATTGATTCGCAGGCGATGCAGCCGCCGGTGCGGGACGGCGTTGTCTCGTGGACGTCCGGTCGCTGGTGGTTTCGCGGTTGAGAATTAAGGAAGTCGCTGCCAGTAGTAGAGAGTAGGGAGTTTTTGCTTGCCATAGCGGACCGCAGTGCGATGCGCAGTTCAAGTTTCACGTCACATTTGTGCGTTTGCGCATGCGTAGAAGATCGATAGTGCTATCCGCTATGGCAGGCAAAAACTTCTTACTCTCTACTATACTTCGGTTTTTCTTTCTTGGCGCACGGGGGTGTGTCAATAAAATTGAATATCTCACGGTATTTCGCGTCGTTCTCGGTTGTGCCGCTAGGAGTCGCATGATCGCGACTGCATCGAGACGTGCTGACGATCATGCGATTCCTGGCGGCACAACGGAGAACGACGCGAAATACCGTGAGATATTCCATTTTGATGATACCCCCCGTGCGCCAAGAAAGAGAAACCGAAGTATAGTAGAGAGTAGGAAGTTTTTGCCACCTCGAACGTTAAACACTATCGATCTTCTGCTCATGCGCCGATCTAGTTTCGCATCACTTTAGCGCATCTGCGCATGCGGAGAATATCAATAGTGCTTAGTTCGATTTCGCAAAAACTCCCTAGTTAGGAGTTTGTGCTTCCTGGAATGTTAAAACAATCGAAAGTACCATCGATCTTCGGCGCATGCGCAATTCAGGTTTCGCATGACTTTCGTGCATTTACTTTCGTGCACTGACTTCCGTGCGATTGTGCTGCCCGATAAGGCGTGCACAAACTCCCTGGCGATGCGACATCGACAACTAAACATCGATATTGTGAGATATCGATATTCAAAATTAAAACATCGATGTTAAAAAAGCACTGTCCAGTATCCTCGAATCTTACATTTTGTGCACAACAATATATAATTTAACGCTTGTTGTGCACATTAATTTATAATTAAAATTTATTTGAAAACAAACTTAAAAACGCAACTCGAAGTTCGAAATACGTGAAAAAAATTAAGGATATATCAGTGCATTAAAATCATCTCGGGCAACGGATAGTAGTCTGCTCAAAGGTAATATATACCGCGGGGGTTTGGTTCGAAAACAAACAGTGGTACCATCAGTTACAATTTCATATTTTAATTTTTTACAAATTTGCGATAATGAGCATTTTTCAGACCCAAATATCGATCCCAAAACGTCGAAGTTCAAAAAACATCGGCTTCAAAATATCGATTTCTACAAAACATGGATGTTTTGAAAACATCGACATCCATGTCGCATCCCTAGCTGCCACGTGTGTTTAGATGTTGTGACGATTTGACATCTTTTTAATGACGTCAATATTTGTCTTTTTAAGGTCTATCGTCGGGTTGATGAAAAATCAATACGACACTGAAATGATGGAGAAGAGCTCCCCTTCATTGTCTTGCGGATTTAGTCTGCTTAGGACACTGGAATTATTGCGGAAGGTTGAGAACTTAATTTTATAGTGACGGACCATTTCCTCGAATGACTGTTTCTTATCAATAATGGATCGATATAATTGGTGTGACCACATGTTGCTGTTTGAGGGGACGCCTCCTACCAGGCTTCAGTCCTTGAAGCCAAAGGCGAGGATAAATCGAGGAGGAAGACAAAACGTTAATTCGCAGATGATGTCATCGGCGTTGTCTCTTGAACGTCCGGACGCCGATGGCATCTCGTTTGAGAATTCAGGAAGCCGCAGGCAAGCAAATTAAGAACTTCCGGCGAGTTCACGTGTTGCTGATGACATGAGCTGTATATCCGATAAACAACGGATTCAAAGATGGCTTCAGAGGCTCAGCCGCACGT
The DNA here is from genome assembly GCA_031308135.1 of Acheta domesticus. Classification (NCBI taxonomy): domain Eukaryota; kingdom Metazoa; phylum Arthropoda; class Insecta; order Orthoptera; family Gryllidae; genus Acheta; species Acheta domesticus. The sequence goes on along the minus strand of JAHLJT010000631.1, from coordinate 30,522,178 downwards.
CTCGTCACTCGAAAATTAATTTCACTGCCAGTAACTTCCTTCATAATTCACAAGCTCGAAACACACTCCGACCGGATGTTCACAAGACGATGAAAGGAGTCTTCCGAATCGTCTCAGTTTTGATGTTTCGTCATCCTACAATGTGTATATATAGTAGATCGGAAATATTACATGAGTCGATATCATCAAAAAAATTTACAATCATCACTATATCTTAATTCGCATACTACCGTTTTCTTTAATTACAGAGTTTGTGCCAGTCTTAGCGGAGAGCACTATCGATCTTCTGCGCATGCGCAGATGCACTGAAGTGATGCGAAACTTGAACTGCCCATAAGCAGAAGATTGATAGTGATTTAGTGTTCGAGGTGGCACAAACTTCGTATTCTCAAACACGAAACCTACGGCGATCAGACGTTCACGAGACAACGTCGTCCCATGCCGGTGGCATCGCCAGCAAACCAGTGGCACGCATTCCCTTGCCACACCCTCGTTGGCGGCTTCAGAGATGCGGTAGCCAGCAGAGGAAGCTAAGAGACAGATTGAAATACGATAATTGAAACGATCTAGATAGGCCAAACTAATTTCCTTTCTCACTAGAAAATCTTAAGTTGCGTTTTTGCGCCTTTCATCCTTACAAAAACTTACGGCCACTGAACAGTCACGTGACAATGGGAGAGTAACTGGCCATCATCGCAAATGAAGATCTTGCCATCCGGTACGGACGCAAAACATTCATTCAAAGTCATTTTAGAAAACGAGTAGCTTGCATACATTGCGCCTAACTTATTTCCCACGCGGAAATAATATCTGCAGCCGCCGCCTAAACCGAAACGTCAAAAAAGGTGTGTACTTGGTTTGGAGGCGAAGCCATCGGGGTTGTCTTTGGTTGCCTTCTCTTTGGCGTATGAGAGTAGATGCCAATCGAAGGACGATTTCTGACGTCGAGGTGCAGTCACATAACCATTTCACACTGGGATGGGCGCCACTTGTGATAATTAATGTCCCAACTGGGTTCAGAGTATGCGTTAAATAAAATTACCCATTTGGCTCGCTGAATTCGCCATTACGTCTAAAGAAATTAGAAGTAAGTAATTAGGGTTAAGTATACTTTAAGCCAACAATAGAAATAGAGTGTGAACTACACTTTGTAAACTATGAAAATGTTCATTTTTTTTATTTATTTATTTATTCTTGCTTGGCCTGAGGCCCTGAGCAGCCGTGAACGACTGGTACAGTAGTTGATTTTATTTGATACAGCAAGTTTGCAAGATATTTTCTTTTTTCGTGATTATTACATTTTCAGAAGCATTGTATATTATACGGAAAGGCTAATCGCTTCCAGTATGCTTAAGGAGGGTCAAAAAATTCTCTGGGTAATTTCCTTTTCAATCGTTTACGATTAGGGGTCTGTTTGCCAAGTTTGAAATGGGTAGCTGAAGGTATTTGAGAAATTTTGTTATAGAATTTTGCGGATAGAAGGGAAAAATATACAGTGATAGGTGTGATACCGAGTTCTTGATGGTTTTGAGAGTTTGGGATGAACCAGGGTGATTTTGTGATTATTCTTAGGAATTTATTTTGGAATTTTATTTTTTGAGTAGGGGATATAACTGATGTGTTCGCTTTGTGGCTAGTGCTATTCTATGCATGCATGTTCATAATAAATAAAAATCTCTAAAAATGGGCACAACAATAAACGCGTGTACTAGTATACACCGTACTATGCCCATTGAACGCTCTATTAAAGGATTAAATTTCCCCATTTTGTGACCGACATTTATAATTATATTTTAATAGATTCACATTTTGGCGAAATATCTGCCACACTCATTATCACTTATAACTGACAATTTATTGTTGTGAACGTTCTTGAAGTGCATCTATTGACATGTGGTAATTTAATTATTACTTATCTATTTAATCACATTTATACATTCTTCATGATGAAATCTGATGCTTAAATTTTTCGGAGAAGTTCTGTTAATTTGGATTTTTGAAATTCCTATCTGTGTCTAATCGTTTCAAACATACATCAATGGCAGGAAATTAATTTTACAGTTGTCTATCCTAGCTCAATATACCTTTTGAGGAAAATGAAGAAAAATTGAATACGTCACAGACTTTCATGAAGTAATTTCCGTATTTACTGCAACTATTTAATAATTATACTACCTTGTTTCACTTCATGCCTTCGGGTTTGTTCCTGTTATACAGCGCGAAATCAAGTTTGGTAGATGAAATTGATTTCCAAGTTTGGAGCTGGGCCAAAAGGGCTTCTCTTGATTTAGTAGTCGCTGTATATCGCATATACATCGCTTTCCTCCTCTTGTGACCCTAAAAGGGCTTCACACGGCATAAGGAGATAATTAGGTCGTTATTCATTAAACAAAGCCAACCAAACTCAATATTCTCAAGGCTTCCGCGATTAATTAACTTAATTCCGTGTTTTATATTGTAAATGCATCGAAAGGAAAAATATTTGGAAAATAAGAAAGTAATACCTAATCGTATCCTGATTATCTTCTATCATAAAAAAAAATTCAAAACAGTTTCGCTGTATTATTGTCTATACAATAAGCTGCCTTTCGTCTGGCGGATAGACAGTATTTTCGACAGTTAAGGACAATATATTTTCATGTATCTTTTGGTTGTAAAATACTCTTGTCTGCGATTGGATTGCATTTAGCAAGCGCCCATTCAATGAATACCTTCGCTTTTGGGGAGAACGTATCCACAATAGTGCCAAAAGCGAACGAGATTCGGGGGAGAGTCGATGAAATGAACGTTCTCACCACATATCTGTAACAGCCATAGTATTAACTGCAAATAGAGATCAATGTTAAAATGAATAAAAGTTTAATTTTTGTATAAAGAGATTCTATAAACTATGTATCGATTCATCAAGTTTTTAATCAAGCTTCATTATTTAATTCGGGATGAGCGGGGAATGGCTCTGGAACGGTCATATGAAGGGAAGTGTGTGATACAGGATGTTGCAATGGGGTGAGAGGTTAAAAAAATTGTAAACGTATTATCTGAATGGACTCCAATTTCAAGTATTCGATAATGTTAGAGGGACCGATTAATTTCGAATTTCGCATGATCACTTTCACCTACAAACTGTTCACTGGAAGAAAAATCAAATACAACCCTGTCCCAATGATTCATTGCTCTGTCTTTGAAGAGCGAGAAGTGGGCGAGAAGTGGGCGGGGCGAGAAGTGGGCGGGGCGAGAAGTGGGCGGGGCGAGAAGTGGGCGGGGCGAGAAGTGGGCGGGGCGAGAAGTGGGCGGGGCGAGAAGTGGGCGGGGCGAGAAGTGGGCGGGGCGAGAAGTGGGCGGGGCGAGAAGTGGGCGGGGCGAGAAGTGGGCGGGGCAAGGAGTGGGCGGGGCGAGGAGTGGGCGGGGCGAAAGGTTGGCGGTGTTAGAAGTGTGCAGGGTGGAGCAAGAGGGGTTGGAGGGGGGCGGGTGGGTTGGAGGAAGGAGGTGGACCGGGAAGGCCCGTCGGCGCAGGCAAGAGGACGGGCGGCAATGCTTAATAGATGAATGGTATAAATAAATTCGCGAACAGTGATGGGTGATCAGCTAGCTCCCAAATAAAGACCATCCGCACGTGGAGCCTTCCTCAGCACGTGCCTCCAGCCTCGGCCAGGTCGCTACCTCTGGAGGAAAAGTAAGGCGGCGCCCCTTCTTTCTTATTCCTCGCAAGTCGTCTCCGGCCAATCTGTTTTAATCCATTCCATTCCATTCGACAGAATTCGGGAACTTCTTTGCCGCCTAAGTCTTCAGCTCCCCCTTTGTTGTTATCTTCCCCCTTCCCAAGTTCTTTCCTTTCCTCATTTATATTTTGTACATTTCGACATTGTTCTCATAACTCCCCATGAGCTCGCAATTTACACAACCCTTCTCCCAAAAAGATATTTCTTCATTGTCTTTTGGATGCCTGCAACTGTTCTATAGTCGTTTCTAAACTTTAACTTCTCGCATTTCTTCTCAAAAAGTCGAAACATTTTTAAAGATATTTAGTAATATCTAGAAGAGTGGAATAGATTCATTAACAAAATGCAAATTTGTATTCGCTCAAATAAAAACCGGACGTGTTATTTAAAATTAGTGCGAAACAGTTGACCAAGGTGAACCAATTAAACTGGTGTACGAAACAAATTAATTCTATAAATCGATATGCTGTAAATACTGCTTATATTTGCAGAATTAATACGAAAATTTGTCAAAATCTGCATTCACGTTGTGCCACGTGAGTGATATTGATTTTCAGTTCGTTTCGTATATTTCATTCCACATACACATCGGAAAAGAAATACGCGGTACTAGAGCTGGAAAGAGATCTTGTTTCACACGTCCGGTATGAGACACTGAGTACAGAGATTTACGAAGCATTAATTATTAACATTTAAATTCGAAACTCAGGGACGCCTTCAGAAAATATTTGAGGCGAAACCTGCAATATAGCAAATGGACGCCTTTAGCAATATTTGTTTGTATTTAAGCCGGCCTGGACAGTCTAGGTTGCTCAGGATGAGGGGCCGTAGCTGCCTCGTGCCTACAGGGTCGCCGGTTGGACTCCCCTCCGGGGCCTGGATGTTTGTGTGAGCTTCAACCGTTGTCGTTACCCCCCATGTTGGCACATTGGCATAAAAAATGATTCAAATTTGGCGCCGTGGCGGGAGATTGGTTTCTTAATAACAATCATTGGCTTTTATTACCAGCTCAGAATTTGAATTTTAAACGTACCGCGTCGGACTTCCCTCCAATTTGGAGGGGAAAAAAATCCCTCCAAAACCGCGTGCTAGCTGCGAAGAGAGCGAAAATATACACTTCTTTGTCTTCTTTGCCTTTCGACGTCTTTGCATTGGACCTGGCGGGCCTACTTGTTTGTTCATCTCCCTTCGCCAGGGGGCAGCTCCTACCGGGCTCCGCCGCCAAGCACTCGTGTACATAAAAGATTATTTAGACACACTACATCTCCGTTTTTAACCTATGACAGCATTGTTGCCAAATTAAAACGCCGAAATAGGCACTTCACAGTAGTTGCAGGGCAAGGGCTTCAGTGCGCGTGCATTAAAGTTCCATGAGAACAGGTTATGCTATCAAAGTTGGTACTAGTGCCGCCCCTCCACTGTCTTTTTCAAGGAATAACCGCCTTTAAGCGGGAACAGAGCTCAAATCACCAGTGAAACTTGTTGCAATATAAATTGAAAAAAAAAGGCGGTTGGTTTCACGTGAGAAGCAGGTAAAAAGGTGAACGATTTATTCAATGATTGCTTATTTCTTCATATTATCTTCTAATAAGAGGAGTACACTGTGTCTTTCCAGAGATCAAACGAGCGAGCGTTTTCCAAAATGTTCGTTTCGGCATAACCCAATTTATAGCTCTCCCAATCTGAATCTGAATATGAAGCTATATTTGCAGCGTTAACACCCCATGTTACTTAGAGTGGTCGCTATATGACTTTAGTAATTTGAAAGAAGACTTTAATAAGTAAATTTAAAAAATTGTTCAAGTTAGTTTATGATTAAAATTGTTGATTTTTACACAAATTACAACTTTTTTTCTTTTTTTTAACAGAGAGCAGGGGTAGGGGAGGTGATGGAGAACGGAAGGGCAGTAGGAGGGAGATTACAAGGTTACAGTCGAATAGAGTGGTTCGTAAGTATGTATAGCGGAGCCACGCCAATGATTCATTTGATGAACAAGTGTATTAATCTTAATTTCATTTATTGAACCAACTTCCCAACTCTTATTCTTGGGTTGGGAAAGTATCATAGGCGACCGTCCATTAAATTATTTTGGCCGTCGTGTCAAGATAATAATAATGCTTAATTGAATGGATAGGACGATAGAGTAATGAACCAACTCGTAATTTTTGTAAGGCAGAATAAAAATGTTTATAAAAGCCAGACATTTTTCAGTTTGTACACTTATCCTGCTGCTTTCAATTCACAGATCGTTCTGGTTCTACGAACACGATTGTGGACAGTACTTGGTTAATTCTTTAAACAAGTTACAGTAAATTCATTAGTCTCCTAGCATATTAATATGTATAAGAATAATAACAATAATCCCGTGGCGCAGGCGGTAGCGGAAGCCGTCGTCTGCGACGAGGAGGCTGCAGGTTCGAGACCTGCGTAGGCATGGTCGTATTCGTGATTGTTCTTTCACCCCTCATCACCATCATCCTCTCACCTCATAATTCACAACTTAAGGCTTAACAACCTTGTCTTACGAAGAGATACAGCCGTAAAAAGTTTATCCCCATAATTACACACGTTAAACTCTCTCCAGGATAGAATATGACTGGTCCTATTATAGGAAGTGAACGTGAAGCGCGATCAGACACTATATATGGTAATAATAATAACAATAATAATAATAATAATAATAGTAGTAGTAGTAGTAGTAGTAGTAGTAATAAAGAAACACTTAGAAATCCTTCAATTAGAAAACTACTTCAACTACAACTCAAAAATTCAGAAGTCTGTGATACAGGACACTTGCCATATTGAGAGAAAGTTCTTAGGGCACGAGCTTGACTGAAATGAACATAATTAGCGTTTAACCAAGCGTGTAGGACCAATGAGTGCCGTGTGGATATTTATGAGGGAATTTTGATAGTGGATGGTTATGGACGGTTATGGTTGCGGATAGTGGATGGTTTATATGAATGTGTCATTTGTATAATATATTTAAATTTGATCTGACTTGTGTTCTTATATGCAAATTTGATTTCATTTGTGTTCTGATAAAGCAAAACAAAGTGTAAAGTGTTCGTAATATACTCTGAATCCGAATTCCGATGTATTATGTCATGCCTAACATTGTTGAGAAAGTTAATAAATAATAATATAATATAATAATAATTGCTGAACAATGAGGAACCACCTGCCTGCGACTGCGATGGAGTTCTAACAGTGAAACATCTTCTAACGGACTGTGTGAATCTCGCAAAAATCCGAGACATATGAAGGGGGGCCTGAGGGAGGACCTTGGAACGGACAAAGCGGCTACTGGCCGGACGCTCTAATTCCTGAAAGAGGCGAATGTTTTCCATAAAATGTGAATTGTACTTGTGGCTGTGTTTGTGATTGTAATTATCCATATGATGGTAAAATGTAGTTGTGTATGTGACATTTCACAATAATCAGTAAAAAGGCTAAAGGCCTTAGTTGCCAAGCCTTCAAACATAGAAAAAAGAATGCATTCATTTTCTTTATTTTCTTTATTTATTTATTTGAGAAATAGTACCAAAATATTTTTATTTTGGATGTGTGCAATGAGAGCCCTTGAATGGAGAGTGAAGTAATGGTGGAGTGAAGCGCGCAGGGTGCTCAACTCGGAAACGATCCTGCGCTTGAGGGCAGGACGTGGGCCCACCGGCGAGCGGGCAGCCGAGCAACAAGTAGCAGTGGAGCAGGAGAGCTGCCACTTCACTGCGGCGACGGTCGCTGCAAGGGTCTCGCCGCGCGACGTAGAGCATACAGCGATTTTCGTAACTGTCCCTGACAGGAATCAGCTGTTGACGGTTTCATCCAATCGGGAGCTTCAACGTCACCATAGTGACGTCACTGTAGTGAAATTAAGCTCCCGATTGGAAGGCAGCGAAACAGCTGATTCCTGTCAGGGCCAAAGTTACGAAAATCGCAGTATAGAGCGATGTGGCGTGGCGCGCGCGTGTGTGTGTGTGTGTGTGTGAGAGAGAGAGAGAGAGAGAGAGAGAGAGAGAGAGAGAGAGAGAGAGAGCGTGCGTATGTGTGTCGGGGGTGCGTTAATGAGAAGTGATAATTAGAAGGGCGGATTTTAATGAAATGCTATTTTGTTTCTTTTCACTTTAGAACAATGTCGTTTAGTATAGAAATTCATTTTATGTTATGACAAAACGAAATGACGCATTTTTACAGGTCATTTTTGTTATGCATTTTTTCATCGATTTCGACTAATAAGTCATTTTTTACCCTTTTACGTAATTTTTAATGCATTTTTTCGGTGATTTCCTCGATTTTATTATCATTTTAATGGTACTTGCTCAAACAATATTTACGAGATGCAACAAATGTTTACAACAGAATTTTTGAGTGGCCTATGCGATTTATTCGCTCGTGAATTGTAATGTCTGCCGTTGTGAGAACTACGTATTCTAAGGTTCCTGTGACGCCTATCGGCGCCATTGTCAGTTCGGTCGATTTCGCGATAAATAAAGGCAGAGACTTTCTTTTAAAGAACAGTCCAAACCAAACGTTTGGAAGCTGAGTTCACTTGAACAAAAGGAAGAAGTTTCGATTACATCAGCAATATATCCAACAGCTTCACTTGTTCATGTCAAGTGGTTTTGATCAATTTTTTAACGTTATTTTTCTTTGTTTTTAAGGAATTTGTGAAACATTTCAAGAGCACTTTATTGGTAATATTTGGCAATGTTTTAGGTCATCAAAATCCGCCCCCTAGTGATAATTATAAAAATATTAATAATTCCTGTCGTTACCAGTATTATCTGTACGAGTAATTTCCGATGCGAGCACAAATTGAAAGAAAACTATGCAGCATCCATATGAGAGGTCTATGATTTCGTTAGATACGTACTCAGAAACTCGGAAAAATCTAAAAAGAGAGGAAGTTTCTATTCTGAGTGAAAACTGCAAATATTCGATTGTGTTATTTCGCCTAATCATACACAGCACACACCAACTAAATTCTCAGGATTGCTCAGGCTTAGCCAAGAAAATAAGGTCTTATTTAACGTATACTTTCATATCTAATTGTGTTGTTTTAAAAATCGTCTGCTAGTGAAAGCCGTTGATGGCAGGTAGGTGTTCCTCAAACGTTCACATTCAATATTAAACGAGTGAATCTGTGCATAACAGTTGAAAATTTTGAACGCAAAAGTCGCGTATTAACTCATTATTTTAAAGACACCTAAAAAAACAAGAAAATTTCGAAGACTGAAAACCAGAAAAAAAACACTTAAACGCCAAGACCCGGACTCCAAATCTCGTCAAAATAGGACAGTGAGTAGGGTGATCTAGAAGTGCCGGCAGCCGCGGGTAGGGATGACAAAAAACGTCGATGTTTTTAAAACATAGATTTTTGGAGTATAATCATTGATAATATAATTTCGATATTTTCTACAGATCGAAATATTTGGTCAGAAACATCGATGTTATCACAAACAATTTCTCATGATTTAAATGTAATATTCAGTTTTTTTATTGCTCGCAATCAACAGCCATAGACAACTGTCACTGTTGTCGATCGCCAAACGGTACGAAACCGTTCGTTATTTGCCACCTTTCTCCAGTGTTCTTACTTTCATAATATATAATTTGGTACATTATAATATCATTAAACTGCATTTTGAACCTTCACTATACCTAGGACATTGATTAGAAAATGAAGATGACAGTCAAAAGGCAGAATAAACTTTAAACTAATATTAACGTGTTGTGTTTCACAAAAGAACCGGGACATTTTACTTCGAAATGTTTCATCAAAATTACAACATCGATATTTTAAACATCAAGGTTTTTTTCGATGTTTTCATCGACATCGAAAACCTTTTGGTGATGTATCGACGTTTTTGCAACGGGCAAACGCGCAATATCTGAAGGTCGAGTCTGGCAAGTCCAAGTTCGCTGTTGTGGGGGGGGGAGAGGTAATTAGCTGCGGAGAGAGGGGAAATGGAGAAAGGAGAGGGGGAGGAAGCGATTCCGTTGATCCCACTGGCATTTTAGGAGCCACGATGCCCTGAATCCCAGCATTTGGGCAGGTCTGACGTCGGATGTTCTGATATAAATCGTGTATATTTGAATTAACAGTAAAACGGGTGGGAAATTTTTATTTATTTATTTCAACGCCAACCCTTGGTATGTAGCCATTACCAAGCGCGTAAGTGGCGAAACGCTGTTGCTCATTGAGCGTTACCAAGGGGACACATGTGTTGGACCACGGACGCGACCAACTTTGTCCCCGCTGTGAATTATTATTATTGTTGTTATTACTGGTCTTATTATTAAAGTGATAGGGTGATGTTGAGAAGTGAAAGGACAGGATGATGGTGGGAGGTGAAAGGAGGGATCGTGAGAGGTGGGAAAATGCAATCTTTAATGTAAAGAAATTCTGAATAAATACAAATCTGTGATATATACCTTGCGATATCCTCCTTCAATATAGTTACGTACAAAAGCCCCTCGCAAAATACTAGCAGGTCTTCCTCAAGGATCAGCACTCTCACCCACTCTATTCAACAACTGCAGACCTACCCACTACAATTCACACCCAATTAGCACAATTCGCCGACGATACAGCAATCTACAAGTCCAGCCATTCACTCAAGATCATTACCGATAGAATACAACACCACCCAAATAAAATAGACAACTAGTCAACATTGTGGAAAATCAAACTTAACCCAACTAAATCAACCGCTAAAATATTTTCACTCAGACCATTTGCCCACCCACCACCATTACATATAAATAAACACACAATTTCTTGGACATCACACAACCAAACAGTAAAATATCTCAGGCTGAACTTCGACACAAGACTCAACTGGAAAACACACATAACACTGAAACAACAACAACAAGCAAAAATAAAAATAGCTCAACTAAAACCCCTTATCAACTTCAAAAGCTGTTTATCCCTAACAAATGCCATTACATTTTACAAAATAATAGTCAGACCCCTAATGCTGTACGCATGCCCTATCTGGACCAACGCATCTATCTCCAACATCAATAAACTTCAAATTGTCCAAAATAGATTTCTCAGAATAGCAACACATGCCTCATGGTTCATTTCAAACGCCCACTTTTCCAACAATTTTTACTCCAACCTAAATACAATAAAGCAAGCACTCCACTACAACCTGGCCTCATTAAATGATCTCCCAACCAGAATTAAAAACAGATTTCCTTTCGAAGCCTTCTTACAAATTTTCTCCGTAAACTGTTCGAAGAAGGGGCTCTTGTAGTCTCCTACACCAAGAGTACAGTAGTTGTGTTAAATTAAGTTTAGTTTAAGTTATAAATGGAAGCCATCAAAACACATGATAGAGTAATGTATTACTGAACTGTGTACTATCATACAATGAATAAATTATTATTAAAAACAAAACGTACAAAAGGGTTACACGTAAAGAGCCAGGTAATTTCAGTATTAAACACATTTCAAAAGATTCACCTTAAAATGACACAAGAAAACTTCACAAGAGCCAAAAAGAAAAAAAAAAATCCACAGCACGAAAACTTCGGAGTAGCTAAACATGGCGAGCTCGTAAATTACCCGAGGAACGAGCTTGATCAAACGGCCACCAGATGGATGCGCGCCGGGAGTCGCGTGGGACCGGGCAGATGGGCAACGCAAGGGCGCGCGCTCATCGATTTCTTCCTTGTTTAATCGGACGTCGTCAGCGGACCATTAATCTCCATTATCATTCTTCAGCACGATGACGGGCGCCTCGGGAGGTCTCACGCCTTGGGGGAGGGGGGAGGGGGGAGAGCTGAGGGTGGTAATTGTGGTTAAATTCCGAATCAGTGCTGGAAGGGTGTTGGAGGAACGGAAAAAGCAGACGTCCAACAACGGAGAGACTCGAAAGCACGATTAAAAAAAAGTACGTAATGTACCCTTGTACGTAATGTGTTTTTATATAAAAAAAATTCGTCTGTTTGTAGTCCTGATGAAGGCTGAATAAAAGCCGAAACGTTGGCAGGTTAAAAATGGTTTTGTTTAATGACCTACTCTCAAGAATCATTCCATAATATTAAAAAAAAACGTTTCCTGAATGTAAGTTTCATTTAAGGGACTACAACATTTTTATGTTTGATTGCCGCTTGTGGTAGGTAATACACGACATGTTTCAGCGAATGTAAGTTTCGTGAACGCCTTAGTGGCTAGCTCTCAGTCAGCTCGTTGCTAGCGTAATGTTGGGAAGGGATTGTGGAACTTAGGGAAAACGTGCGCAAATAATCTTCTCCCTCACACGTCATATACAGTTTTCACTGTTTTTTGACAAAATAAATCAAATCACAGCTCTTGGTCAGCGTGCTCGATTTACACTACGTGGCCCCGTGCTCGATTCCCGATCGTGGCAAGACTGTAGTGTGCGTTTTCCTTGTAATGTCCCAGAATATGGTACTGTGTGACGATGAGACAATTATCTTCTTAGGTTGAGAAGACCAAAATACGGCGTGTGGATGTCTACGTCCTAACCACACTACCCCCTTAACGCATGGCCGCGAGGCAGGGACGCCGCAGGTAGGCCTGAGCCCGTTCACGGGCTCTCCCGCCAAGTACATACATACACACATACATTCATGGGAATTAATAGGTAACAATTAAAGAAAATTAAGTTAATTACCTTCGTTAAATGATGTTTTGTCGTATTTTTAGTGAATTATGAAAGTGTTTGTTAGATAAATATCTTTAACGGGTAGCGTCTGTATAAAATATGCATTTTCTGCCAGTAGGTTCTGTGAATGCTTCTATTCCGAAGCGATATTGGATTCGTGTTATATAGATATATCGATGAAAACTGATAATCGCTTCGTGTGTTATCAGGAAATTGAGTCATATCATCAAGAAGCGGTCACAAATCAAAATGTGTTTGGTCCCACAAACTGTGAATGCGAATAATAAAAATTAAAATATTTAACATTTATTTAATTACTTCATTTTAATGATTTATTACAAAAATATTAGAAGAATACATTAAGAAAATAATATAATATTTTAGAATAGAATGTTATTGACTATTACTCTGTTACAATAAAAAAAATATAAGAAGTGAAAATGAAACATAAAAATGAACTAGCATATACACGTATCCTTCGCGTTAATAGAATCTTAATCCCAGCCTATCAAGAACCTTCCTTGCAATGCCCCAGAATATGTTACTGTGTGACATATTCGTGACTAGCAAAACACACTAGTCTAGACATTTCGTGATTAGCAAAATAACATAAAGATTGCTTTTCCTGAGAGTTTTCCGTGGTTTCCGCATCGCTAACGTGATAATAACGCGTAGCAAAGACTCGAATACTGCAAGTGGGGCCGCCCCAGAAGGGAGCTCAGGGACACAAGAGCCGCCACTTCCCGTGGGACGCGGAGGCTGCTGCCGCCGCAGAAACCAGAGCGTCGCGGCGCCGCCAAGACGCCGCGATCCAGCGTCGCAGCCGACGCACTCCACTGCGCTCCCCGGCGCCTCACACAGACCGAATACCTGACGGGCGCGGACAGATCTGGAGGACTGATTGATTGGTTCGTGATTCCGGGCGCGTCAACTACAGAGGTCATTAGTCCCGTAAGTGTAGGGTGTGTTTTCCTCGTGAGGTGGCGATGATCTTTTCCCCGCTGGATGGCGAGATCCGGCGCCGACCTACCGTCGACTAGCGGGATTTTCCCCTCAACCAGGTATCTCCCACCAGCGGATCACCGCCCTAACTGGGACAAGCTGTAAGCTCCCGACCGGTCTCCCGGCATGCGTGATAGTGTAGTGCCTGTTAGTGTCTGTGTGTGTAAGGGGTGAGGATAGGACATGGAAGAGGAAGGAAAGATCGCACGCGGTCCGTGGCCCGGTTGTTCGGGTGCTGCTCCCGGCATTGGCCTGGTATTGATCGGAGAAACCACGGAAAACTACTGATCAGAGCCGCCAGCCGCTAGAATTCTCCTCCAGACAGCGACTGAATTCGACCTAGCTGACAAGCTAGTGTCGAAAATCCTGCCGCCGTCGGAACTCTGTCAGGACTGCAGTGACGTCAGTTGATACATTGAGACATCTTTCCCGGTCTGTCTGGAGGAGAATTCTGGCGGCCGGCTGCTCCAATCGGTAGTTTTCCGTGGTTTCTCCCATCAACACCCAGCAGATGCCGGAGCAGTACTCTAACAAACGGGCCACGGACCGCGCGCGATCTTTCCTTCCCTTTCCTTGTCCTATTCTCACCCTTTACGCACACATACTCACATGCACTACACTACCACTTGTCGGGAGACCGGCCCGCAGCTTTAGAGCCTGTCCCGGATGGTTTGGTGCCCCGCTGGTGGGAGATACCTGGTACGGGGAAAACTCCAATAGCTGACAGGCAGGTCAGCGTCGGGCCTCAACATCGAGAAGAACTTCGAAAAACATGCACTAAACTTATGGGACTAATGACTTGAGCAGTAGAGCCCGTAATCACAATCAATTAATCAATCAATCAAATAACCGATTACACAAGCGTCACTGACGCGGGAGGGAGGGGGATCCCCGTCGAATGTTTTCATGTACATGTATGCAGGTGTTTTATTCTTTTTTTCTGAATATATACCATTTCACTGTAAAATTGGCATTTATCGCAGTATAATGCTTCATGTTTACACTGAAAAGTGTGTGATATGTTACAAGAACATTCAAAAAGTGAATCGATAAAAAGGTGATTGCACAAATGATTTGCTGTCGTCACTCGCAAGAAAGTAAAAACTGCTTCAGAAGACTCTCACGAATTGACTGTTTGATTTCAGTCTATCTCTACGAGCTTGTATTTTCATACCTAAAAGATTGGAACAATGACATTTTTTATTCTTTAGTTGAACATTCTAGCGTATTGAAATGATTTTTATTCAAGCTTGGATACTCAACAACTTAATTTTTACAGAAATTTTCCAACTTGGCATCACCAATTTTTAAATAAAGAATATGCCGAATCAAAAAATTAAGATGTTCAGAATGATATTTACTTTGAGGTGCAATATTCTACGTCGCAGTCGGTTTTACTTTTTTAATTTAATTGTTATTATTTCAGTGTTTTAATTCTCTCTTTGCAGCTCTTCTATTAAACCTGGAGAAGAAAGTCCAGATACACATTTGTGTAATTATAGAAAATTCAAACATTTAAATGAAAAATCGGAAATATGTGAAGATTTTGAGTACGTGTGTTTGATCTTTGACACATGTAGTGTGAGCTTTATATAATGTAAACTCAAAGGCTAAAGGATACATTGCAAATTCCTAGGGCCTAAAGTTATGTCAGATCTATACGACAAAATCAATTTTGGGACGTACGGTTAAGCCGCTGGTGTTGTTTGTGCGGTGAAAGTGTTGTACCATTTCATTACTTGTAGCATCTTTGGACTTCATTATGAATATTAATGAATTACCACAGGGAGAGAAAATTTATTAAGGCAAAGGAAAATCATGTAAATTTAAAACGGGGTTAATTCGTAGAAGTTACAGTTGAACAAACTTTAAAATAAATACTTCCTCCTCGTTCGAAACCACAGAAATTTAGTAATACCTCATTCACTCCCACAACACTCACAAGTTATTCTTTATTTTATTTTATTTATTTATTTATTTATTTTAGTTTCAACTGAAATTCGTTTGGTGATACTTCCTAGTGAAATGTTCACAGGGGGTATGGTTTGTGTGCTCCATATTGGCGAGTCTGTTGTTATTATTAAAGGACGTTGTCCCTCATTGTGCGTGATGGGTTATCCGACTCCACCTGCTCCTGACTCCATCCGTTCATTAGGAAACAGAGTAGCACATACTGTCGAAAAATTTTGTTCAGTGGCAGCCGTGGACGTTTTGCAATTTTTGGCGTAATTCCAGCAAAGTTTGACAGCTATTTCTATACTCCTTGATAACACGATTCAAGCAGTGACAGCGTATTTGGTTGCGAGGCCTCAACTGTAGCGGAGGAAGGTGGGAGGTTCGAGTCCCGACGGAGGCATGGTAGAATTTTCGATACCTCTTAAATAGTTGGGTCAAAGTCGACCCCTGAATAAATTTTGTTGAGGTCGGCTACACTGATCGGTCAACTGGGAGGTTTGCAGGGGTCAATTTGTGAAGGAACCTGGAGCAGTGCCCTAAACACTAACCGGATTGGCAAGAAAAAAGCAGCAACATGCATTTATGTGAGGATTGACATCATTGGGTCGAAAAAAATATTAGATAATATAACGAAATAGAATAGAAGGTTGCTGTTTAGAAATGAAGTAGATTAATAAAACAATATATTTATTTTGCATTCTCCTACAGTTCTTTCTCATGAATATAAATGGTACCGGGATTTGTCGGGAATGTTAATAGAGATAGGCATCGGTTAATTTTCAGATGTTTTAATTTAGTCATTCATATATTCATGTCATTCATATCACGTCCGATATAGTCCCTGAACAATCACAAAAATATACCTGTATCTAGTGCATATGTGCTGTTTTGAATGAAGGAACGTGTATATTTGAAATTTTTCCAGTGGAGAACAATCTCGATAACGTGCGTCAGGTATCAACGAACGTGTTAAAAAGAGATAAGGGACAGCAAATACTATATATTCACCACAAGTTCATGAACACAACTTAGTTTCCAGCAATGTAGACATTACCAACGCAGCGTGTACAATCGGTCCATGCAAATGAATTTGAAAGGTGTTGTTTTCGACCGAACCTTTTCCACGATCAAATGCGGAAAAAAATAAAACAATTTACGCTGAAATTTATTTACATTGTTTTTTCCGCCCGTAGCGCCAGGCCGGGGGTCTGGTTAGGTAAATATTTCACGATGTGCATCAGTTATATTTTATTTCATCATTTCGGTTCGGCGCTTTTCATCGCGTGGACGCTAACCACAATTCGTGAGGTCCTGCCCTCTACGTCGACCTTGTGTGGGGCACAGGATTGGGGAGGGGGCAACAAATAACTCCAGCTAATGAGTGAAATGTATGCCGTGCAATTACAATTGGATAAAACGTATCAATATTTCCAAACATTTATTAATTGGCGGTGTTTAAAGGAGACTGGCTGCCAGAGATGGAACGAAAGCGTGTATGGGGTGAGTCAAATGAATAAATAGATCGAATGGCCCAATTCGTGGGGGATTGGCGAGAGCAAATGTACGCAAAAGTTGTTGTTGTTGTTGTGTAATAAAATAATTACTCTTAATATAGCTTATTTAATTTTTTGATTATTACTTGAAAACGTTACATTTAATATAATTTTATTTTAAAATATTTTGTTAAAATTGAATGGGAGAGAGCGATACATAAATTTGATTTCTGATGTCTGTAACGGTCACATACGAAACTGAGAAACATGAATTTCCCATCCAGATACCAAATGAAGTTCGTCGTGAGACAATGTAATAAGAATTACCAAGAGAACGCAATAAAGCTGTAATGTTTAAATTTCTCCAAGTTTGCAAGAGGAAAGTTGGGGAAGATGAAATTATAGCTTCCTGAAACTACAAAATGGTGTTTTAGAAGTCGCCCGTACTATTTGTATCTTCATTTCAGATTGCAACACAATTTCTAAAATAATAATTACATTACATGCATTACAAAAAGGTTCAAGTAAAATATGATTTTTTAAAAACTTTGCAGTTCTTAACAGCCACTCATTAACCTTCGGAATGCAGTACATAGCATTAGTATGGTGTACTCTCATCCTCTCTAAAAGTGAAATACGTGATAGTGAATGGTCTGAGTGGATACATTTCATTAACTGTCATTCCTGAAGAAAATAGAAGTCAGTTCTGTTTACTGCGCATTTTTGAATAATTTATGGAATGATTTATGTTGTATTATTAACATCTGATATGACTTTCAAATCCTCTAGCTTGAAAAACAGATCGATATTATTTGTGCGATATTCCCAGAGTGAAATGAATCACCCATCGCAACGGTGACATTGTTTTTCCTTTGACGTACCTCTGCGCTGCGGGGTACGCACGTATCCTTTGGCGATTAATCTGTGGTCACGGGGTAAAAGTTCTTTTGTCAAAAATCTTACTTTGGAGAAAACAAGTGTTAGACTATTGAGTCGCCTTTGTTTCCTAACGCCAAGCTATATTTCCCAACGCTTTTTTTTGTCGTTAAGGAGGCAGCATTTGAATTCGGTCGTTTTACTAAAATAAAATATAGATACTTAACTTGCAGTATCAGTACTCAACCCAATTTCGCCAAAAATTGACTTAAGAACTTTCACCCCGAGACCACAGAAATATCAAGCAGCGCGAATGGAGTTATATTCTTACGATGAGACGCTCTGAACAAAAGAGTTGCCATTTACAATCCTAATATTGCTGCGGAGCGATATGTCTAACTCCTTCGGGGGCGAGACACCTCAATAATTTCCTACTGAAGGAACAACAACAACAACAAACAAACAAACAAAATAATGTTATGCACGGGTGGAACGTGTCCAGTTATACTCGTATTGTTTCCACAGAATAGGCTAATCTTTGAGGTAATCACAATGTGATATAATCCCAATAAGTCACCAAATAAAATACGATTATTTCTCCAAATACATTTATAAAAATACCCTGACCTAAATGTTACCTTCTTTGGGTGAAAATAGGAAGTCAGTGTTTGTCATAAACAATGAAATGTTTATACACACACGAGGCCTCGTTGCTTCTACAGTTTTCAAAAGAGTTTTGCCCAACACCAAATGTGTACGTCATTTACGACAACTTCCCTTCACTGGCTATTCTCTTGGAAAGAAAAATTGAAACATTAGTACTTGTGACCCAGGTGAGTTCCGTTTCTAGTGATCATATCACGCCATAAACGTGAATATTTTTAATACTTAGGGCTGTCTGAAAACGGCCTTCGTGCGTTTACTTCACAGGATTCTTGGAGTTACTTTCCTCTCTGTTCTGTTGGGTACACCAACGTGCGAAAATAAAATATATCAACATTGCACTAGTACTTAAGAAATCTTGTGCTTCTAACGATACATCGTTGGCGAGAATTCTCACTGAGATATTTTAGAAAAAGATGTTAAACAACCATGCGAATAAACTGGATTACAAAATATCTGCTGATAAAATAATTTTCCGAAATTCTAATAGAAGAGGTCTATTTAAAAATATAAAATAGTTTCCCCGGAGAACTGCAAACATATTTCATTTGTATAGTGGGAAATTCGACAGGCAGATTCAACGCGTTTCCAGCGCGCCTTAAAATTCCAAAAATTCAAATTTCAAAAGTCCAATGAAAAAGGGGGATAATCTGGCCCTCGTAGTGGATTAAAAAAAAGTTCACGTGGCGAAGGATCATTTTAAACACGTAGAATGTTTCATAGAACCATTTGTAGCGCTTGAAATTCAAACGAAACAGCCGAACAAATGGCAACCAGACACAACGCGTTTCCAGCACGTCTTAATTCCAGAAATTCAAATTGCAAACTGCCAATGAAAATAGTGGATAATCTGGTCCTCATACTGAACTCCAAAAAAGCAGACAAGTTCACATGCCCATGGATAATTTTAAAAACGCAGAAAGTTTCGTGGAATTATTTGTCCCGCGTGAAATTCAACCGAAACAGCCAAACAAACGGCGACCAGACACAACGCGTTTCCAATTCGCCTTCCCCGCACGAACCGAACGTTCGCGCCAAGCACAGTACGCTCCCTAGCGCCATTGTTCTCGCGTGGCACGCGGCAAGGCGGGGCGGGGAGCGAGGCTGGTAGGGTCGGGGTGGGAGGGGGTGGGGTGGGGTGGGGCGGGGTGGGGTGGAGCAGGGTGGGGAGGGGTGGGGTGGGTGAGGCGGGTTGGGGTTGGTGGGGCGGGGTGGGGTTGTTGGGGCGGGGTGGGGTTAGTGGGGCGGGGTGGGGCGGGGCAGGGCGGGGTGGGGCGGGGCAGGGAGGGGCGGGACGTGAGAGGCGGGGCGGTGAGGAGCTGGGAGTGGCAAGTGGGAGCGGCGCGGGGCGGGATGTCGCGCGACGGGGACCAGCGGGGAGGGGCCATGTGCGACGCGGCGGGGAGAGGCGGGAGGCGGAATGGCGTGGTGGAATGCGGCAGGGTGCGACGGGACGGAGCAGGTGGCCCAAAGGCAGGGCGGGGGGTGGTAAGGCGGGGCAGGACGGGGGTGGGAGAAGCGGGGAGGAGCAGGGCGGGGCGGGGAGAGGCGGAGCGGGGTGTCGCGCGGCGCGGCGGGGACCAGCGAGGAGGGGCGGAGTGCGACGCGGCGGGGAGAGACAGGAGGAAGGCGGGTCTAGGAGGAGCTGGGTGGGGAAGGGGCGAGGGCTGGGAGAGGCGGGGAGACGGAGTGTGGCGGAGAGGAACGATGAGGGACGGAGCGGGGCAGAGCGGGGCGGAACGGGGCAGGGAATGGAGCTGAGCGTGCGCGGAGGGAGCTGGGTGAAGCTGGGAGTGACGCGGCGTGGCGTAGCGCGGCGAGATCGGCAAGGTGCGACGGGGCGTGGCAGGAGACGGAGTGGCGGTGTGGGGCGGAGCGGAGTAGCACGTGAGAATGGGATGGGGCGCGGTACGACGGAGCGCGGGGTGCGGCGCGACAGGGCAGGATGGTGAGGGGCGAGGCGTGGGGGAGGGGGCGTGCGCTCGCGGCAAAATTCCATCGGAGCTCATGAAGCCGGGCGTTCCTGCGGCGAGGCGTATGCGCGCGCCCGCGCTTTGGAAAAGAGACCCGTCCATAACAACACCCCGGCGCGGGCGCGGGCGGGGGCGGGGGCGGAGGGTGGGTGAAGGGCCACGGCGCCCGCATCGGGTTGCGCCCCGCGCGTCCGCCTGCACGCACACGCGCGTGGCCAAAGAGCGGCGCGGCGCCACCGTCGCTCCGCAGTGGGGCGAAACACCAGTTGTCATGGACCGATTGGGGTGTACGAAAAGAGGACTTGAGGGTAGTAACAAAGTCCTAAAACCCAGGTGCCCACCCTGGAGCACCCAGGTGCCCACCCTTCCTAGAACAGTTGTGCAATCAGGCAACCGGTCGCACTTCACATACGATGGGCTGACATGACTGGGGTATGGAATTCACTGTAATAAAAAAAGCATAATATTCACGTACATATGCATTTTCTTTCTCATAAACATCTAATAACAATTGGGAATTAATATCGTCACATAAAATATCGTGTATATTTAAAATTGCATCATATAAACATTAATAAATTTTCGAACACACAAAAATTGTCGATCCATAAAATGGATTCGAAGAGGATGAAGAACGTTCAATATTTACAAAAGTAAATGAACACTAGCATTCACCAGACAATACAAGTTTTGTACGAAATATAAAATACGTACTACGTAGTTTACAACGTGCTACCTACCCTTGAGGAATATAGGATCACTCTGCGATCATTCGTCATATGCATTTCTAATAATAAATCATTTACTGTTCACAAGGTAGACACTTTGAAAGTGTGGCCGCGTTCATGAAATGTTCTCAGGTCGCAAGAAAAAAAAAATTAAGTTTGTTGGTTGGTTTGCCTGTCTTGATTTCGCTGAGCTGAAGGTCGGCCAGGGTTTAAAGAAGGCATCGTACATTTTTTAATTATAATTTGTGAAAAAATATTAGAACTTATGAATTTTGTATTTTGAATGCCAAGAGGGCATCATTAGTTTTAGCTCAAACTGAGTGAGCACAGAAAAGATAAAGTTGGACACTGTACTCGACTTGTAGGCAATGGAGTTTCGTCTCTAAAAACCGCATTTAAAAAACGTTTTTGTACGAGGCCCGTCCAGCAAGTAAGTTTCCCTTGATCGTCGTCAAGAAAAAAAAATAATTTCATGGAAACACTTCATAGTAGCTGATGCAGCACATGAAGCAATATTTTTGCCATTACATCTCCACCAGAATTGAGACATTTGTTGCACCTCCATTTGTATCTGTGTGACGTAAGAGGAAATCAACCGCCTGGGATAGGTAGCAGTGTTTGACGGCGACTTGGAAACCTGCGTTACTGTGATTCGCGTAATGTTGACCAGACAGTAATTTCTTGGGGAGTAAGAAAAGAGGACTTTAGGGTGGGAACTAGACTATACGGAGAACGATCGATCATATGACTGGCCACACACAGCTCATCTCACAACAGATTTTCTGCAGCAGTTCCAATGGCAGGGTCTGTCATTAGAACAGCCAAAAATGCGTATCCAAATTGAAGATTTACTTCTTAAGGGACATATCTCCATGAAACACCTTTTTTTATTTTTTTTCAAAGACGTGAAGAATTCACTTTCGGCTTCATAGTTCAAAATAGAATTCTAAATTTTTTGGATACAGTTTAAGATAGGAACACAATTTGTGAACACAATTTGGCAGCAGGTTGAAGAGGCGTCATAAAAATACGTTCGTACGATGAACCTAGAAAATAAACGAAAATGGAGATGCATCACTTTTGTTAAATAGGTACTTCATTCATGACGGAAATGTAGACGTAAGATCTTCGGGAATAAACAGCTTGGGCAGGAAAACCCTACAAAGCAAAATTCCGTTCATAATATTTAGTTTTTCTCAGCACACTGTGTTAAGAGCATTTGAAACAAATGTCAATATGCGATGGATTGATCAGTCGTATTTTCATCGTCGCGCAACGTCAGGAATTCCAAATAATTGCTTTTGGTAGATATGAAGTAGATAACTAGTTAGCAGCACTTCCACGATGAGAGCACAGCTGTAGATATGTACAGGAGTTAACATTCTGCGTGTGGCAAAAAATCAGGAGGGAGGAGCCAACTTATTATGGGCGAACAGTGGCCATTAAATCATAAATCCAGCCATAAAAGTACTGTAATTCGAAAAGTAGCGGGAGGCAGAAACGATGTTGGAGCTGTTTGTGATGCACCATCAGTTGAAGAACCGGCACGTGCCACGCGAGTGCCGATCCGACCATCAAGTTTTACGAGACAGAGCCAAACGGTTTAAAAAAAGAAGAGGGAAAGTATCCTGAGCAACGAATCGTCAGATCTACAAGAGCGTGTAACTAACATTCATTTATTTGTATTGCCGTGTTTCGGCATTTCCCTTATTTCCCATTTCCTCTTTGTATTCTAATTTTTGTGCGTTTTATTTATTTAGTAAGTCATTTGTTACTAATGTTAAACACATTTCATTATTCTTTGCCTTAGTATACTGTTACTTAAGTTTTTAAACTACGGACCCATGGTATTTACTCCAGAATAAATCTCCATCGTATCAAAACAGCGGCAAAGAGACCGTACGGCACAGCGAAGGAGAAATATACTGATGAAAACAGGAGAAAAAAAGACACTGCCGTTAGGAGAAACGACTCCAATCAGCTTCGAAAGCACTTGTTTTATCGTGTTGGCCTTCTTACTGTGTATGTACTTGGTTCTGAATGTATGTACTGTGTTCTGTTCTTGGCCTTCAGTATTTTTTAAATACTATTGTCTGCGCGTGAATCATATCCTCGGTCAATCCCAGCTTGCAGCAGATCGTTGACTTGAAAATATTTGCAGACCTTGGGGCAAGAACATGCTGTGCCACATTTTTGATGATATTCTGATGAAATTGAGATATTTCGATGCCCTATTGATGTATCTAGATGTTAGGTTTTTATTTTAAAGATTCGCCGCAAGATGGCAGCGTAATTCATAAATTAATGTTCTTTATCCAAATGTGTAGAATGCAAACCTTTCTTCTTTGTATCAGAGCCTACATATTTTATACTTCGGTTTTTCTTTCTTGGAGCGTGGGCGTGTGTCATCAAAATGGAATATCTCACGGTATTTCCCGTCGTTCTCGGTTGTGCCGCTAGGAGTCGCATGATCGCTACTATCAGCAGTGCATGCAACTCATAGCGGCACTCCTAGCGATCATGCAACTCCTAGCGGCACAACTGAGAACGACGGGAAATACCGTGAGATATTCCATTTTGATGACACACTCCCACACGAGCAAAAAAACAACGAAGTATAGGGTAGCATGTTATTGCCTCGAAGTCTTCATTTCATTACATACATTACATAAATTTATCTGGGAATAAGCGCCTTCAGCGGCTTGGAGCATCGCCCAACGACGTCCACCGGCTCCGACTTCGATTTCCGCGTAATGCGTGGATGTTTTCGCCATACGATTATGGCGGGGTTATCTTTCTCATGCAACCATGTAGTTCATCTGAACCTCACCACAACCATAATCATTCACCTGAAATCATAATTCATGGTACCCTACCACCCTTCGTACAGTGGAAGACAATAGAAAACCACCAATGCGGAGATCTGTCCAAAAAAGGAGGGGGCATAAAGCCGTACTTCCTCGCCTACTCTCGACAATTGAATAGAACATTCAACATTAGAAACTGGATGTTTATGAAATTACATACTTTTTATCTTTCTACTTACAGTTTTCAAAATTGTAATCTTGGCAAATCATCGCCGTCCAAACTCAATATCCAATTTTTTCGTTACATATTTAGTATTATTTACATATTTTGCTATTTTCAGAAAATATTTTTATTCTATCAGTTATATCCAATTGTATCACATTTTTTTTATGAAAAGAAGTATTTTAAAAAATCAGCTTTTTTCCTGCATTATTACTGCGTGCTGTCCATTCAAGGTATGCTACAAGAACACGCATTCATATGTTCTCAGCACGCCTGCTTCAGTTACCTCAGAGGCACAAAAGCGATTGAGATCATTTTCACCTTGAGATGTGAGGCGTATCCCGGACGCCGCGTTTCGTGGTCTTGAACCTAAACGTCCGAGAAACTTTGGCGATCGACGTCGTGTAACACTTCGATGACAATGCTGCACGCTACAGATCATTTGCTGGTCGTAGATACCGCCAGCTTGTTCCATTGCTTCTAGTCTGGCCTGCGAAATTACGGCCTTGGCTAACAGAAGCAGCCTTTGCAGCTGACAGGAAAATTGTATGGTACAAAGTATGCATCAGCTTATTCTTTCCAAATGATTTTTAATACGTTTTTATTATTTTAAAAATTTGTTTGGGAAATATTTTATTAATGTAATTTTGTATTAAGTAAATGTGTTTTATAATTATTGTATTCTAATGTTACATATATCCGATTTTACATGTTTATTACATATTCTTATGTTTTCATTACATATTTATGTACATTTTGACGTTTCATATTACATATTTTTCCAGTCTCTACTCATCATCGTCGTCGTCTACAATTGATGGATACACACAAACCTGTTAGCAATGCAGAAAAATCAAATCAACAGTTCGTTTACCGTTGCAATTAGGTTTCCTATAAGTGGCGAACGAAAATGTCTAGTTTTTCAAATGTTGCTAATCTCGTGCTTTTTCCCCCATTTTCTGAACCTCAAGAAAATGTGCGCAGATAATCTTCTCCCCATACCTCACATACAGATTTTACTGTTTTTTTTACCAAATAAATAAATAAACCTGTGAGAACGAGAAGGATTTGTTACTTACATTCGATATGTTTATTTGGAATTGGTGTATATACGTAGCCCTCCCCAGCGTCGGCGGAACAGATACTCCCGGGTAAAGAGCCTCTTTTTGCCACTGTGCCGGGCGGGCGGCGGGGCGCGGCAGCGCGCTCCGACGGGGCGGAAGCGAATTAATTTTCTCATTGCGGGCGGGGATTAGGGGCGGCGCGGCGCGGGGCGGCGCGGGGCGGCGCGGGCGGCGCGGGGGCGCGGAGGGAACTTTTTATTATGCCGCGTAAACCCCAGCGCAGTTCCGCCGGCGGAGGGGGAGGGGGAAGGAGGTAGAGGAGGGGAGGGGGAAAGCGGAGACGAAGGAAAGAAGGAGGCGCCTCTGCAACTTTTCTGCGCTGAGAAACCCTCGCCTCGCCACGCGCGGCTTCCTTCTTGGGCACGTCTTCGTCCTCGTCCTCGACGTCGCCGTGCTTGCTGCCGTTGCTGTCTTTACCTCCATTGTGTCGCTTCTTTTGAATGTCGCCGTGCTCTTGCCCCGCGCGCTGTCGGTGGTGGCTACGCTTTGTCGCGCGTTGGGTTGTCGCTGCGTTGCTATTGCTCGTCGGTTTTATTCTAATACTCTTTTCCGTTCGCCTGCCTCCTGCTCTCTTGTTGGTGTTCTTTGATTCGTCCCTCCTTTCGCCTCTCCCTTCTTCCCTTGTTACCTCTCTTTTTTTTGCCTTCTTGCATTATATCTTCTCTCCTCTTTGCTTAATTTCGCATCTCCAGCCTGTCAGCCTCTCTCTCTCTCCCTACTCGTTTCCTTTATTCCTCCTCTCTTTCATTACTTTAAAACATTGTTTTACTTCACCTTCCCTAATTTCGTATCTTAACTCAGTTTTCTATTCCTCTGTCTCTCTCTTCTCCCCCTCTTTCTCTGAAACCCATAATTTTCTGTTTGTTTATGCTTCAGACGTTTATTTACTTTCTACTGTATGTGGACTTACGTTTCTGACGTAATCAATGTTTTACCTAATCTTTATCTTTTCATTTCGAAATTATTCTCTCTTTCAAGTCATTTTTGGTCACGTTTCTTTTCCTGCAGGTATAGATTTCTTCCCTTTATTTCATCACTTTCTTTTGCTATTCTATGTCTTGTTGATGTTGATAACTACGTAGTATCTTTCGTATCTTAACTTCTTTCGTGATTTTTTCTCTAAATTTGCGCCTGTATTTCTTTCCTTGCCTTCTGGCGCAGAGTCCTGTGTTGTATTCCGTTTTCTCTTCCGCTTAAGCTTATTTTGCTTACTCATTAATTATCTTCGCTCCGTTTTTCAATGCGTATTCAGTCTGTTTTTTTAAATCTGTATATTGTACATCGTATTTGTTTCTTTTTTGGACTACAGTAATTTGTCTGCACCTATCGTAATAACAACAGCAACAACAAGGGGTTGACATCCCTATATGCATATCTACCATAACAAATATACGTCCTATATTTTCTCACGTGTCATCTGTCTTCGGGCTTCTAATGAGGAGTCTTGATTTGTATTCTGTCTCTTTCTTTTCTGTTCTTCATTATTTTCCTGTATCTTATTCACTCTCACCAGCATAACAATTCATCTGTGCCACGAGACACTACAACCGCAATTACATTCTTATTGGTATTGTCCAACGTTGCCAAATATTTATTAACTACAAGCAACTGTTACGGAGGAAAAGGAATGATGTACATCTACATCATAAATTGAAAATTATAAATAGAAGAATTAATCTTACTTACACACATTCCTACCAATACAGCCCCGCCCCGCTTCACCGTTGTGCCGCAATGAGTAATAAAACTTCACTGCGTTGCATATTACTTAATATCATTCCACCCTATAAAGAGCTATTTTATTCTTTCGTAGGAAGTATTATCAGTGGGTAGAGGATTTTTATACCCTAAAAATATTGGAATACGCTTTTAAGAATAAGCATTTATAACCTAAAAAGCCTTAAATATGCACTTTTGTATGTAAATAAAATTAACAATATTTAATTTCCTGTAAAATTCAGAAAAAACATTCTTGGAATGTAAAGATATATTTTGTGCAAACATACCATAATCTACCTTACTTTTCAGAAAAAATCAAGAAAATATTCACCTTAGTATGTCTTGTTGCGTTTCTTGTGCTTGGTTTAAAAATGATGATATCAAGAAATATCCTACATTTGCACACTGTATTTTATCGTCTACAGAAAAGAAAACAAATGCACGTTCTGACAAGCTCTTTTCTAATCAATGAACGTTCGAAAATAAATTGAATCAATGAAAAGATGAAAAGCTTTAGAGACAAGTCTCTATTTTAACGAAATATGCAAAATATGCGCCTATAATTATACTAATAAGCAACAGAAGAAAAAATCGGCGAAATATACACAAAAATGCACTAACGTATTAATCTATACAGCATCCAATTCCAACCTAATGTCAAGAAATTTTACTTAACTACTGCCCTGAAGCAACAAACAAAAATATGCAAAATCATAGAAATCCACAACCTAATTATCAGTCTTACACATCGTTATATTACATTCCAAATTTCAGTTTCTATCTTCATTCGTTGTAGCTAAACGTTATTGCGCCCAAGGTCCATATGGACCTTGATTGCGCCAACTTCTTTCTTCATTAGACAGTAAGATCCTTCTCTGTGTAGCTAAATCTGCCTCTTACAAAGCTGTCTCTATTCTCGTTGCTTCCTGTCACATCTACATTCATTCCTATCTTGGTGATTTTCTTCCAAATTGTCGAACCCTTCCTTTCCCCACCTGCCCGCTGTCTGCCCTATCCGCGTCTACCGCTGCTTCGTCCTGCACTCACCTGGCTGTGACGAAGACGACGGCGTACTACTTAACCTCCCCGCCGGCCTCCTTGCTGCTGGGGAAGCATCTGGGCGCGGCGCGCATCTGTTCTAATTACCCTTTTTTTTCATTTCGCCTCCCGTCCGCTCGCTCGCGGTCGTTGCTAGTAGACCCGCGCCCCGCCCCGACCACCGTCCCGTCCTGCTCCGTTCCACCTCGTCCCCTCCCCGTCCCTGCCCGCCCCGTCCCGCCGCGACACGACCCGCGCGGACCCGTCCCACCCCTCCCCGCCTCGTCCCGTTCCACCCCGGCCCGGTCCGCTCCGTCCCGCCCCATCCCGTCCCGGCCCGGCCCGGCTCGCCCCGGCCCGGCCCGGCCCGGCCGGCCCGGCCCGGCCCGGCCCGGCCCGGCCCGGCCCGGCCCGGCCCGGCCCGGCCCGGCCCGACCCGGCCCGCCCCGTCCCGTCCCGCCCCGTCCCGGCCCGCTCCGTCCCGTCCCGCCCTCCCCCGGCCAGGCTTGCCCCGTCCGGCCCGGCCCGGCTCGCCCCGTCCCGGCCCGGCCCCGCTCGGCTCGGGGCTCGCTCCGGCCCGGCCTGCCCCGTCCCGACACGACCCGCCCGGACCTGCCCCACCCCGCTCTGCTCCGGCCCCGCCTGTCCCGCTCCGTCCCGCCCCGCCCCGCCCCGTCCCGTCCCGTACCGCATCGCCCCGCCAGGACCCGTCCCACTCCGCCCCGCCCCACCCCTCTCCTCCCCTCCCCGCCGCGTCCCACCCCTTCCTGCGGCCATTGTGTCTTCTGGGGAAATGAGCCACGACCCCGGCAATTACAGCATTAATTATGATTCTGAAACATATTAGATATTTTACAGAGAAGAAAAATTTCAATCAAACATCGCAAATTAAAAAAAGAAAATCTTTAGTTTTCAAATCAATATAGTTAATTTTTTTACTTAATGTGAGAAGTATATTTATCGCAAATACAAAACGACCGTACGTTAATGCTGCGTACAAACACTTGTATTAATTAAGTTGATATTTCTGAAGCGTTTTCAGCAAAACATACATATGAATGAATTTAACCTTTAATTAATCAGAAACACGGGTTTAGCATCAATCGTACCATATCCCGGAAAAGGCTGACATCCATTCCTTTGTTACACGACTTTCCGAGTCGATTACCGAATTTATTTGTTTGCATGTGCAAAAAGGCTAGCAACTTATTTGATATTCCATTTTTTCCAGCTCCATTTGTTCCAAAAGCTCCCGACCAAAAACGCCTGTAGCTCGAATGTTTGCTCCTCATTTCGCGTCTCCTCCTAATTTAGTGACGCAGAACAGGACATGCTCCGTCCGTCCGTCCGTTCGCAAAAAGAACATCTGGGACATCACATTTCATCAGGGCGACGGGCCGCTTAAATATTCTCGTAGCCGCGAACGCAGCCGGACACGACCGGACAGCGGGCGGGCCGTTACATATGCAACGTGTTTTTCCGAAAGCCCGAAAAGGCTGAAAAGCGGCGACAGGGCGCCGGTCGCCCGGACGGGCTCCGGTGGAGCAGCCGGGGCGGTGGGAAGGGAAGGGAGGGGAAACAAAGGGAGTGGAGGACGCGTGATGCCAGAGACGAAGGAGGGAGATGGGGGTGGTCAACTGACGTGGAGGAGGTGGGAGGTCCCGTCGATGTGATGTGGGTAGTGGAATGGTGGAAAGAGAAGGGTGGGGGGAAAAGGGGAGGGGTGGAAGGTGAGGACCTGTGATGCCAGAGACGAAGGGAGGGAGATGGGTAGTAATCTGATGTGGAGGGGGGGAGGTCCCGTCGATGTGATGTGGGGACGTGGGCAGGTTAGGTTTTGTTAGGAACAGTGATGGGGTGTGAGGGTGGGAAAGCCAGAGCCGCAGCAGAGATGTGGTGGATGTGGAGACGGTGGTGGCGCGCGGCGAAGGCAGCGGCGGAGAGATGAACTGTGGTGGGGCGAGCCGGAAACTCGGCGCGCGCTGAGATGACGGGTCATAGCCAAATGCGATCGCAGTGCCGGGGCAGAGACAATGACGGGACGAAAAAGTAGACGCAGTCGATATTGGTCAATACGCGCGAAATAGGTGTGACAAGGGCATGAAAGTAGAAAGAAGAGGGTGGGAAAGTGGGTGGCGAGGGAGTGAGGAAAGAAATGAGAAATAAGCGACGAAGTAGAGTTAAAAAGCGATGAATGGGGGAGGGGGTACGAAGGAAATGAGGGTAAAATAGTCTGGGAATGAGCTAGGAGCTTGAGAGTGATCAGGGTAGTGGACAAGGAATGAGCAAAGCAAGTAGGCGTGTTATCCACAAGGGAGTAGGCGGGTTATACACAAGGACGTAGGTGGGTAATGTACAAGGAAGTAGGAGTGGAATGAGTGGAGAAATATGCGGTGAAGATGAGAGAAACTGGGAGAGAAGCGGGAAAATCGAAGAGAGAGAGACAATGAAATAGGAGGCGTCGTGTCAAAGGCAAAGGCGCGGACTCTTCGGGGCCGGACGAGACGCACGACCGCACGACCTCGGGACAGTAGAGACAGAGAGCGGCCTCAGGTGAGTGGGTGTGGTCCCAGCGCGCAGAAGGGGGTGCGGGGCGCCGTGGGCGGGGACGCGAGCGTGTAGTGAGCTGTGGAGCGGAGTGGAACGGCGCGGAGAAGGGGGTGGGGCGCCGGGGACGGGGCGGGGACGGGGCAGGGGCGGGGTGGGGTGGCGGGGGCAGAGCGTTGTTGGCGGGCGTTGGGGGGCGCCGGGGGCGGGGCGCCGGGGGCGGGGCGCCGGGGGCGGGGCGCCGGGGGCGGGGCGCCGGGGGTGGGACGGGGGCGGGGTGGGGTGGCGGGGGCAGAGCGTCGATGGCGGGGCGTTGGGGAGGGCGCCGGGGGCGGGGCGCCGAGGGCGGGGCGCCGGGGGCGGGGCGCCGGGGGCGGGGCGCCGGGGTCGGGGCGCCGGGGCGGGCGCTGGGGGCAGGCCGCGGGGGGCGGAGCGCCGTCTGCGGGGACGCGAGCGCGTGGCGAGCAGCGAAGCGGAGAGGCGCGGCGCGTGGCGGCGCAACGTTTCGACGGCGGACGCGTAAATATTTGACGGCGGGGGCGGGGCGTGGGCGGGACGGCGGCGACCGGCCGGTGATGGGAGGTGAGCACCGGCCGGACGCCAGGGGGAGAGGGCGGTGGCCGCGAACGCGGGCGGCCGGAGACCGGCTGCTGGCCCACCGGGGAGACAAGCGCGTGTGAGTGCTAGGCAGTGTACCGCTGTCGAAGAAGAGAATTGAAAAACCCGTGATGTGATGTTGCTTGTGTAGCAGAGGATTCGTGACCGGAGAGAGTCGGACGAAGGGAAACGCATGGAGCAAATGAATGATGGTCACTGGAGACTGGGAGGTTTTAGACAGACGATTTCGGAGAGATAATAGTGAATTGCACGCTTCCGTATCAGTACTGTATGAACTGTACATCCCGATACCGTACAAGAGTACGAAATATGGAGTAGGGGCAAAAAAGAGCAACGAGAGTCAGCGAAACCGAAAGAGGAGTATTCTAAGGCCGGAAAATAAGAATAGATCTCTATATACGAATAACTAAAAATGCCAATCATCGGAAATAGCACATTTGGGTGAAGCGAGTGGACGAGGAAAAATATTTTGAGCAAATTAAATGAAGAGGACAGGGATTACAGACGATGAGACGAAGTACTTCGGGCACGACAAGCGCAACGAGATAATGATGAACTGGAAAACCTGATTTAAGCTAATTCCGTGAATGTTTAATTATTTCCGTAAGAAGTCCATTGGGCGAAGGCGCTGATTAACAGACGGCGGCAACGGATCTAAAGCTGAAAATATAACTTCGAATTTTGCATCGACCAACTCGCAGCGTAGTGGCAATTTCTAAAGCTCGAAACGGTAGGCAAAAAAATAAAAGAATATCGCAAAGTAAATTGAGACATTAGCAATCGGGAGAACTGAAATTGTGTCAAGAATGGAAGGGTAGGGCAATTATATCCAAATATGTTTATTTAAGCTTCCCAGCCACAATATCTGATGTCTGATGTAGTTACACCGACTCACTCCAATGAAGTCTGCGTCGAAATCAAATCGCACAAAAGTGCGTGCGTGTGAAATTGATGTAAAGGGCACTCAAAACATATTTTTTACCAAACAGTTAGTAGCTAATATAGACTTTTTTTTTTAACCAGCGAACAATTGGTGTTTACGTGACAGTCGAAGCGCAGACAAATGTGTCAATCACATTCTTCCATTAATGCGCGCAGGGGCGGCTGAGCGGCGCTGGACGCGAGCGCTCGGGCGGGAATTGCCGGGCGGCGGCGAATCAACGGAATGGGCGTGGGCGTGGGCGGGAGGGCGTGGGCGGGTCGCGCGCGGGCGGCAGCGGCAGAATCGGCGTCGGAGGGGTGGGCGGCGGCGGCGGCGGCGGTCCGGCGGCGGACGGCCGCGCACGGAATCGATAGCAGGCGTCATCAGCGCCTCGGCCCGCCCCCGCCCCCCTCGCGGTCCCCGATCGCGAGCATCGACCGCCCGCCCGAGCGCGCTCGCGAACAGTCTCATTCCCGGGCGGCGGCGGTGGCGGTGGGCGGGAATCACTTTGACCGCTCGCCCGCGCCGCCGACCCTGCGGAACGCCAGCGCGCGCACCTCCGGGATTAACCGCCCACGCCGCCTCCGCTCTCGTCCCATTCACCTCCTCGCCCACTCCCTCCTCTTCTGCCGCCTCCGACCAGGTGAATGCCCACCAGGCGAATAACGGAGCAAGTACCCTAACAAACGAGCCACGGACCGCGACCTTTCCTTCCTCTTCCTTCGTTCTATCCTCTCTTACACACACAACACACACACACACACTAACATGAACTGTAGTATCACACATGCCGGGAGACTGGTCGGAAGCTTACAGCTTGACCCGGCTGGGGCGGTGCCCGAGCGTGGGAGATACCTGGTTGGGGGGAAAATCCCGCTAGTCGACGGTAGGTCGGCGCCGGATCACGCCATCCAGCGGGGAAAAGATCACCACCACCACCTCACGAGGAAAACACGCACTACACTTACGTGACTAATGACCTAAGTAGTTGACGCGCCCGGAAACGTGTCAATCGATCAATCAATCAACCAGGTGAATGCCGGTCAAGGACAGAACCAGACGATTTTTGCAGGGGAGGGGAGGCATGATAGATATTGTTAAAAAATAAACATAATTATTATATTGTATATTATATCTGTAGTGTATATACGTAGTGTATAATATTATTTTTTAAATAATTACATAATTCCAAGATAATATTTAAATACATTTTGACAAATAAGGGTAGGTAACAAACAAGCACGGACAACGCGCGATCTTACCTTGCTATTGTTTGTTTTCTCACTCATTTTATACAATTACTTTCATACACTGTACTGCCACAAATGTTGGAAGCTTGTAGATCGTCCACGCTGGAGCAATGTCCCGCCTTGGGAGATACCTGGAAAAGGAAATCTCACCAGCCACCTGTAGATCGATGTAGGACCTCAACATTCGGGGGGAAGGGGAGGAATACCGCCACCTCCAAGGCAATGACCACAGCAGTTCACGCACTGGCAAACATCAATCAATCTGACAGTCTGTGTGCCCCTCCTAGCATCGGACCGGGAGAGACTGCTCAGGGCATCAACTGATGTCACTGCAGCCCCTCTGACAAGGAGGTCCTAGGTTCGAGTCGCGACGGCGGCAGGATTTTCGACACCACCTTGTCAGCTAGGTGGAATTCAGTCGCTGTGTGGAGGAGAATTCTAGCGGCCGGCTGCTCTGATCGGGAGTTTTCCGTGGTTTCTCCGATCAACACCAGAGAATGCTGGAGCAGTACCCTAACGAACGGGCCACGGCCCGCGCGCGATCTTTCCTACCTTTTCTTGACCTAACCTCTCGCCTTACACACACCAACATGAACTTCACTACCACACTGCCGGGAGATCGGTCGAGAGAGCTTACAGCTTGTCCCGGGTGCGCCGATGCCCCACTGGCGAGAGATACCTGGTTGGTGAAAACCCCGCCAGCTGACGGTAAGTCGGTGCAAGATCTCTCCAACCAGCGGGGGAAGACCACCATCACCTCCCGAGCAAAAACACAAACTACATTTACGAGACTAATGACCCTAGTCGTTGGCGCGCCCGTAATCACTATCAATCAATCAATCGATCCTGGCAACGGTCTCTCCGTCTCCGCTTTCATCACTGCCATCTAATTTCCCGCCACCTCCACCTTTACTTCAACTCCGTACTTCCGTGCATCTGTCAACCTCGCACCGCCACCTCTACCACCGCCCCTCCGACCCCCCCCCACCCTGATACTCTCGTGCCGCCTCAGCCGTCGCGAGACGGCAGCAATCGCCTCCATAGAAATCGCAGCAATATCTGCGAGGCGCACCCCTCCCCCCACCCCGCCCCCCGTGCCGAACGCCGGCCGAGAAAGGAATTCCCGCCGGGTATGCCGCGCCGGAGGAGTTTTGTGTTCTGCTTCGAGATCGTCTCATAAAGCTGGTCTATCACCCGATCCTCGGAATTACGCCGTTGGCTGTGTTGGCGGGCGGCTGCTGTCTGCATGGATTCTCGAGGCTCGAGGGAGCTGAGAGCGAGAAGGAGAGCGATAGAGCGCCTCAAGTTTTTTACGAAGGCCGGAGTTTGGCGGACGGATTGGCGGCGGCCTTCGAGAGGCTTAGCGGTCGGAGGCGCTGTGCGAAATACCGCGGAGGCACCACCTCGTCGAAGCCCGGCTCGTGCTTATTAAAGAGGCGTGTTCACGCAGATCACCCAGCAACACGGTGTACGCGCTATTTACACCGGGTAAGCTCTTGATAATCTCGACCCTCTCTGCTCTATCGTTATTAGGTCGTGTGTGTTGTATGCTCCCGATGAGGATTGTTTTAACAAGTGAAAATCGTTTGTCCATTTTTATTTTTTATTTATTTTTGTTTTTCTTGAAAAAAAAGCGTTTGATTTCAATACATCAACCCCCACAATAATGGACATGTTAGACCATAATTTTGACATTGCACGATTATGTTAGTTTCTTCATATTGTCACAGAAAGTAAAAGTGAGAAACTGAGGCGAGGGAACAAGAAATCTACCTTCGAAGGCAGATACACATCATTGCCTGGCCAATGTGCTTATTAAAAGGGACCCAGCGTGCTTATTAAAAGATGGCGTGTTCACGCAGATCACCCAGCAACAACGGTGTACGCGCTATTTACACGGGTAAGGCTCTTGATAATCTCGACCCCTCTCGCTCTATCGTTATTAGGTCCGTGTGGTTGTATGCTCCCGATGAGGATGTTTTTAACAATGTGAAAATCGTTGTCATTTTATTTTTTTATTTATTTTTTGTTTTTTCTTGAAAAAAAAAAGAGTTGATTTCAAATACATCAACCCCCACAATAATGGACATTTCGACCTATTTTGACATTGCACGATTATGTTTGTTTCTTCATATGTCAACAGAAAGTAAAAGTGAGAAACTGAGGCGAGAACAAGAAATCTACTTCGAAGCAGATTAACATCATTGCCTGGCCAATGTGCTTATTAAAAGGGACCCAGCGTGCTTATTAAAAGGGACGTGTTCACGCAGATCACCCAGCAAACACGGCGTACGCGCTATTTACACCGGGTAAGCTCTTTACAATCTCTGTCCTCTCTGCTCTATCGTATTTGGTCGTGTGTGTTGTATGCTCCCGATGAAGGATATTTTAACAAGTGAAAATCGTTTGTAGCAATTTTATTTTTATTATTTTTTTGAGAAAAGCGTTCGATTTCAAATACACCACCCCACAATAATGGACATTTCACCATAATTTCGAGATAAATGTATCGCACGGTTATGTTAATTTCGTCGTATTGTCAATAGAATGTTAAAGTGAGAAAGTGAGACGAGAATAAGAAATCTACCTTCGAAGCAGATTCATATCATTGCCAGAGCAATGTGACTACAGGATGAGCAGATTTCAGAGCGTATGCGTGGGAAGTGGCTTGCTTACGCCTTAATGGCCCTTTTCCCCGCCAGGATCAGGGTTGTGGTTGATTTTCCCTGTCACTGTTGAAAGATATGATGATCACGAGGGCTTAATGATGATAATAATAGCAATAATGTTTATTAATGGCAAAACTCGAGCCTAAAGCCTGTTCTTCCACCTTACGTGATGATGATGTTGATGGAAGGTGAATTATTGTGGGTGGAGGTGACAACTCTATAAGCGATAAGTGGTGATACGAGAAGTCAGCGAAGCCATGACCTCTTGAGTAAAATAGCAATGTTTAAGCGGAATTAGATTCCGAAGTCTTCGGTGTTGCAAGTTGGACAGAGTTCAGAATTCCTGCCCGCCAGGAGGTGGAGTCACTTTTATAAATGTATTTTAAATTATAGTATACATATTTAAAAGTATAAATTTGCACATTTTAATTAATATTTTCACACACACACACACACACACACACACACCACACATACACACACATTTGTTGATATAAAGAATGTACTTGACTTGTAGTTTGACGTTTACCATTCACAGTATGAAAGATTTTTGATGATCACCAGAGATTAATGACGATAATAATAGCAATTAAAATGTTATTAAGGCCTTACCACGTGATGGTGATGTTGAGGAGATGGATTGTGGGTAAGCGACCCATGGCAGTCGCATTCGAAATAACATAAACGGTCGTCACGGGATCTGCGTGAATATTCACAATTAGAGCGGCACAAGATCTTCGCGAGAGAGCATTATAGAGAGGCTGGCTCTCGTTCACCACTGACTGTAGGATCACGCGCTTCGTCCACAGAAGCCTATCGAAATGCTTCTACAAAAGCCACGCCTCAATCAACGGAGCAAGGACGCTAACAATCCTTGTAAAGCAGATTAGGGACATGAATGTAAAACGGGTTTCGTACCGAATCGATCGATGTATACGAAATATGTCGCAAAGGGAAATTATATTTGTTGGGGTAGAACCTGCCGTCGAAATCATAGCGAGAAATAAAAAAAAAAGTTAACCGTGAAATGAAATAATTTCAAAAATATCGCACTGGGCATGCACTGAAATTTTGACGGCCATGTCTTTAATCATCGGATGAAGCTGGGCTACATCTCCATCGATTTTCAACTTGATGATGTCACCGCGCTCTGTACGAGACAGTTGGTATCCACGCACCACTGCGTTTCAAGATTATGGTGCCCATCGCATGACAGCACTTGACCTTCGCAAAGACTCAAAATGCCTTGTCCGGAGAGCATTCCCCACAGATATCGGCCGAAATGAGAGACCGTGTCCCTAAGACTAGCCTATGATCAATAGATTAAAAAGTTTCTATTACAGACTGTATCACTTCAGTCCAGAGATTGTTTGTTCCTAGTTTTTGAAATCGAAGTTCCAGGCCCTTAGTACTAAAGGTAAAAAGAATTTAAGGAAATTGATGAGGTATTTGGCCTCGCGATTCTTCCTTTTTCCTTCCATACGCTTTTCCTTCTCATATACATATTTCCTCATCATCGTCATTATCTTACATTACTCCATTCTTCAACTCTACCACCGCGAACCTTGAAAGGTGTTGGTCGAGTTGTTGCGACAGTTGTTAAAAAAAATAGCAATCTCGCACTATTAACAAGCTTTAGGTGATATGTTCAAGACAACCAACACGAAAATAGGCTTTTACATTTTGATTATTCAATTTCCCTTGACTGTCAGGAAA